>CM053583.1:329202547-329230470 GCA_028627135.1 Pseudochirops cupreus
ATATATATATATATATATATATATATATATATATATATATATATATATATATATATACACATCAGACAATTTCTTTTACACAAAAGCAAGTGGGACCAAGAAACAGTGGAATTACATTTAATCTTCTCATTAGGTACCAATACCAAGTAAACATACCACATCCTCTCCAATAAGAAAAGATGTCTAGAGAGTCCTATGGAATTTCCATGGTGCTCCTTATGTCAAGCAGTAATGAAATTGCCATGTGCTTCCTCCATATAAGCCACTGATGTTAAAATGGATCATAATAGAAAGGGGATTCCGGGAAGAGAGCAGAGCAGGTCAGAAAATTCCAAGCTCTCAAGATCTTCCCCCGCACAAAAGAGATAAAATAGCACCTTAGGGTAGACAAAGTGCAGGTAAAAATAAATAAGAAGAGGGGTACAACAGGGGTCTTCCTGTGACAGTTTGAGAAGATCAGAAGGAAAATCCCATGACCAGGTTTGGTCATTGTGAAGAGTAAACACCTCCAGGCTAGGGTCTGCTTAAACATCAAGGGTCAAGCCCCAGGGTTAGTTGTTTTGAGAGGCTGTCTCAGTTCCAGTCACAGGAACTTTTACCCTGGGAGAGTGAGGATAGTTGGGTGTCTGAGTCTTGGGAGATGGGGGGAACCTTTGCTAACAAGAAACTCCAGATCTACATGCCCAGTGAATACAGAAGCAGTAGGGCAGAAAGTCCCTGGCTGTGGGCACATATAGGAGATTGGAGGTTTGGCTTTGGTACCAGGCTACAGAGAGGAACTGAAAATCTGAAACAAGAGGCACCATCACCCATACCCTAAGAGTAGAGGTGATTATAAAACTTAAGCTATCATCACAAAAAATGCACAGGCAAGGGAGAAAGAATGAAACTACGGAAAGCTATTATGGGAATAGAGAAGACTAGAGTTCATTTTCAGAGGATACGGAAGTAAAGAAACCCCCAAAGAGTGACATCAAATGGTTACCTTCCTAAAAAGAATTCATAGAAGATCTTTAAAATGACTTTAAAAATCCAATGACAGAAATGGAAGAAAAACAAAAATAAATAAATAATCCAAGAAAAACAAGAAAATTATGAAAGGAAAGTCAACCAAACAGAAAAGGAATCCAGAATCTTAGGGAAGAAAATGACACCTTGAAAATTAAAATTGGGCAAGGCAAAGCCAGGAAATGTATAAGAGATCAAGATATAATTAAACAAAATATGAATGAAACAAATTGAAGAGAAAGTGAAACACAAGAAAAACAACACATCTGGAGAACAGATCAAGAAGAGAAAACATAAAAATAATCGGACTAACTGAAAGCTGTGATCAAAAAATATCTTGAAACAATAATACAAGAAATAAGTAAAGAAGTTTCCTAAAGCATTAGAATGAGGGAGAAAGTAGAAATAGAAAAAAAAATCTATCCACCACTTAAAAGAGATCCTATGAGGAAAACTAATAAGACTATTATAGTCAAATTCCAAAACTCCCTCCTCAAGGAAAAAATATTAAAAGAAACAAGAATGAAACAATTTAAATATGACAGTGTCACAATAAGAATCACACAAGACCTAGCAGCAGAGACCTTAAAGGACTGCAGGTCTTGGAACACTATATACTGAAAAGAAAAAGAACTGGGGCTCTAGGCCGAAAATATCCTCCCCAGAAAATTTAAGCATAATCCTGAATGAAAAAAAAAGACATCTGATCAACTGTCAGATTTTTAAGACTTTGTTAAAAAAAAAACAACTGAATTAAACAGAAGATTTGACATACAAGAGCCAAGAGAAAAATAAGGTACATACCAAAGACTAATTACAAGGAATTCAATAAGGACAAACCATTTACTTTTTATATATGTAAAATGCAAAACGTATGTCTAAGATTCTTATTAATAGTTGGGAAGTTTATAAGAAAGATTGGGGTAAACCTGAGTATGATAAGAATTTAAAAAGTAAAACCATTTAGGAATGCTAAAAAGAATAATTATTTTATACAAATGAGATGAAAGAGGAAGAACTGATATAGAGGAATTAGATGGGGTAGGAGGGCTAGTAATGCTGATAACCTAGTTTTATTTGGAATGGGTCTAAGAAGGAACAATACATATATATTTAGAAGAGTATAAAAGTCTTCCAAATTCAGAAGAAATAAAAGGGTAACAGGATAGGAAGGGGGGAGAGGGCAAGGGATGGATCTTTAGAGGGGAGAGTGAGGAAATAGGTTATAGGGGGTTATAGAAGGGTGTTTAGATTTATGGGAATGGGAGAACAGGGGAGGGATCCTTGGAGGGGGAGTAGGCAAGTAATAGGACAGCAAGGTAGAGGGAAGAAGTAAAGTAGAAGAGGCAGGAGGGATAGGAAACAAGAGATATGCACAAACATAAAAACAAAGATCAGGAGAACTTATTTGGGAAAGCATATGTCTATATATATTTGTATATATGTGTATGTGTATATCTATACTTATAGAGAAATATATCTGTACTTAATTGTAGCCTTCTGGGGGGAAGAGACCAAAGTAAAAAACTACACAGCAGAAAACAAAAGAAAACTTACATGGAAGCAAAGAAAAGATGGACAGCTCTCAACACGATGTATTTATCATATAGGTTTTCTTGAAATGAAACTTTATTGTTAAAAACTTTGAATCCTCTCTTATGTTCTACTAAACACATGATATGCTTTTTTCCTTTCTTACTTTGCATTTAAGTTCCAATATTTAAGTTTATGATATGTTTTTGTTTCTTTATTCTTTATTTGTGTCCTGGTGTTTGCGTCTAAAATTAATATCATAGTTCCATAGCTGGAATGGCCTTGGAGGCCATGAAGCACAACTCTTTCATTTTACAGATGAAGAAACTGAGGCCCACAGCAGTTAATTTACTTGCAAATGGTCACACACAGATAGTAAGCAAGACAGGTGGGGTTTGAACCAAAGTCCACCAAAGGAACATATAAATCTTAAGGTATCGAGGACAGGATAGATCCAGAAAAAAAAAAGTATTTATAATACATTTTACAACTAAAAAATACTAAGTGATTAAGGTGTCTGTTTTTTAAAACCTCTCACCTTTTTTCCTCCTATTTTTATTTTGATACATCCTCATAACATGACACAACCTTGAACTGTGAAAAACTATGCAGGTGGATTGCTTCTACCTAAGGACAGAGAGGCCAAATATCTGAGGTCCAAGGACATACCTTGCTAAGTTAGGAAAAACTTTTCAAACTTCTCACTAAATGATGGATTTTTGAGCACAGAAACTCATGGAATGAAGAATAATGATTAAAACCTTTTTATAATGCTTTAAGGTTTACAACAGCCCTCAATAGTAGATAATGCAAACCTTAGAACAAAAGAGGAAACAGAGGTTTCGCAAAGGGAAGTGGCTTGCTGTCACATAGCTAAGTAGTTGAAAAGCAACAATAGGCTTTTTAGCGGACAGCTGAAATGGGCCAGTATTCCTTCAAAAGGGAAGTAATTACTTTGGAACAGGAGAAAAAACAAAAATTCATTGGATGATTAGATAGATAAATGACAGACAGGGACATATATGTGTGTATACATATAGAGATACATAGATACAGGCAGAGAGACAGAGATACACATTGGTATAGATAGCTATGTAGATACAGATAAATGGCCAGAGAAACATAGATAATAAATAGATACATACATACTTACCTTGTACTCCAATGGATACTTGGAGAATGTATTATGTTATAATAAACCTTTTATACTGAGAACTCAAAAAGACATTTCCCTTCCCCCTTCCACATATATGCTGTACAATTCTCCTGATCTAGCTAACATTTTCCAGATACTACCACAAAAGAGGGCAAATCAGAAAGAAAGTCCAGATCCATAAACAAAGAAATCCTATGAGCTTTAAAGGCCCCAGAACCACAGCTTCAGTCAGCAAAAATAAATAAATAAATAAATAAATCTATGTAAATGTGGGAGGGGGGGGATAGTTTGTTGGGTTTTTTTTTTTTCTCTTTTCTTTTTGCCTGGTAAGCCTTTGTCCTGCTTCACTTTTGCTGGTGCTATAAAGGCCTAAAGAACTACAGCCCTTCATATGTTTTCCATTTGGATTCCAGCTGCATGTTAACAGTGTGGTTAAGGCATTGGATCTCAGGTTCCCCCACCGACACACACACACACACACACACTCACACACACACACACACACACACACTCACACTCCAACACCCCGTGATTTAGGATGGCACTTCTCCTTCACTTTTGCTATTGAAACATTTATCTCCACCCTACTAATGTCTGTGTTAGCCAGCACTGCAATAACCTAAGCACTATAAAAGCAAAAGGTAGGCTACGAAATAAAAGGTGATAGGAAACTGGAATCAAATGTTGAAAGTGCCTAGCCACACAAACATGTGTTCTGACAAGTGAAGGGCACTTTATGGCGCATAGAGGTAGGCATGCACTGCAATTTTGAATTCCTCCTAGGGAGCAGTGAATTGTTGTATTTATACCTCCTTTGGTGGGAGATTAAGGACACTAGTAGTTGAGGAGCAAGGTTAAAAGACTACCTGAGGTGGAAAAAAAGAAAAGAAAGGAAAAGAAACGCCCATGGAATCAATGAAATGGAATAATCATGCAAACGTGTGCCTTCTTACAAATTCCTTGTCTATTTTTAGGCAGTGGTAATATAACAAGTTGTAAAACTACAATGTTTAACAGCGATAGTAAGCCTAACTCTCAAAGGTCTCCAGGCTCACATGATTTCATGTTACATTCAATTCTCCATGCGCTCAATAAGGCAATGCAGAGCCTTGGAGGAGAGAGAGTTTAGCTAACACACAATCCCTCCCCTCAAACAGTTTTCTGGCTACACCAGAAGATTTGTAGAATTTTAGAGCCAGAAGGGACCTTAGAAGTCATCTAGCTCAATCCTTTCCCTTTACAAATGAGAAACCTGACAATTAGAACACCTAATAACACATGTATCAGAAGGGTACCTAACAAACAGCTCCAAGGGCAAAATTCTTGAAAACTAACCTATGGGGAAGTTCAGAGAAGGTTCCATAGAGGAAGTTGTAGTAGAGTGGTCTTTAAGGATGGATAGAAATTCTTCAAGAGCTCAGTAAAAAATGGTTCCTCATTTACATTTCAAATCAGTAGATCCCTTGGGTATATACTTTTACCTACAGCATATTTACTTTCCTGTGCTTTGGTCCTCAGATTTATTCACTTACTATAGGTTGTTAGGGATCTTGTATTAATCCAAATACAGAGCTAACCCAATTAAGCCATAGCTAAATGAACTTGAATGAGAGCCATTTAAAATAATAGGTCTGAAATTGCACAGAAGAGCATCTTTCTTGAAAATTATACATTTTCATAATGATTACTACAATATCCTGAGGCATGTTTAATCAGCACTTATCATCATCATCATCAAAATAATAATAATAATAATGATGATAATAATATACTCAATAATCTATTTGGCACTGCTGGATCAATTTAGGCAGCTATACAATTATTAAAGAAGAAAATAAAACCCACTAGCATCTGTTGGTTTCATAAGCTACTGATGATTGGGAGTCGGTGCAATGGTTATAAAACACACATGCCTGAGGGAAAGGGACTAATTTATAGTATTTGAAAAGTCCATATTCTTAATAAAATAGTCTTCCAAGACTACTCCTCCTTCCTTTCCTTCTGAAAGAAGAGTAGCAGAGTGGATTAAGTAAAGGAATGGTCTGGAAGACCTGAGTTTGAATCCTGCCTCAGACACTAACTACTTTGAATGAACTTAGGCAAATCCCTTAACCTCACACAGCCTCAGGTTCCTTATCTGTAGAATGACAAGGTTGAACACAGTCTCTAAGCTATAAAATTGTGATCCTACAAGCCTATGGATGACAAGATAGAAAAGTTAACCAGTTCTGAATCAACCACAGGAACTTGGTCAAAGATATGTAAAAATTTAACAAGATCAATTAAAACCTACAGGGCCCAAAGAGAGTTAATACCTGATGTTTATGTGCTACTTTAAATATTACAAGCTGCTTTATGTATATTAACTCGTGATTTTCTCAGCACTCCTTTGTGGCAGGCTAAAGAAACTGGAGTTAACTGCAATGACTTTTTCAGAGTCACATAGCCAGCCAGTGAGGGTCAGAGGCAGAGTTTGAGCCGATGTTTTCATGACAGTGAGTCCAGAAGTCCCCCATATATCAAGATATTCTGGGAAAATAAAATTATGAGGGTAAATTTTGTCTGAGTCTGTTGTGAAATTTAAACACCAACTAGAAGTCAAAACCAAATAGTTTGCATTTTGTTGAAATGCTGTACACATGTAAAAGAACATAACAAAAAATGTATTATGTCCTTTAATACCCACTTTTCTTATGAATATATTTCCAGTAACAAGCATATGTATACATGTAACATATATATGTGCTATCTAAATATAGCACAATATTGACAATGGAATTAAATAATTTTAAAGACCTTCTCTGGCATTCTATGCTTTATTTAGAGATCAACAGATATCTATTGTTTGTCTCTTGTGTGCAAGACTCTCTTCTATGAGCTAGGATGCACAATTTAAAATGACATCATCCTGGCCCTCAAGGAGCTTACAATCAAACTGAATGGTGACAGATACTATATATGATATAAGATCAGAATCAATGCAGCTTCTGAAGCTGAGACGCAACGAAGTACAGATCAATTCTCTGCTGCTTGTGCTAATTTTGACCTAACAATAAACACCAAGAAAACACAGGTACTCCATCAGACTGCACCACACTATTCACATGTGGAACCATTGGTTACAACAAATGGAGAAATTTTGAATGCTGTAGACAAGTTCACTTACCTTGGTAGTGTACTTTCCAGGGATGTACACATTGATAATGAGGTTAATGCATAAATTGCTAGAGCTAGTTCAGTGTTTGGGAATCTCAGAAAGAAAGTGTGGGAGAGAAGAGGTATTATACTGACTACCAAACTGTAGGTCTATAGAGTCATTGTGCTGACCTTACTGTTGTATACCTGTGAAGCCTGGAAAGTTCCATGCCAGGAAACTGAAACATTTCCACTTGAATTGTCTTAAGAAGAAAATTCTGAACACCACTTAGCAGAATAAGATACCAAACACTGAGGTCCTTTCTCAAACTAAACAGCCAAACATTCAAACTCTACTTCAGAGAGAACAACTCTGATGGGCTGGCCACATTGTTTGAATGCAAAACATGCACCTGCCAAAAAACTATTTTATAGAGAACTCATACAGGGCAAGCATTCACATGGTGTTCAGAAGAAGTGATACAAGAACACTCTCAAGGTCTCTCTTAAGAACTTTGGAATTGATTGTGTGACACTGCAACAGGACCACTCAGCATGGTGTGCCTGCATCAGAGAAGGCACTATGCTGCCAAGCAAAACTGAAGGAGCTCAAGAGAAATATGAGATGTACAAATTTAAAGAATCCTCCCCAAATGTTCAATTGGACTATTTTTGCCTGACATTGAACATTCTGAGCTCATATTGTTCTGTTCAGCCACAGTCAGACACATTGAAACTGGAGTCTAGCATATGATGTCATTTTGGTTCTCTCTGGGAATGAAGGATAACAACTGACCAACCATGATACAAGATGGAATGTAAAATATGTAAAGGTGAAAATGAGTGAGAAATTGGGAGGAAGGGAGGGAGCAAGACACAGGGAACAGGGTGGGGAAGGGACCAGTGTAGGGATTTACAGACCATTTTGACTTTTTGGAAAGAAGAATTTTTCAACAGATAAGAATAAAAGCATAACATTCCAGGCATGAAGGGTGCCCTAAGCAAAGAATACAAATGAATGACACTAGAAGGTAAGATGAAATGACAAATAGTTAATAGTCTAGCTGAAATGTACAGCACATGTAGTAGCACAGTGGCATAAAATTGGACAAGTATGCTGTAAACCAATTGTGGAGGACCTGGAATGCCAGATTGAAGAGTAGGTACCTTAATTTATGGGCAATGGGGAACTCCTGGGGGCCTAGGAGGCAGGGGAATGACGTGGTGAAATCTGAGCCTTAGATAGATTCTTTGGCAACTGTGTGAAAGAAAAATTGGAAAGAGGAAGACACTAGAGGCAGAGAGACCAGTTAGGAGGCTACTACATTATTTCTGGCAAGAGATAACAGAGGTTTGAACCCTCTGAATGGCGGAAATAGAGAAAAAAGTGGAGAAAAAAGGGACAGAAGTAAAAGATTTTATGAAGGCTGAATAAATTGGCCTTGGCAGCTTTTTGAGAGTAGAAGTTAAGAAAGAAGGAAAAATCAAAGATAAATGCAGTGTTTCCAGCCTGTAAAAGGTGGTGATGACATAGAAAGTAACTGGGATAGTAGGAGAACTATATAGGGTTTGATAAATTCTGGGCACCTGTTCTCTGAATAGGAGTCTAGCCTTTTCAGCACTGCAGAAGCACACTTAAAATCCCCAATTGTGTATTCTCATTATATGATGACAATACTTGAAAAGAAGATTTGCTATAGATGAGGCCACTTGCAGAAAGCAAGTGAAAATGTAGACCTTTCTTTAAGGGATCTACCAAGAAGCACTTAACACAGATTCTGGTACAGAAGCAAGGGGAATGGTATTGAAATGATAGCAGTGGAAGGAATAACGGGATTGAGAATCAATGCTTTGTGCAACATCCTGCCTAAATGAAAACAAAAAAAGTTTTTCCTGATTTGAAATTTGAAAAAAAAATATGTTGTCTGCTAAACTTGAGGTCCAGCTCCTAAACCAAAAGCAAATCTCTTAAGCTTTGTGGTGGACTTAGCACTAGATTTGAAATCAAAGGACATGAGTCTTGGCTCTTCTTTTTATTACTTGAAGATTTTTTTCACCTTTCTCAGCCTCAATTTCTTTATTCACAAAAGGAGAGGACTGGTCTAGATGTTCTCTGCAATCTCTTCCAGCTAGAAAGCCTTATGATTTTAGCCTCCCTTATCCTTTTTCATGGCAGCTATCACTACAAATTTAGGTTGTACTCATTCTGAATATTCATTTACACTTTCTTTTCCCAACAAATCACAAAAAAATTGTTACTTTCAAAGTGATAGAGAAACCAAGTCAGAACATGTACAAATAATGCTCTTTTGTCTTGTTCAGACTCTGAAACAAAAAGAGAAGTGATTCTTTATCCAGGGCAAAGATAAGTAGCTACTAGAACATCATTTCCATAACATAAGTAAAAAAGTTAAAAACAAAACACCAAAAGTCTTCCATAAACGGCTCATTTAGAGTAGCAGTATCAAGTAAAATCACATTTTTTTTCTTCTCCAAAGATTTCATAATCAGCACAGATTTCGTGTCTCAGAAACAGTCAGTGGTAGGAAGTGTTATTATAGACTTTCCAGCTGAAATTAGCTTCACTTTGGTTGGAAAAGGTCACCATTCTTCTCTTATTAAAAAGCAAAGCAAATCAGAAGAGACAAGATGGCCATGAGGTTGGCATTTCCTAACCATTCTAAATAGTCTAATTTAAAATAAAAAAAAACAAGGTGAGAAACCCCCCAAACAATGAACTGATCACAATTATACTAGCTCAGAAAGAGCTAATCATATACACACTTAGATACAAAGAGGAAAATAAAAAGATAAAATAAGCTGCAACCACTATTCAAATCAATGAAAATGGTGATTACAATGACATACACACAAGGTCTGATAGCATTTATCAATCCATTTCCCCGAAGTCCCTTGGTCTTGTCAAATGCTTTGCCACATTCTCCTTATTTTGTTGTGATTCTTTGCACAGTTATGCAAAACCTCTTTCAATGGTTGCTAATGCTTTCTTAACTCAATGAAATAAAATAACATATAAAGCACTTTGCAAACCTTAAAAAGCTTTATGGTTGTTGTTCTTATTGTTCAGCAGCAGTAGCCATATCTAATGCCTTTTCTTTTAAATCCTCTTTGACTTTACTGCACCTTTTGGCACCATGAACAGCTTCTTGGCTATATTAGTGAAAATATTCACTCTTGGTTCCTTTCTAACCTGTCTTACTGTGCATTCTGAGTCGCTTATATTGGATCATCACCCATCACTTGCCTACTAATAACAGGCAATCCATCAAAGCTTTGGCCAGAGCCATCTTTTCTTTTCTCTCTACCTACACTCACCCCCATGTATTCAGCTGGATGAATCTTAAATCTATACATCTAGCCCTAATCTCTTTCCTGAACTCCAGCCAGGCATCACCATCTATTGGATATCTTCAGTTGGATATGCCATAGTACCTTGAACTCAACATGTCTGAAACTAAGCCCATCTTCATTCCTAAATCCCCCTCTATTTCCATACTTCTCTATTTTTGTTTCAAGCACCATAATCCTCCTACCTATCTGCTTCAAACTATCTTTCACCCTCCATATCAAATCACTAGCTAAATACTATTGATTTCACCTCCAAAGCATCTTTTGTATCTGTCCCCTTCTCTTCCATCACATGGTGACCATTCTTATTCAGGTAATCTGTTATCCTTTGCTTTTTACTATTATACTAGTTTAGTGAATGTTTTACTTGCCTACAGTCTGCCAGTTGATTAGTCATACAGCTGTCAAAATAACTGTCCCAAGATACAGTCTTAAAATGTCACTACCCTCTTCACAGATCTTCAGTGCCTCATTCATAACTCTATGACAAAAGACAAATTCCTTAGTTTGGCATTTATCCACACATTCTGGACTCAAACTGTTTTTCCAGGTTTATTCCATATCATCTACTTTATACATTCCAACTGATTTAGACTCTGACACTCCATTTCCCATCTACATATATTTTTCCAAGGCATGCACCTATCCTTGGGGGCACTTCTTCCTCATCTCCACATTTGTCTCTTTATTTCATATTATGGCTCAGTTCACATTTTCAGTTCACAGTTAACCATTGTCTGTCACAGTTTCCTGATCTATTAAATGTTGTTAAGAATTACACCTACTTGATAAGCTCGTGAGAAACACCGCGGAAGACCCTTTCCCCCAAGATGGCGCTGAAGGCGAAGAAGGAAGCCGTTGTCCCCCCCAAGACAGAAGCCAAGTCCAAGGCCTTGAAGGCCAAGAAGGCAGTGCTGAAGGGTGTCCATAGCCACAAAAAGAATAAGATCAGAACATCCCCCACCTTCCGGCGACCCAAGACACTAAGACTTCGAAGGCAGCCCAAATACCCTTGGAAAAGTGCCCCTCGGAGAAACAAGCTTGATCATTATGCCATCATTAAGTTTCCCTTGACCACCGACTCTGCTATGAAGAAGATTGAGGACAACAACACCCTAGTCTTCATTGTGGACGTCAAGGCCAACAAGCATCAGATCAAGCAGGCCATAAAGAAGCTGTATGACATCAATGTAGCCAAGGTCAACACACTGATCTGGCCTGATGGAGAGAAGAAGGCCTATGTCTGTCTTGCTCCAGACTATGATGCATTAGATGTTGCCAACAAAATTGGAATCATCTAACTTACTGTGTCCCGTTCCACCTACAATAAAAAGTTTTCCAGGGGGGGAAAAAAAAATTACACCTACTCCCCAAGGTTTTTGTGATGATCGAATGAAATAAAAATTTGTAAAGCAATTTTCAAATCTCAAAGGGCTATATACAATGCTAACTATTATTATTAATATTATTATTAGATTATACTATTATCATTATTATTCACAGGCCACCTCTTCCATGCAAGCTTTTCCCAATAACTCAGATTTTGTTTAGCATTTTTTCTCTTTAAAAAAAATCTCTTGGGCACATCTATGTTCATATTGTCTCCTCCCTGGGTAATGTGAACTCCTTTAGGGTAAGAACTACTTCATGTTTGTTTTTGTATCATTAGCACCTAGTTTTGTATCTCATAGGCAGTTAATGGTTTTCTGAAGCTACCTTCAAACCAATCACTAACATTTGATATATCTCTTTAATGCCAGAATTTATGTCATCATCCTAGGCCAGAAGGGGTTTACATTTCCTAGGTCCTTGTTTATTTTTAAATTTTTTTTCATTTAAAAACGACCTCTTTCCTTTTCCTCCCAACTCTCCCCAAATGCCCTCTAATGAAAAGTTAAAGAAAAATAAAGCCCTACTAACAAAAAGACATATTCAAGCAAAACAAATTTCCACAATGGTAATATTCAGGGTTAATATTTGTTAATATCATGGCTGGGATTAGGACTAACATCTCCTGACACCAATGTGGTGCATTTTCCACTATTCTGTCCTGCTTCTCACCAGACCTAAAAAGTCAGAAGAGCTCTAGGCTCCAGTCCCAATTCTGTCACTAACTGGTTTTGTCATCTTGAACTTAGACACCAATATTCTATGTAGTTATCAGATCTAGGTGTTATAATTCTATTTATCCAGATTATTAGCATTTCCAACTTCAATTTGCAGCAATTCTTCTACAAAAATGTTTATTATTGACTAATCAATTTTTGTATCATGGATATTCCTTCATCTGCAGATCACAAACCAGTCATACCTCATTCTGTGAGATTCTGTTCATGTATTCCCACTAAAGCTGATTGTTAATCAGCCCCAGTCTGACATTATTTTCAGTGCTTTGCAGAATATCTGAAGGTATTATAAGATTTAGGAAATAAAGGCCCTTAGAGATAATTTAATTTAACCTCTTTATTTTTACAGATGAGGATGTTGAAGCTCATGCAGTTTACATAAGATTTGTTCAAAAGTATGTTAAATAGGTAGTAAAAACAAATAATGTAAAATTCAAACCCAGGACTCTGGATTTTAAATCGAATCGTCCCATTAACACTCCAGAAGGCCTCAGATTTAATTTATGTCTGTAAGAGAGCTAGCTTTATATGTTTTTCACCGAATGTGTCTAACCTATTTCAAATCTCAAAGATAGGAACGAGGAACAATGGTTAGAAAGAGACAAATTTTCCTCAGGAAAAATCCAGGGCTTAGCACACAGTAGATATTTAATAAATGTTGATTAATTGAAAAACTTCCCAAGAATTAAAGCTTTTCAAAAGTGTTATAAGCTGCTTTAGAAGGTAATAGACTTTTTCCTCACTGGAGGTTTTTCAAGCAGAAGCTGAATCAGGGATGTTGATAGAAGAGATTAATTTCCTTTTGGGTATGGGTTGTACCATAGGATATCTGAAGTCCATTTCAACCTCAAAATTCCATGATTCTTTGACTTCTGTCACTTAAATCAAATTTCTCTGCAGATACAAAGCCTTTTACCAACTTGAAGATAAAGGAATATATGGTCCAGGCACTTTAGGGGAAAAAAAAAAAGTAATTTAAGAAATGCAACTTGTATATACTGCCCCACTAAACTTATTCAACTAGGAAGAATTTTTTCAGAGAAGGCAGTGATTGTAAAATGATCAACTCCTTCATTTTTATAAATGAGAGAAGACTGAGGTCCAGACCTATGGTGACTTACAAAACCCAGGTCTCCTGACTCCCTGTCCAAATTCTTTGTACTTTAAGTACTAAATCTACTATTCTTTAGTTAGGTTCTTTAGTTACTGTTCTTTAGTATGAAAGATATAGCCTACAGTGGCAAGACAATGTTCTGTGTTCTAGAAATAGTCTTTGAAGTTTCTCTGAGGTATTACTGTATTTATTTGCTGCAAAACACATTTGTAAGATGTAAAAGGTGTCAGTGAGTGTCTCTACCTCAAAAGGTATGTGCTCTAAGACATTGGAGAAAAACAACACATTACTTCCAACGCTGCTTTGCGTGTGGTGTAGAATACAAAACCCTATTTCAAAGTATACAGAATTTCCTTGCAATCTCACTGTCACCTCCAAACAAACAAAACCTCTCTTTCACATTTTCTCTGAGCACCCTGTCTGAATCTCTTCTTTGTACTTACTACATTTTACTTTGTAAAAATAAGAGGTGACATTTACATAGTACTTTCAGGTTTACAAAATACTTTACACAAATCAACACATTCATTCTTCATAGCACCCTTGTGAAGCAGGTACATACCACAAGTATAATTACTCTCACTTTACAGATAAGGAAACTGAAGCTGAAAGAGATAAAACAATTTGTCTATGATCACATAGCTACAAAGTGGCAGAACAAGGATTCAAACTCATGTCCCTGCTGACTCCATGACCAGAAAATCTTTCTACTCTCTATGGTTCATCCCATTATTTGTATATATGTTATGTCCCTTTCTACAAAACTTCCTGAGGACAAAGACCATATGTTAGTTTGTAATTATATCTCCAGTGCCTTGCACACAGTAGATAATTGCTAAGTGTCTGTTGTATTTGAACATATCTTTGACAATGAATTAGGAATCATCCTTGTTACAGAGCTAAAAAATCAAAATTAAGTTGTTCACATTACAATTACATTATGCATAATCTTTCCAAAACTTGGCAAAACCAAATCAGAAGGGGCCAAGATGAAGTAAGCACCTGGGAACAGTAATTCAAGGCTAAATTTCCCTGGCAACATTAAGGTTATGCACACACAGAAGGAAAATGAGGTGCAAAGCTGTTCAGTTAGCTGAATGATCTAAGGATGCAAAGGATTGAGATGGGGAATAGTTGCCCCATCTTTGTAAGTTACCTTCATCACCTGGATAAAAGCCCATAGCTTTAGCTGATCCTCCACTTGTCAATCCCCTACTCAAAAAGCTTACAGGGTGGGGGGCGGGACAGAAGCAAAAGTGCTATCATATTGCTTGCCTTTTGCTGGAGGAAGGGCTGGAGGGAGGGATAGAACTTGGAACACAATTTTTAAAAAATGAATGTTAAGGATTTCTATTGATATCTTATTTTTATATTGCCCATATTTCTGCACTCATCTTTCCCCTTACTATCACAGGGAATCATTACATAAAAGAATTATTTTTTGAAAAAGAGGAAGATGAGAAAAAAGTCAGCCAAATGATCAATACATAGAAAAAAGTTGGGAAATATGTGCAATGATACAGAAATTTGGAGTTCTTACCTATGCAAAGGAGTGAGGAGAGGTTACATCTATTTATTTGGCTTTGTTTTCTATTATCCCCCTTCGAACTGCTAGCTGTTTCCCAAACTTCCCTTTGTCCGTTTCTGCAAAATGTCCTTCACTTCCCTCTCATAATCCTACAAACCTTATTTCAGGTGCCACCTTCTCCATGATGCCTTTCCTGATCTTCCCCTGGTAGACCCCTCCAGCACCCCACTAATTAGTTCTTTGATCATCCTCAATTTTTCTTGTAGTATTATGTTGTGTTTTCTGGTAGAAATAGAAAGTAAGCTACCTGAGGCCTGGAACAATTTCATTTCTATCTTTCTTCAATGCTTTATATATAGTAGGTATTTAAGAAATCTGTGTTGAATAAAGATGACCCACATGAACATACTTGGATTTCACAAAGACTTTAATTTGTCCTTACTGCCCACCCTGAAGAAGAGTGGTCTCTTATAGTGAATTCAAATGAACATTTAGCTTGCTAGTACATGCCAACTACTGAGAAGTCTACTTAGCCAACTCTGTTGTCATTTTTAAATGATAATAATTCAGCAAATTAGAAGAATATATTCAATATAAAGAGAGCTACCTATCGGCAGAAATTTCAAGGGTAAAGGTGGTTTTTAATTTACTTAAGGTCTGATATTACATATGAGGGTAATTTTTCCATTAGGAAATACAATTTTCCTTTAGCTCAACACTACTCCACTCCTCCCACCCCTTGTTGTCACCCTTCCCCTTGACATTGGAGGATCTTGCAATGTGCTTAATAGAGCCCAGACAAGAAGTCCTTCCCCACCCCAGCCCTGTTCCAACCAAATGGCCGTGTCAGCTGCTACTGAAAAAGAACCTGAGGCTCCTAGAGAATCAGCCTGTTGACCTCCCTACCATGACCATGGGAAGCTGTCCCTTCCTCCTTTGACATATCTCTCAATCACAGAATTTCAGAAATGAAATGAACTTCAGTGATCATCTGACATCACCCTCTCAATTTACAGAGAAGGAAATTGGGACCTAGGGAGATCAAGTGACTTGCCTAATATCACACAGGACAGCTAGGTAGTACAGTGGAGAAAGTACTGGGCCCTAAATCAGTAAGACTCCTCTTCATGAGTTCAAATATGGCCTTAGACATTTACTCTGAGCAAGTCACTTAATCCTGTTTGCCTCAGTTTCCTCATCTGTAAAAGGTCACATAGTTAAGAGTAGGGTGAATTTGAACTCCAAATTTATGATTTCCAGTCTAGGACTCCTTCCACTTAGTCAAAATGTACTTTCCACAGGTCATCCAGATAGTTCGTTTCACCTTCAAGATTATTCTTAAAATTACACTGAGATTTGTCAAAGGTCTGCAACCCCTTGAAAAGAGCATGACCTAAATTTACATACTTCAGCAGGTGAGTATATCCATGCAGGGCTCTTGTGAGATAGCCACATAGCCCCTTCACACCCTGCACTGAGAGTGCCAAAGTAACAGGGGTTGTTTGTTGATAAATATCTTCCTTAATGAACATTGACATATGTATGACTACTTGGATAAGTGAGAAATCTCTCATGTTTTGGTCAGTTTTACAGATATTTTTGGACAGAGAATACTAATGTCCTTCCACGGTTTGTTTAGATTATGGAAAATTATCATGGAATACAGTGTGTTTTTGTTGAATCATCTAACAAAATACAACAAAAATTGTAACTGGATGGGAGAAGGCATGAGTTCTGGAAACAGAGGTCCTGGGTTTGAGTCCCTCATTTGCCTTTATTGCCTGAAGGCTATTTATTTTCTCTCAATTAGCTTCAATTTACAGACCTGTATAATGAAAGGGAGGGACTAATCTCTAAATTTCCTTCCATTTCTAAATCCTTTAAGGAAGGCAATATGGGAGACATCTTCTCCAAGCATAATTCCAAAAGGTCAGGTTCAAATATGGGGTGAAAATACAGTAGAATGTGCAGCGTCTCCTGCCTCAAGGTAAAATAGCAAGAAAGTTGAGTCTATGTTCACCAGGCCCTGTGCAGATATCTTCCCTTTCTAGTTCTGAATTATTAAGGACAGGAAGATATTATAAACTTTCCTGCAATATAATATACCTCCTATGGATTGTTAACTGTTCAGGTAGGGCCAGCACTCAGTTCACTGTATTTAAGGAAAACGGAGTAGAAACATGTCAGGTATAGTTGATATAGAAACAGACTTGTCAGACACCGATTTTTTTCTCTAACCCTTTGTTTTCCATTGAAGGAATCGTAAGAGGAGAATCTATATCATCTCTGTTCCTGTACTCAATAGAGAACACAAGTGACACCACATCTTCAAGAGATGAGAGATCAGTATCTTCCATATAAATTAGATTTCTGTAGAATATAATCTCCTTGAAGGCAAGGGCTATTTTTCTTTTTTGTTTTTTTTTTAATCCTCAATAACTAGCACATGTAGATGAAAACTAAATGTATTCTTGTTAAACTGAATTGAATTCTGTGTGTTCTCACATTCCAATTTTTCCTCTTTTGGTGGAATTAGAAAACAAGAAAAACTTTATCCTTGAGAACATGAGGTAGAAATATGAAATAAATAATTTCTCTTAAAATACAATATGCTACTTCATTCCTGTCTTTCACAACTTATTTCTTACAAGAATCAAGTGAATATAAAACATAAAAAGTATCATTTTCTGTAACCAACTCTAATTTAGCAAATGGGAGAAACACTCCCTAAAACCAAGGGTTTATCATTTAATGCACTGAAAACCTTATTAAGTGGTGAGTATTTGCCAAGAATTGGGGATACAAATACATAAAACAAAAGATAACCTCTCCGCTCAAGGAGTTTAGATTATAATGGTGGTCAGGTAGGAGCAATTTGGTAGGGAAAACTGTTGAAATAGTAACTAGGCATTTGGGAAGTAAATTGACATGGCTTTTCCAGGAACAATGGGAGAGGTGATTTGATCAAGGTTAATTTAGTTTTTAAATACACCATAATATGTTAAATTTCCACAAGAAACTCTGTTCAAGTCTAGTTGACCTATGTGGTTTTCTCAGACTATGTGAGTTGTCTCTGAGTCAGTTTTCCAAAGATACATGACTGATTCATGGCAAGGGCTTGCCCATGAAATAGGTATGCTCCTTTGAAGTTCCATCTACATGTAATTTAGGCAACATTAGGACTCAACTTGACATTGGGAAATTTTCACTGACACTATGCCTTTTAGTGTTGACATTTCCCTATCCAAAAACAGGTTGAACATTTGGGTTTGTAGGGGAGGACAAATAAAATTCTATCCAGATTATAAATTGTTCCCCCCACAGTAATCTCCATGCTCTACATCTTCTCTCCAGCAAAGCGTGTTTTTTGTTTATTTTTAAGTATAGTCCAAAATTCAGAAGGTGTAGCAAAAGGCATCTTTTTAAAATGATCCCAGCACAACAGATGATACTAAGAAATTGTAAATGAGTAATGAAGTGACATATAACAACAAGAAATCTTATTCTGAGGAGATTAAGTCCTGCTTGGAAGAAACGAGTTCTAACACATTACCATTTAAGAAAGTTTCCAAGTACTGTCCCAGTAACATATGAAAGTCTAGTATCTGAGGGTCACTCTACCTAAGTATGGAGAGCTGGTAACAGGTAATGAAATTTTAGTTATGGCATCTCAAAAAATAAACTTTTTAATGACCCACATTACTGCATGGCCCTGTTTTTGTTTAAGTAGTAATGGTAAGAGAGTGTTAGAGAAGGGGGAAGAATATTGTTTTAAATTGGCAATCTATCTAACAAACAGTGAACCAATGATGTAATGAAAGAATTGGATCATACCACTATAAATCATACCCAAAACCATAAGGAAGCTGGAGCTAACTGGGGAAAAGGTTCACAGATTCTTCTTAGAGAAGGAAACTAAGGGGTTGATAGAGTTTATTTCATGGTGTGTATATAAAAGTAACAAGAAACTTTCATGGGGCTCTTGGTCATCATGCCTTGCAGTACTCGTGACAAGATAAGAAAAAGAACCCAAAAACAACCACTGTGAAGATAATTGAAATGTATGTGTAAACACATATTCCAGAGGACAAGTAGTTAAACATTATGAGAAAATTCATTTGAATTATAATAGCACTTATGCAGTTAAATCTGCTTGCGTTCAGTTTTTAAACCCTCTAAATTTCAGTGTCTTAGAGGAAAATGCTAGTTATCCCACCCTGATTATGAATCTATACAAATATGATTTAGGATCAAGAAATAAAACAGAACAATGGACTACCACAAAGCAAGCATAAATATTAATTCATGTGACTCATTTCTCATCACTACAAAAACAATATGAGAATGATTTATAGATGCATGCAGGGATTCCCTAATGAAAATAAGGGAAAGGGAGAGGGAATTTTTTTAAAAAAGTATTCCTTAAGCAATCATGTCTTTTCTGTTATAAAGTTGACCAGAAGATACAGAAAACACACAATCCTATGATAAACATAATCTGTTAAGTATTTCTAAGTATTTTTTATACTTCAAAATCCTGCCTTAGAGGTTATATTCCCACCAGGTACCTCCCACATTAAAATCATATAAGAGGAGCAGTTAGCTGGCCCAGTGAATAGAGTACCGGCCCTGGAGTTAGGAGGACCTGAGTTCAAATCCAGCCTCACACACTTAGCTGACCTTGGGCAAGTCACTTAACCCCAACTGCCCTTCCTTCCCTTCTCCAAACAGCAAAAGAAAAACAAAATAAAACAAAAAACATATAAGTCTTCAAAGTAACAATGGAGATAATGCTATGTAATAACAGTTCTCTCATTATTACTATCAAGTGAAACATAAAGAAGTACAAAAAGGGCTTTTCACTTGTCTTCCAATGCAAAATTCAACTACAAGAACAACTTGCAATGTAAAGTGAGAGCCTCCTGATAATTCTGTTTGTGGATGACACTACATTGATTGTCATCAAGTCCCAGAGAGCTACAGACTCCCCTGCAAGAGACTCACAACCACTTAACATAGTTTAACCTAAGAATCATATGGGTAGTAACTGATTTGTTTTGATTTGCCTTGAGACAACTCTCCAAGCTGCACTTTATTTAAGACTGTTCTTTTATGACAAACCACCTCAAATAATGCCACCATCCCACCCCTAGTCATTCTGGTGGCCCCCCCCCATTCATGGGACCTCAGAAACCCCTACCTGCTCACCCTCCACATTGAGCAGATCTGGGGAGTTCCCTAAGGGGCACACGGGACAGCCTTTATATTCTACCTAGAAAGGACCCCTCTCTTCCAGATAGATGGGCTCATCTATCCAATGGCCCAGAGCATCTATTTAGGGGAAGCTCTACACCAGCTCATATGTCACGTTGTTTCCAAGACTAAATTTCAGTTTACAAAAAAAAAATCAGCCTACAAATTAACTGTCCACTATATGTCATATATTGTGCAAGGCTCTGGAGATATCAATATAGGGAAAAACAAAAATGCGCACCAGGAAATAAAAAAACCAACCAGATGAAGACGCCATGTTATCTAAACTGTGACACTGGATGAAGAGCCCATTGAGCTAGTCCCATCTAGTTCTCAGACAGACATTACAGATGGACTTAGTTGGGCCAAAAATTGAACAGGGTAATGAGAGTTGCCTGGAGTGAATTAGGGAAATTAGGAATTTGGGCTTTCAATGACCCAAACTCTTCTCCCCAGAGCAAAAGCTCATCTTTTTAACATGAATATTCTTCCTGTGTTTTCACATGGTTATCATTCATGGAATATTATAATCTCCATGGAATTCAAATTATGAATCACACAAAGAGCAATGGAGAGATGCAGGAGACGTGTAAAGAGGTTGTAGCTTATTAACAAAAATTACCAGAAGTCACTGAAAAGATATTTTTCTTTTAAGGAGGTAGGGCCAGGGAAGCAGTGAAAGATAGCATGTGAAAAGCCTTAGTGCTGAACTGACACTCAAACAATATTAAAAAGGAAGGAAGGGAGGAAGGAAATAAGCATCCATCAAGTGCCTACTACATGCCAGGAATTGTGTTAAGAATTTTACAAATATTATATCATTTGATCCTCACAAGAACCCTGGGAGGAATATGCTATTATTGCTCCCATTTTACAGTTGAGCAAACTGAGGCAGATAAAAGTTAAGTGACTTGCTGAAGGTCACCCATCCAGTAATGTTTGAGGTCATAGAACTCAAAATCTTCCTGACTCCAAATTCAGGGCTCTCTACCTGGTTGCCTAGACAGGACTTCTTAAACTTTTTCCATTCAGTACCCCTTTGCAACCCACAGTTTAAGAAGTGCTGACCTAGAGGAAGGCAGCCCATAGTAGTATGTGGACCTTCTGTGGAAGGCTGTCACAAACAAAATACAGAGAGTAATTAAGTCCATGTAGGAGCCCAAACCTGCTAACTCTAAATGCAGCCCTTTTTTCTGCTATATCATGCTTGCCTTTTCAGAGTGTAGTCAGTCACTCTGTGACAACCATAAGAATCAAGATATTTGGGATCTAGATACAAATGCAGTTTAGATAGCCTATTTAGTTTTCCACTAAAAAATGACACATAAGCAAACTAATGCTAACAGACTAACTGCTTGGCCCCTTTGAACTAGAAGGAATGTCAGAGATGATCTAAACTAATCTTGTGAATAGAATTCGATACCACTTTCAAACATGCAAAAATAGATATGGAAACTGAGTCTTAGAGGCCTTAAGTGACTTGTCAAAACTCAGACGAACCAAGGTTTGAAAGCTAGAATCTCTTTTCTCTTACTGTTCTATCGCTCCCTGGCACAGTATCATGGTCAGCTGCCCAAATACATGAACGGTTTTGCTAGTATGACCAAATTACTGAATTCATGAGGCTAGTGTAGACACGAAGAAGCTGAGCAAAACGGACAGTTGATGAAATTATCTGGATGATTCAGCTAAAAACTGTCACTAAGGATTTGGGCTAAAATTATCCAGATTGGCTGGGCTGATTGAATTTCATGGCATAATTACTTACCTCTACTTCATTAAGCCTGTACAGACACAGATTCAGTTTTGTGATACAGCAAAAAAAAAAAAAGGTACAGTAAAATGGGAAATCAACAAATTATGCAACTCTGAATATAATAAAAGTTTTCACTATATTTCAGTTACCTCATTATACAGAGCTTGAACCTTCCCAACTATTTCAATGGTAATCCTATATAACTAAGGGCTAAATAATTTTGTGTGTGTGTGTGTGTGCACGCGCGCGCTTTGTTTTAAAAACTATTCTTCTACAACAATGAATCTTGGAACACAGAATCTCAGAAGAATCATATCTCAAGGTGACACAAAGTACAATGCAAAGACCAATGCTGGGTTTAAAGAGACTATAACATTACCTATACAGTGATGAAGGGAAGAACTGGTTAAAAAAAAAAAGAGCATCACTCACAACATAAGGAAACAAAAAAAAGAAGCAGGCTGGTTATGTTGAGGCAATGTGTTGAAATGACACACAGTTATCTTTGACACATTAAAACTATCAATGAAAGGATAGATATTCTGTGTCAGACTTACAGATGATATAATGTGATTTGTCCAGAACTCACAGTGTGGTGTGCACTGAGGGAGAAGTCACCCACATCACAAGGTGTTATATTGGAAAGGGAGTAGAACTTGGAATCAATGGCCCTGAGTTTGAAGCTTAGCTTCCCTACGTGACTTTAAGCAAATTCCTTTACCTCTTTGGGTCTCTCTCTCTCTCTTTTTTCAATCTATAAAATGAAGGATTTGGATTGGATGATCTACAAAGTCCTTTGCTGCTCAAAATTTGTGATCAATTATTCAAATTAATATGAAAAATTTACTAGTACAAACATGAATGAATTTTAAAAGCCACTAAAATTCCTAAACAGATGCTTTTTAAAATAATTCCACTGCAAAAAGTTTGGAATCATGCAAACCTTCCCTAGTTCCCCTTCACTGAGAACCAGCCATTTACCACTTTTGTTTAGTATCTCTAAGATACTTACAATGTGCGTAGTACATTGACTGGTATTTATCCATCCTATGTATCATGTATGTGTGACAGGTTGTAATGAGCACATCCCCTCCTATATGGTAAGGTCCATGAATGCAAGGACTGTTTCTTACCTAAAACTGGAAGCTTCTAGGCCTAGCTCCACTCCCTGCATGAATCAGTGCCTAATGCATATTTACTTAATGCTGATTGAACAAAAGAAACTTGTACCCCCAATCAATAAAAGTATCATTTGTTATTTGTTACAAACAAGTATTGCTATGTCAAAAATTACCTTCCTAGGACTTTTGGACTGGTTTGCTGAAGGGGAAAATATATTTAAAAGCTAATTTACTTGGCTTTATATATATATATACAGTTCATATTGACAAACCTGTTTATACTCGCCTCTAAGATACGTTTGAACTCTATAAGGCAATGCCTGATAGTGAATTTCAAAGGAAATATTTTATTTTTAGAATAGACAGTACTCACAATTGCAGTAACTGGTCTTCCAAGGCAATTCTACAATATATAGCATGTCCAGATAAGCTAAGCATATGCAGAGAAATTACTATTAAATCTAAGAGAAAATTCATTGATTTGGCTTATTCAGTTCTTTCTTGAGGGAAAAGAGATTCTGAAAAGTGGACCAAGTATTCAACAGTGCAGTCAGACCAGAAAGAAGTATGAGAAATAAATGAGAAGCTGACTTTCTTTCAGAGATCTCACATTATCACTTGTTGCCAGGCTGTCTTTCAGGCTCTCTCATCATAGCTATTATCAAAGCTACAATAAGCACAGGTGCATAAGTGAATGCCAACTATCTTTACTGATATTTAAGAACTCGTGTTAAGAAGCCCATCCATACACCTTCTACTACAACTAGGCTTAATAGATGTGTGAAAAGTCAAATTAGTCCAGAAGTCTTTAAGTTTGCCTTTTGATAACAGACCTTTAATTTGCAAGTGAATCTAACGCACGGCAAAAAGAAGAGAATTTTGTTTCTGACAGTACAGAGAAGAAAAATTCTTATTCAGGTAAGCCCAGTGTAAGCAGAAATATACATTCATTTACGGCATCACCTTTGTCCATTTGGTATTTTCTCTCATTGGTAAAATCAGTTTTGTTTTGTTTTTCTGAAAGAATCCAGTTAATACTAATTTCTGATTGACTTACCTCAGATTTTAAAAGCTTTCTGCTGTGTTTCAAAGTACATTTAGCTGATCCCTACCCTCAAATAAGGACAAAACTTCATTGGTAGGTAGTACCTGAGGCAAACACATTCAGAAACTGAACTGTGGATAATTTTCAGGTATAAAGTCCAAAATCCAGTGAATGCTTCAGGTTAACCATTGCTTGTAAAAATAGGTCCTAGGCAGCCAACAGTGCTTTAGAAGAACTATGAAACTATCTTGCAAAACAAATGATATGTCATTTTATACAAACCCTAATTCCTTATGATTCCTACATTTCTTCTAAATACTAACAAATGTAAATCAGTGCCAGGTATGCTTTTTTTCATAGATAGTAAACATAAATTTTGTCACTCTAAAATAGTTAGCAATATACCTTACCACTTTATTATTTTTATGAGTCAACTGTAATTGTAAACATTTCA
Source organism: Pseudochirops cupreus (assembly GCA_028627135.1). NCBI lineage: Eukaryota > Metazoa > Chordata > Mammalia > Diprotodontia > Pseudocheiridae > Pseudochirops > Pseudochirops cupreus. The sequence goes on from CM053583.1 coordinate 329,227,146, forward strand.
ATCCCATGGTGAAAGTTACGAAGGGAAGACAATTTGCATATGCTAATTTGGCAAAAATTGCTTTCTAAATAACAATGTTTTACCAAGGCCATATTCCATTTTTCCTTTAGTGCTTTTTTGACAGTTGGAAATGGATACAAGTTGTAATTTACTTGTATCCATTTCCTACTTTACTAGTGTCCAGTAAAATCATTCAAACAGCATGACAGATAAAAGGCAATAATGAAAAGTGTTTGCAATCCTTGGAGAGCTATAATATGCATTGAATGCAAACAGTAGTTAGGGAATAAAAAAAACACAGAAAGAGAGAAAAGAAACCCGGCTGATGGGCTGCTAAGACAGCCCCTAAATATATTTGAGTATACAGCAATGAAAATGCTATGTAAAACGATGTGCATTGATCCAGTAATCCCCAAAGCTCCTCGACCGCCTTTAATTTACCTGAACAGAGGACTGCTTTGAGAAAAATCCTTCCAGACCCTGCCAAAATCTGACTGCAGGGAACAGCATATTTTTGTAGTCATAAAAGCAGAACAACAACAGAAAGATGTCAAATGTGAGGGCGATGGCAGCTGAAGCTATCATGGCTTTCATGCAAATAATAATCAACAATGTGAAAATGGCGGGTAAAACAGGCAATGAATTACATGGGAAAAGGATAGTCAATTACAGCCATTACCAAAACATCTATAACATTTCAGAAATAGCCGACTGCACAATCCAAATATACTTCAAGGTATATGAAACAGAAAATTAAGCAGAATGTTTGCATCCAATATGTTTGTTTTGCTAACAAAGTGATTCTGATTAAGTTTATGGTCACACTGGAAGATCACAAGAATTTAACAAAGAGGATTACTGTAAATGTGAAACCTTTCAGCTGTAAACTTAATCATTTATGAAGAAGGCTTGGTATTCACTACTCCTCCATAGCCAGTGTTGACATTTTTGCTTTCTAATTGTAAGGGGGCACATTTGTCATCCTGCTGGATGACTGTGTGTACAAGTAGAGAGTCCAAAAGTACCAGAGAGACATTGAAAATATGTCACTTTATATAAGCAATCTCCTACATTTAGTACTATAAAGCTTATTTTTTTTTCCCCAGGAGGAAAAAAAAGAGGAAAAGAACCATGACTTAAAGAAAACTTCCTTTTCTATGAAAAAAGTATAGTTTTAGAAGAGTCTGCAACTATCACTACTAATTAACTGTTTGATACAACATGCATTTCTCTCTTTTGGCACTTTGATGGTACAGGACACAACCCCTCAATGCCTTCTCACCCTCTATGATTCTTTTCAATGTTGTTTTTTCAACCCATGAAATATACAGTTTCTTTCCACTTGGGAAAAAAAGTCACTTTCCTTTCTAGACTTTCAGAATATACAGTTGGCCTGCTTTCTTCCCTCCTCCCCCATAGGAGCCTAGGTGTTGTTATTCAATCAGTTTTCATAGACCCTACAAATGCTCCAAGGTGAGATTTACTAGAGGTGGAAGGAAAGAGTAAAAATAACTGGGCTACCTATAAAGGAAAAAAAAAAGCTTCTAACTGCCCAGAAGAATCAATTTTATTGGCAGCATGCCTTTCGAGTTTTCTAAAATGAAAAATCACATGTGATTATCTCATTAGTTTCATCATTCCAGTAACATGGCTGTTGTTTTAGGATATTCCACTATCCCCAATTTACAGAAGGATAAGTAAGATATTCAAGAAAAGCAAGATATGTCTTCTCACTCAGCATAACAATGAATTCAGGTTATAATTCAAAAAATTTTAAAGGATGTTAACACCCCTATTAAAATTCATATGCTTTTATAAGACTGCATTTGAAAACTTAATCTCTTTTTAAAAAATTCATCTCCTCTACATGTTTTATATTAAAAAACAAACAAGCAATCCTGCCTTAAAGTGACATTTCAAGGACAAGCCTTGAAGAAAAATGCATGTAAGTAAAGAACTGTATGTTACAGAACCCTACATTTTCTATATTTTTTTTTTACTTCTACAATAGCAGCAAATATTTAAAGAACATAATCAGGATCAATCTGTGTGATTTCCAAACCACCTTTTGCCTACTTGTTTAGAATGCTTCCGGTGAATATTTTAACCAAATATGTTTTCTTGCTACATCTCTTCATTATATAGCAAAGATTATTATTGCATAAATGGTGGGTTCTTGACCTGTGACTATAAGGAAAAAAGGCAAGCTTGCAAGTTTCTTTCTGCTACTGTTAAAATAGATGTTCATACTAAGACTAACATGGGCTTTACAAAACTAATCATGGTAGAATAGAAGGAAGGCTGTATTTTTTAGCAAAATAAATGTATCAAACTGAGGGATTATGGTACAATGGATAAAGAACAGGGCACTAAGTCAGGAAGAGAAGGGAAGGGAAAGGGATTACTATTTATATAGAAACTATTATGTGCCAGGCACTGTACTAAGTACTTTGGAAATATTACACCATTTGATCTTCACAACAACCCTGCAAGGAGTTATTATTATACAATTTTTACAATTGAGGAAGTTGAGGTAAGCACAGGTTAAGTGGCTTGTCTGGGGCACATAGCTAGTGAGTACAGATTTGAATTGAAGAACTTCTGTCTCTTGTAGTCTTTTTTTTTTTTCCTTTCAAGTCATGTGTGACTCTCTATTCTTCCATTTGGAATTTTCTGGGCAAGGATACTGGAATGATTTGCTATTTCCTTCTTTAGTTCACTTTTTAGATGAGGAAAGTGAGGTAAATAGGGTTAAGTGACTTGCCCAGAGAAACACAGTTAGTCAAGTATCTGAGAATAGAATTGAACTCATAAAGATGAGTCTTCCTGACTCTAGCTGCAATGCTCTAAGCACTGTACCACCAGCTGCCTCAGGAAGCTGGAAGGAAGATTTGAGTTTAAGTTTTGCCTCTGATTCACACTTGCTTTGTGACCCTGGAAAAATCACTTGATCTCTGGGTTGCCTGGGCAATATTCTAAGATTGTAAATTCCAGAACAGTTGCAGATCTGCATTGGTAGAGAGAGTTGCCTGAACCATCCTTCTTTACTGCAATGAAATCACAGGTTTGAACCACCTCCCCTTCCAAAAAAAAAAAGATAATAGCGATAAGTATATAGTTTATTTTTATAGTTGAAGAATATGAATTTAACTCTTACAGTCAGAGTAAAGGCAGTTCCTTTTTTTCCCAAGTACTTAACACATCCCCATTGTTACTAATTTTGTCAACTCGTATTTGCTTAACAACAAAAAAGGGAAATTAATATTATCCCACTTAGAAAATTAGATCAATGCCCCATAAGAGGTGGAAGTCAAAACCACAAACA
>CM053583.1:329230570-329288785 GCA_028627135.1 Pseudochirops cupreus
GTCATATACATCATCAATTAGTCTTGTCATGCTAGGGTTTGGGTATGGATAGGACAAACTGAGTAAACACAGTTAGTAGAGCTGATATATGTGATGATGATGAGAGCAAGCATTTATATAGTGTCTACTTTGTGCTAAGCACTTTACATATATTATCTCATTTGATACTCACAATAATCTATTACTACCCCATTTTACATTTGAGGAAACTGAGGTAAGAAGAAGTTTAGTGACTTGTACAAGGTCACATAGCTAGTAAGTGTCTGAAAGTGGATTTGAACTCGGATCTTCAGCATTCTATTCACTGTGCCACATAGTTTCCCTTGGAATCAGGAAGACTTCTGTTTTTGCCCTTACTAGTTTTGTGACCCTGAAATATCCCTTACACTCTCACCCTCAGTTTCCTCAGATATAAACTGGGAATAATAGTGTCTAGTTCAAAGTGTTGTTGCATGTATCAAATCACCTAACAAATGCAAAGCATTTTGTGCTACATGAAGAACCACTATTATTATTTACACTGATAACAAAGGAATATATTAACAAAAGAAATATAGTTAAAATGAGACATGGAACATCTGCTTTTTTTCAGTATACAGTATTAATCAAGATTTTAGAACTTCTTCAGCAGCAGGAATAGTAAGTGAATTACAACATTTAACCACTTTCACAACAGAGTGAAGAAGCCCCTACAGTCCTTTTCTTGATTTACCTTTTTCCCTTAAAGTAAATATGATTCCTCAATGTTCTTCTGAAATGAGGACTCTCACAGAATCATTGTATATAAAGAAATAATATATAATTAAATTCCAAAACAACTACAACATTAAAAAAAATTGTGTGAAGCACCTACATAGTGGCAGGCACTGTGCTAAACCTAAATAGTATTTTATTTTATCTTCATAATGACCCTGACTGAAAGGTGCTGTTAAATATCCCAATATGACAGATAAGGAAACTGAGGCAGAAGGTGGTTAAGTGACTGGCCCAGGGTGAGGTATATAGCTATTAGGTGTTTAAGGTGTGATGTGAACTCAGATCTTTCTGATTCTAAGTCCAAGGCTCCATCCACTTTGCCACTTAGTTGCATGCCTTATTTAGAATGGCCTATATATTTGGACTTATTTAACTTTTACTACTTTCATCTCCACATGAATATTATAGCCAAAGGAGTCTGTAGTCCTAAGTATGGTATGAGGGAATAGTGAATAGTAAAAAAAAAAAAAGCCTGAGAAATTGATGAAAAGCATGCCATCTATATATTACAATGCTGTTCTCCAAAAGTGGAAAAGTGCTAGGATTGTCAGGAGATTCTACTCATGAAGAGGAAAGGGGTTTTCTGACTGAAGCATTATTCTCACTTAGCTCATTTTTCTTTTGTTTTGCCTATTTATGTAGGCTTTAAGATTTCAGGCAGGTGTTATTATTATATCGGGTTCATTTTACAGATTTAGACACTGAGGCTCAGTGAGGATATTGGATTTGCCCAGTATCAGAGAATTAATGAGCATAAGAGAAAAGATTCAAACCCAGATTATCTTCTTTCCAAGTTCAGTGTTTTATCCAACAAACCATGTATTTCAATGTCACAAATCAGGGAAGCCTGAGTTTTTGATTTTCACAAAATTTAAAGTCTCCCATGTACACGAAGAAGAAAAATTAAATTACAGGAGTAAAAGGTGGGGAGAATTATTGATGTACTTGAGAACTTGACTGGAATTGATATATTCATAATTCCTAGCTCTCAGAATATTTCCCATGCCTGCAGAACTGGCATGAATGTTCTCTTTATGCCAGATAAAAATCTGAAATAAGATGTTTCTTACTTCTGAATCAAAATATTAGGGCAGAGAAAGTTGAAAGCATTCTTACTGAGTAATTGTATTAGGACGGTACAAGAAAGAAACATAGTCAAACCTCTTGCTTTCGTTTAAACTACTTATAACTGGAACTGTCTAGTAATAGTCCTCTTCCGAACCTCTCTGAAATAATTCTAAACTTACTCTGCCATCTGTTCTCTATAATCACACAGCGTACGCGCACACACACACACACACGACGTTACTTCCCATATTAAATGTCATGTACACCTCATGTCTATACTTGGGGCTATTTTGGTGGCAGTTTTTCTTTGTGTAGGTTTCTGATGCTACATAAACATAAAAGATGGTGAAAGGCAGACTTTTTAAAAATAACAATTCAAGGTTTATTCCAGAAAATCACCACCAACTTTACCTTCCTGTTGCACAGATGAGATTGTGTTACTGATTTGCTCAACAAACTTCACGGGCTCTTTATTGCACCAAGTAAACTTCCAATACTTCTGATTAAGTGCACAATGCCTTCCACAGTCTGTTGCTATGCTTTTTTTTGCAGTCTTATCTCCTACTACTCCCCTTATTCCAACTCCTGTATAAACTTTGGTCCAGCCAAACTGGACTGGTTTTGTTCATTAGTCTCCTCCAACTAAAACAAAAAACAAAACAACCTTCACTTGACATTACTTATCCTTCAACCTATCATCGTATATCTTTCTTCCCTTTCACAAACCCAGAAAAAAAAATAATTTGTCTATATTCCTGGTTTCCAGTTTCTGTCTTCACTCTCTTCTAGAGGCAGCTGGTTGTATGATGGCAGAGTGCTTGATCTGAAATCAGAAAGACCTGAGTTTAAATTTGGCCTCAGATGTTATTAGCTGTCCTTTAATATATATCCTTTAAATCTGTTTGACTCAGTTTCCCCAACTGTAAAACAAGGGTAACAAAAGCACTTATCTCACAGGGTTGTGGCAAGGACCAAATGAGATAATGTTTGCAAAAAGGTCTTAGCACTAGATCTGGCACATAATAGGTGTTATCTAAATGTTTGTTTCCTTCTTCTTCCTTTCCCTCTCCTCCCTTCCTTCCTTCTCCCCTCCCCTCCTGTCTCATCTCCTTCCCATTCCTTCCCTTCCTTTTTTCAACTCCTTTCAATAAAGCTTCTGCCCATATCACTCAACAGACACTGCTCTCTCCAAAATTATCAGTGACCTCTTAATTTCCAAATCTAATGTCCTTTTCTCAGTCCTCATCCTTCTTTACCTCTCTGCAGCATTTGCCAAAGCTGACCACACCCTTACTCCTGAATATCATCTCCTGGGGTTTTTGTGACATTGTGCTTTCATTGTTCTCCTCCCTCTCTGGCCTCTTTCTCATTTCCTTCAAAGGATCATCAGCCTTTTCCTGTCTCTTACAAGTGGTAGTACTCCAAAGCTGTGTTCCTCTCAGTTATCTCATTAGTTCCCATGAGTTTAATTATCACCTCCAAGTACATGACTCCTAGTCCCATGAATCAAGCTGTAATCTCCTAGTCTTTGGAGCTCAGTCCTCCATCACTAACATCCTACTGGATATTTCTATATGGGTGTCCTATACATGCCTGAAACTTAATGGTTCCAAAATGGTCTTCACAGTCTTTCCCACAAAACTCTAGTGACCCAGGCTTGTAACTTCTAAGACATCTCCATTCTTCCTTACCCCCTTGGGATTCAACTGTCAAGCCTTGTTGATGTCAGCTCTACAACACCTTTCTTACCAATTCTATTTCTCTCATGCAGTTATCACTCTATTTCAGACACTCATTTTTTCTTATCTAGACTAATTAATAAATCAATGAATGAGGTATATATTAAATACTTATTATATGTGAAGCACTCTGCTAACTACTAGGAATACAAATAGAAAACACAGTCTCTGCTCTCAAAGAACTCACATTCTAGTGAGGGAAGAAACATATAAGGAAGGTTTCAACTGCAATTTAGATGGAAAGCTCCTGTGGTCCTTAGAGTGCAATAGCAAAGGAAACAGTAATACCTCTTCTCTAAAGTCAACCATACCAGTTTCTAATGTTGAACCATTTGAAAGTGCCAACTTTCTTTTCCAGGCCTTCAGTAGCTATTGAAGTACCTGTAAGAGCAGTTGCCAGGCTGCATCTCCACAGGGGTCAACGTGTTTTAATTGCAATTACCTTCTAATTGGATTCTCTGCCTCCAGTTTCTCTCCTTTCCAATCCATCTTCCACTTAGCAGCCAAAGGGAAATTCCTTTAGGATAGTTCTGACTATTCCCTGGAAAGGATTCCTTCCTCACCTTGTCAATTCCCCAGCTTCCCTCAAAGATGCACTCAAGTGCCACTTTCCACCTCCGTATTACCCTGAATTTACTTTGTATATACTGAAATGTGTGTGTGTGTGTGTGTGTGTGTGTGTGCACGCGCGCGTGCACAGAGGGGAGTAGAAAGTGCTTCAGCTTCTTGGATCACAACTACTGTTTTTGTCTTTCTATCTCTAGCATGTAGCACTATGTCTGGCAAACAGTCGGCACAAAATAAATGCATGATTAACTGGATCTTCTTACCTCCCTCTCTTTGTTCATGTGGTTCTCTACTCTTGCAGTGCTCTCTACTCTTCTTCCCCTTTTGTACTTCTTGAATTTCTGACCATTTTTTACTCAACTCAAATGCATTCTTCTCCAGGCATAATTTCCTCATTGTTCAGGTCCGAAAACAACTTTTCTACTAAGACCTCATCAAGGATTATTTTGTGCCTCCCTCTCTTTTTGGCTAGGACCTATGATTTCATCAGCAAACGGCACTCCCTGGTATGGAAACTCCCTCTACTGATGCGGATTAATCTAGGTCACTAAAAGGCTAATCACCTGCTCAGGTTCGCAAAGCTAGTATATATCAGAGGTATAACTTGAATCCAGGTCTTTCAGATTCCAAAGTTAGCCCAACTTATATTATGCCCTACTGCTTTATCAGGTAACATTTTGCACTTAAGTTATTTGTAGTTTTATTTCAGCTCCCTTTCATACTGTAATCTCTATGGCCGAGGGACCAAGAGTATGTTTTAAATAAATGTATATCCCTCTTAACACTATTGAATCATGTTTTCTAGAAAAGAGGTGCTCAATAAATGTATGTTCAATTGAAGTATTTCAGATAGCTAAATTCATGAAAGTGATTTATTGCCTTTTGTGAAATTTTATCTGCTAGCTGCAATATTATATCCCATTATTGTATCTTCTACTCTACGTGTTGCAATGTATTTTAGCACTCAATTCCAAAAGGAAAGTGGTACTTTCCTCCTGTGTTTTCCATCATGTTAAGATCATACAGATACAATTATAGAGATAACTTTGTTCAACAATCTTCTCTTTACAATGATCAGTTTCAACTTTAATGGATCCATGATCTCACTGATGTGAGTAATTCCTTCATCTTTGCAGATCTCAACCCATCCTGCCTTTTCATACTGTGTAATTCTTATCCATGCTCTCCCACAGAGTTCTCCAGAACAACCTAACATGCTACAGGTCTTCCTCTAGGTCTTTTTACATTTTGTGGATAGCAATGCCATGCATGTGAAATCTCCAGATGTTTTCCCTTGCTCTTACCACATAACTAACACATCTCCCTCACTGATCATATATCCCCCCAATGAAATTATCCCTTACATCACTTGTGAATATGAGGCAGCTTTCTTAGGTTTACCATGCAGCTCTCAAATGCACTTTGAGTCACTCTCAATTTTTTAATGTTCCAAGACGTACAGCCATATAGCATTGTTTAGAGAACATCTATGCTTATTTATTTTTTATGCCCAGAAACACCATGTAATTTCCCAAATTCATTCCAGATTTCTCCCTCTCTTAAGTTCTGTGTCCTACTCACTGTCCATCTGCATGCTGTGTAGATTCCTAAGACCACATATTTAGAGCTTGAAGGAAACTTAAAGACCTCCAGTCCAAGCTGTGTCATTTTACAGGAGAGGAAAATAAGCCATAAAGAAGGGACTTGCTTAGAATGACAGAGCTAGTACATTTTTCAAGCAATATTAAACCAGGTTGAAGTTCTATCTACATGAACTGATAATCCACCTGCATGTCTGGACAATCATAATATTTATCCACTTATTTTTTTCCCATATAACTTGTTGAGCAATTAAAAAATAATTTCACTTAGGAGACACTAGCATGTACCTTGATGCAAAAAAGCAAGGTATCACTTGCAGAGAAGATCTGGAGGCTCACACCATTAATACTGGGGAGGGCATTATACTTATGGCTTCAATTACAGAATCCTAGAGAGACTTCTCCTTTAATTCTCCCACCATTAACAAAAGACTAGACTAACAATCCACAATGGAAAAACTAAATGGATGAAGAAGGCATATTAACCAGACTCTCCATTGCATCAGTTCAATAGTAAAATCAGCATATGTCATAAAGGGCTCACCAGGTTTCCAAATTTCCAAATATCCTATCAGAAAACTGAAATAGTTTCCATAATAACTTGATAATATATTCTGCATTACATCAGAAACATCACCTAGTCAGCATTACAACATAATTTTCAGACCTTGCCAAGATGAAAAGCATGAAACGATGTTCAAAAGCTCCCTACCAGTCACATTAATTCTAGTGCACCCAAAGAGTTAAATGTCCAATTAATAGAATCCTGTCATCATACTTCTTTATTGTTAAAATGTGGTCCATATAAGCATAAAAAGAGCAACAGCTTATATAATAAGAGTGAGAGTCTTTAAAGGAAGTGCTTCCAGAATCCACTGCATAGTTGGTCCCTAAACAGAATTCATTCCTTAGAGGATCTGTGATGTCCTAGATATGGACACTGCTACCACTGCCACAGATCCTATCCCTTCTAGAACTCAATAACTCAGGATGTCTTCTATGCCACAAAAAGGCACGAGAGGAAGAGTTTAATGAAAACAGAAATTGTTCTGAAATTATTGCAAAATACAAACCTGACTTCTACAGGTAACTTCTTTTCAATATGGCAAACATCACACACACGCACGCAGGTGTATACACACAGACATGGATGCACAAATAAAAGTGCAGAGAGTGGAGAAAGCACCGGACCAAATATGAATGTTGTTTTTTACATTCACTGGTCGTAACCTCACACATAAAATAAGGATAATAATATTTATACACCTACCTCACATAACCATGGTGAGAAAAACCCAAGTCTAGGTCTGTTTGTTGTTGTTAAGTCATTTCAGGCATCTCCAACTCTTACTGGCCACACGTGGCATTGTCCCAGCAAAGATACTGGAGTGGCTTGTCACTTTCTTCTACAGCTCATTTCATAGATGAGGAACTGAGGTAAACAGAATAATTGCTTTGCCCAGGGTCACACATCTAGGATATATCTGAGGTCAAATTTGAACTCAGATTCTCCTGACTCCAGGGCTAGCACTCTATCTACTGTGCCACCTAGCTGCCCATAGTGTAGGTCAGCCAGGGTTATATGTGAGCTAATATTACTATTAAAAGTTTAAAAAATGAAGAAAACTAACGGATCCCTACTTTAAGACAAGGCAACCAGTCTACATCTACTAGACAAGTACCCACCTGACAAGATAATTATTTGCTGCCATGAAAACACCACTCGAAATAAAAGGGTCTCTAATGTCTAAAAGAATCTGTAAGTTATCTTTTGTTATACAGATTACATGGTCGGGTCACGAAGAGTCAGACATGATTGAAATGACTGAACACAATTTCTAATATATTCCGTATCAATAGATATAACCCATATGAACAAAGTTCATGAGGGGTGACCTTCATAGCTATTGAATCTTTATACTTGATACCAAAATGTCTGAGAACAACTGATCTAGTTAAACCTTCTCTTTCTCCACATGAAGAAATTGAGGCCTAGCATCCAATAGCATTTTTCTTGTCTTTCTTCTTTGCCCTTAATACCACATTTAGTTTTTGCATGTTACATACTCCTTTCTCCTAAAAGACAATAAGCTTCTTGAGAGCATGGACTATGCCATTGTTTTATCTTTTAACCCTCACCATCTAGCACCTGACTTTACATAGAGTAGATATTTAATAAATATGAAGGATATGGCATGAAATGGAATTCAAAGAGGCGATATGACTTCCCAAGACCAGATAGCTACTTGGTGGCAAAACTTGTAGAAAACCCTAGGTCTCTTTCTTGATTTTTATTCAATCTTTCCATTATGATTACTTGGACTTTTCTCTCTCTTTCCTTCCCTGAATAATCTACTTGAACCCTTTCCTTTCTGAAAACCAGATAGCTGCCCCCAATATCTGACAAGTTTTAAAAAAAGTTAGATGAGGGGACCTAGGAAGGAAACAGAACCAATCACAAGGACTTCCACTTTGTCATCTAAGAAAAATCTCAGCACTGGGATGGCTAGGTAGCACAGTGAATAGAGCACCTGCTCTGGAGTCAGGAGGACCTGAGTCCAAATCCGGCCTCAGACATTTAACACTTACTAGCCATGTGAACATAGGCAAGTCACTTAACGTCCATTGCCCTGCCTTCCCCCTCCAAAAAGCAAAGAAAAAAGAAGAAAATCTCAGCACTGCAGAAGTAACAAGAAGGTCTAATGCTGTAACACCAGAACCAATCAGAAATACAATTTTTAACTAAGTAGTGTGGTATAGTAGAAATAGCAACAGATAGGGATTAAAGAAGCCACCATTTTAATCCCAGTTTTACTAGACTGTACCTGGGTTTCCTTGGACAGGTTGCCTAAATTATTGGCACTTCAGTTTCCTCACAAGCAAATTGAAGCATTTGGGTGACATTTTTTCCCCCTGAAGTTCATTGTAGCCCTAAAATACTAAGATTTTAGCTAGATATTTATGCATACATGTTCATAAATTTCCTCCATTAAAATCCTACTATAAAATCTTCTTGTATCATGGAGGTGGCCCATGAGCCTCTGTAATGGCAATTAATTTAAATTTGACGACCTCTTTTTGCTATGTCAAGTAAGCAGGTACTTAGCCCTTAGTCAAGCCTCTGTGAAAGAGACAGAGGGTATGGACTCTGTCTCCTGTTGCTGACATAACAGGAAGGGTTTGGCTGAAACAGGAAGCCAACACTGTGTGTGTCTGTGTATCTGTGTGTCTGTGTGTCTGTGTGTCTGTGTGTGTGTTTGTAGGAAAAGCCCCAGAGAGGCAGAATCATAATTTTTCTCCTGGCAGGCTCCTGGTGGAAGAAGCAGAATTTTTTCCTGTCAAGCTACTGGTGCAAGAATCATGGAGACTGAAGCCAGCTGAAAGAGAGAGAGAGAGAGAGAGAGAGAGAGAGAGACAGAGACAGAGAGACAGAGAAAGAGAGACAGAGAGACAGAGAGAGAGTGAGTTTCTCTAGGTGGCATCTAGAAGCTGGGCCACTACAGCTTACTGAGAACTGAGTTGGAATTTTCTTGAGATTAGAATCTGGTGAAGGCTGAAGTTGCTGCTGAGAAGGCTGCCTGGAAGGCTGAAGTTGTTGCTGTCACCTGGAAGACTGAGATTTCTTCTGGGTCCTAGGGCCAGCTGAAATTGCTGGAGGACTGAACAAGCATGACTGGAATGCTAATATTTTGTGGCTTGGTTGATCCTTGAGGTCCCAGGAACAGAAATTGTGAAGGTTTTGAGATGTGCTAGACTCTGTAAACTTCAGTGTGTATCAGGAACTGCCCAGAGGACTGGACAAGGACCTGGGAGCTGTCTGCCTCTGAATCCAGGTGACTGTTTGGTGGATTCAGGTAGGAGCTGAGACCATGGAAGGGGATCCAGGGAATCTGAGAAACTACCCCAAGTCAAGATGTAGAAAAGGCATCTCCTTGGATATTGAACATGGTGATGAAATTGAATTTTACTAGAGACTGAGGGGTGGAGGGTTTGTGTAGTTTTCTAATGATTGTATTTAGTGATTAACCATACTTAGTGACCAATTGCTAGATAAGTGACTGATTGCTAGATAAGTGACTGATTAAGTTAACCTATGATTGTCTCATGAGTGGAAGACTGACTATTGTATTTTGAGATGACTGAATGACTGAATAAGGAGGCAAACCTCCATAGGGATATCAAATGATTGTTCTTTTGCCCTTTGTTCTAAATATTGTGACCACTTTGGTGAAAACTATGTGGCCATTTTAATGATAATCTGTTGTGAACACCATACTGTGATTTCCTGTGATGAGATGTAATACTATGAATATTATATTGTGATTTGCTCTGAATGTTTGCCTTGATTTGTTATGGAATAAATGGAGTGTTCACTATACTGTGCAATCAGAACTTTAAAAGCTGTTCACAGTAGCATTCTTTTGGGAAGCTGCTCATGCATGGCGTTACAGCCCTATAGACCATGCCAGAGAAAGGGAGCTCTGGAAAACCCAAACAAGCTGAGAACATTTCCAGTGTATTCCTGGTTACACAGCTGTTGCTGATGCCCAGAAACTAGTCTAAGTTTGTAGGCGCTCAGCGGGGGGTGGGGGGAGTGGCATTTGGTCATGTACAAAGGAACTGCTTTCCATCACAGCAACTTATGGAGACAGTTTCATGAGGAATGAAAGAGTTGTGATCTTTACCGGACAGATTATCCACACTGATGGAACATACATACATACATACATATCATATATATACACTTATATGTACATGTGTATACACACACACATTTCCTGGAAGTATATATGTTTGAGTGTACATTTGTGTGCACATATGCATATATGTACATATATGAATATATATTTAAGGATACATACATGCATACATGCATGCATGTGTGTACATGGATATGCATACACACATATATTTGTGCATGTACTTAGAGTGTATAGATATCTTGCAGTTTCACTGAAATGGGCAGGGACTATACAAAACTCTTAGCCAAAGGGAGAACTGGTGTACTCTGACATTTTTCTAATCTTGTTCACTGAAGCATTCAGTTCCAAATTCTAGCTCTGACAATGCAAAACACTTTTTTTACATGAAGAGATTTCCCCACTGTCTTTACAATTTGAGAGTTATTGATACCATTTTTTTGCACATTTGTGACCATACACTTTTGTTTTTCTCAGGAGCTGGCTATAAAAGAGAGAACTTAGTTTTTGACAAATGCACAGTCCTGTTGAATTCTTAGGTGTCTGTCATTCTCAGAATAAATGGACTATTTGATAGGAACTTAATTAGAAATAAAAACATGGGCCTTTATTCAACTTTTAACAAAACAATTACATTTTATTACTTGTACTTTATAGTATATACTTTTTAAAATGTCACCTTCAATGACTAAAAGACTGATGATTCAAGAAATATGTGGATGCGTGTCTTAAAACATGCTAAATTGTAAAAATTCTTTGAAATAAAACTTATCACTCAAAATTTCACAAAGTGTTGCACATTTGAAAAAGTTCCTCACTGAAATTAAACATCTGTACAGCATAATTTGTCCTCTGTATCAAGCTTAGTTATTAAAGATAATGCAGCATCCAATTTAATCATAGCCAAATGCTAACCTAACACCATTTCATATGATTAGATCACAGAAAATGGCATGAGATCAAATAACTGTGGGTTTAACGACCAACCATGGACAAGAAATTAAATAGTGTAACTTTCCTCTATTGTGATTCCTTATTTACTGGAACATTCAAGGAATGCTATAGCCTGAGCAATTTTCCTTCCTGATGGGAAATTAAGATGAGCACATTTTCCCAAAGATTTTAGAAATCTGGGTCTGTGACCAAGGTTGCAGAATATTATAATTTAATCAAATTGATCAATGAGCATTTATTAAAAGCCTCTGCCAAGGACTGTGCTATAAATTGGGAATAAAATGTATGAATAAAAGAGTCCCAGCCTCAAGGGATTCACATACAACAGGAATTTAAAACATACTAAAAATATGGGAATGATTAAAATAGGAAACTAATGGTATTTTTTTTTGGAATTTCATGTTTTACAAAATCAATATCCAAGTTGGAGGAAAAAAACCTTTGAAATGCATACAGCATTCACACATAAAGTTAGCAACCCCATGTAACACTGTCATTTTAATCTTTAATGTGTCAAAGACCCCTTTGGTCATCTTGTGAAACCTACTGGCCTGCTTATCAGAAGGATGCTCTTACATGCATAAAATAAAATGCAAAAGATTACAATTGAAACCAAGTATATTGAAATTGATGTATTTTTTGCCCCTCCATTGAAGTTCACAGACCATATTAAAGTTAATGGACCTCAAGTTAAGAAACTTTGCTCTTTTGGCTTGTTTTATGTCCATTCAAGAGGCAGTTTCTTACTTAGTTTATTTCTTAGTTTCACCATACCCTGGCAAATCATTAGTCAGTTGGTCAAGAAGAATTTATAAAGTGTTTACTACATGACATGCACTTAGATCTAAGTGCTGAGTATATTTTAAAAGGGGGGGGGGAAAGGAATCCCTGCCCTCAAGGAACTTACCTCGAATCAGGGAAAACAAGGAAAAACTATGTGATACACACACACACACACACACACACACATACACATACATATATACATATATGTGTGTATCTATATATGTGTATGTATATATATATATATATATATATATATACATATACACACACACATACACACACATACATAGACACACATATGCACTCAGGATAAAATGGAGATAAGGACTGAGGCAATAACAGTAAGGGGGACCAAGAGGGCCAAGAGTGTTTATAGACAGGTCTTGGAGAAGGTAGGATTTTAGCTGAGAACTAAAGGAAACTAAGGAAATCAGGAGATGCTGGTAAGGATGGAGACAATTATAGGAGTAAGGGACAGCCAGTGAAAATGCCTGGAGTTTAGGGGAGTATATGGAAGGAAATAAAATGTAGCAACACTGGAAAAGTGGAAAAGGCCAGGTAAAGAAAGGTTCTAAAAGCCAAACAGTGGATTTTATATATGATCAATCATCAAACATTTACTACAAGACAACTCCAATCATCTTCATTTTTGCAGATAAGGAGAAATGAGGTTAAATGATTTGGGCCATAGAGCTAATGGGATCTGAGGTGAGCTAGGAAACCAAGTCACTCTGAGTGTAAAATCCAGCACTCTATCCAATACACCACATTGTCCTGATGAACACCAAACTCATTGGCTCTGAAAGTGCAGTTTTTAATATCTCATGGCAGGAAATACCAACCTGCTAGCATACCCATGGGTTTGGTGTAATGCTTCCCAGGCTGTGCCTTTACACATGCTAACTGCCATGGCACAATCATTCCCTCATCAGTTGGCGTGGAACATGCCTTTGTCTTCATGCCACCCACTGCTTCTATCCAAAACAAAGCAAGTACTGAATACTACAGATCCCCTTGTGTTTAACCCAAGGCTCGAGGAAACATCTATGGCTCCATTTGAACAATACATCTAAGTCTAACAAATACGAATATCTTCAAAAAAATTTTGGTCCTTGAGGTGTATTCCCCACTGAGCAATTCCTACATTGCTTTTCTATGCCTACTACTGTTACAGGGGTGACATGCCAAAAGTGAGGTATATATTGTTAACTCTCAGTAGTCTCAGGAAAAGGTGTTCATCTGAATAGAAATGGCTAAGAGGATCTATAACTCCTAAGGAACTGTTACTATGTGGCAGCTAGAGAAGCTCTCTTAAAACTAATGAGTTGTTTTTATGCACGTCTTTTGGTTCACTGGTGACCCTGTGTTAGAACCAAGCACACTTAGGAATGTCTACCATGGCCAGATGTTGGGGCAGATTTGACTTGAACAGAGCTCATGAGAAGATGTGCAAAATATACTCAAATTAAGCTGAAATTAACCCTAATAAGCAGGAAAAACCCTATGTGTAGTGCTTTATTGAATAATCAGGCGCTTGCTTCAGAGCCAGGTAGACTTGAATTCTAATTATCAGTTCAGCTGCCAAGTAGCTGTATGGTCTTAGGCATTTCATTTCATCTTTCTAGGTCTTAGTCCCCTCAGCAAAAGTGGGGTGTGGTTGGAGTGTTGGCCTGGATCAGGGATTTTAACCTAGGGTCCATGAATGTGTGCATTTATACACACACACACACACACACACACAGACACACACACACACAAATATATGATTTTGACAATTATATTTCAATAAAATTGATTTCCTTTGTAATCCCGTAATTTTTTAAAAAAATGCTTTAATAAACATTGTTCTGAGAAGCAGTTCATGGGCTTTTCACCAGAATGTCAAGGGGATCCAAGAAACAAACAAACAAAAGTTAAGAAGCCCTAGATGAAAGGACTTCTAAGTTCCCTCCCCAGTCTAAAATTCTATAAATCAATAAACCTATATTTACCTTACCATTCACAGCCCATATAGTCATCCCATTGTCTTAGAGACTTTCCAAAGAAAGTGTGAAGTATGCTCATCACGCTCTAAATATTCCATGATTGCTGATGATTTGAAACATTCATAAAACAACAAAGCATTCACAAAAGGACAAATCAGATTCATTTTGCCCATTTAAAATAATTTTATCTTCTAACCTAATGAGAAATGGAATCTAACTCCTAAATTTCCAAATCTCAATCTTAGATATAAAGAACTTAAAGTTCTATTTTCCTTCAGAAAAAAAGAAAGTCTTTGTCCATATTGTCATAAACAAATCATTCAAATGAGTATGCTCAAAGTTTCACATGTGGCAATTGCATCTGGGTAATAATATTTCTTAAAATAATTATTAACTGATTAGTTCATAAGCAACCCTACCAAAGAGTATTTCTAGAAAGCTTATTGTGCTGCAGCTACACACTGAACAAACATAAAGACAATGAGAATGAGCACATCATTCTGTAGATTTTAAAGATTTACATAAGTGCTTCCCCCCAAAATAGCCTTGTGAGAAAGGTGATACATTTATTAGTATCCTCAATTTCAGAGATGGGGAATTTGAGACAAACAGGCTAAGAATTTTGCCACTGTCACACATTAGGTATGGTTTTTTTGGAATTATACAATTTAGAAGTAGAAGGGTCCTTAGATATCAAAGTCATCATTTTATAGGTGAGGAAACTGAGGGCCAGAGAGATTGAGACTTACATTCATGGCAGCCTCTGAATCAAACTCCAACCTTTTGATTTTAAAACCAGTGCTCTTTCCGCTATGTTACTATGCTTCTCTAGGCTAGGAGTTTATAGTCTATGACCAAGACAATGATATAAGAAAGGAGACACATACTGTTCTATCATCATAGGGAGGTGCATAGAATGTATATGTGTGTGAAGAGATATCTTAGAAATGCTGACAAAAAAAGATCTAAGTTTAATGTAAAAATGCCATAAAAATTTCTGAATTAACATTATATTATGCTGATATCTCTGATAAAAATCTTCAGGGTTCCTTATGTCAAGAACAAAATAATTTTCCAAGTCATCAAACAAACCTAGCAACATGTACTTTGCTATTTGTAAAACTGTGATTAATCAGAAATAGACCACTGATGCATATGATAGCTTGAGAAAAAAACTATACTCCTATAAATAGGCTAAAAAAGAAAAATTAATCAAATTATCCATTATTGATAATGAAATTAATTGGTAAATGAAAACATATAGTATTTGAAATGTCTTGCTTTAATTGATGCAAGTTTTCCAGCTAAAATTATGTAGGGAAGCTGCCAACAAAAAGAATACATCAGTCACTTGGCATGATGCCATTGCTTTGATGGACCGCCGCTCTTCGGATATCCCTGTTGGGTATATATTCCTCTTTAACAAAATGCTTCTGATTCCTTACCTGTTGGGCAGCTGTGAAACAGTCTGCCTAAGATTTCAGAGCCTTTTCTATATAAAGGCTTTTGTATTTAACAACTTCCACTCTCGTGGTGAATGGACAACTCAAATTCTTGGTAAAGAAAGACACAATGGTGGACTTTTAGAGCTGGAAGGAAACTTAAGACTTCATCTGGGCCAATTTTCTAATTATAGTAACCTGATTTTCTATTCTACTGTTTCAAGCAAACATTTGAATATTGGAAACTTGAGAAAAATCCACATTCAAGTATTCCATTTAATACCCTCTGACCTTTGCACCTGTTTCTTAAGGACACGTGAGCCTTTGGGTTAAGACCGAGGCACCACCGTATTTCTAATGCTTGTTTGCTGTCCCTAACTCAAATCTCTTCCCATTCCAGGTCACTCTCCACTCAAACGACAAACTGATCTTCCTCAAGTGCAGGTCTGACCATGTCATCTCCACCCCTCCACAATTTACAAAACTCTGCTGGCTCCCATTGGGAGCAAATACAAAAATCCTCTGTTTGGCTTTCGAGGTCCTTTATAACCCAGCCCCTTCCTACATTCCTTGTCTTCTTACACCTTACTCTTACCCCTCCACACAGTGTGATTAGGTGTCACCAGTGCCTTTACTCTTGCTTGCTCAGGACTTGCCCTCTCTTCACAGCATTTTTGCTGCCTGTTTGCTTCCCATGCCTGTACTTATCTCAGGCCTCATCTCCATCTCTTCACCATCCTTGTTTCCTTCAAGTCCCAGCTAAAATCCTACCTTCTCGAAAAGAGCCTTTTCCAACCCCCCCTTAATGTTAATGCCTTCCCTCTATTACTCCCTTCTGTATGTATCTAGTTTGTACACAGTGTTTTCTGGCTGTCCTCCCCCCCATTAGAATGTGAGCTGCTTAAGAGTAGGTGCTATGTTTTTTTTTTCCCATTCTTCAGCATTTAACAGAAAGTCTAGCACATAGTGTATGGGGGTGGGTGGGTGGAGGAATGGGCAAAGGGAATGAGTATTTATTAAGCTCCTACTACATGTTAGGCACTGTGCTGAAACTTTACCAATGTTGTCTCATTTGATCCTCACAAGAACCCTATGGGGTAAGAGCTATTATGACCCTCTTTTCATAGTTGAAGAAACTGAGGAAGACAAAAGGTTAAGTAACTTCCTCAGGGTATATAATGCCCAAGTGTCTGAGGTCACATTTGAACTCAGGTTTTCCTTGACTCTAGGCCCAGAGCTGTATCCACTATACCATCTAGATAAACTCTTGTTGACTTGATTTGTTGACTTGTCTCCCTGCTTCTCCTTTTAGCATTACCTTATTATCGGCTCTAAAGTCCCCAAATGAGGACCACCGTAAAGTATTTGTGTTTTCTCTAAGAAGGCACTGTGCCCTTCTGGGCTCTGGCTTCTGTTTCATCTATAAAGATGTTTGACTGTGACCTGAAACTGTCAATAAAATTTGCTGCATAGCAAGCTAGTATATCTGGAGTACTGAGCTAGACTTTGGAGTCTTCATCCCTTGAGATATTTAAGAAGAAATTAGGAAACTATTTGTTCTGGGTGGTTTAGTTATTGTTCTACCTGACCCAAAGGCAGAAGGCTGGCCCAGATCCTCCCAGCAGGCCACTTCCATCTCTAACCCTAGGTCAGAAACACAGCACCAGAATCAGATTTGAAGCACCACATCAGCAAGTATAGTTTAGTGAATTGTTCCCAGGAGGAAGATATATTTTTTAAGTATCATGTTTGCAAATTCTATGAAAATTTAGGGGATTTTGACTTTTATCTATGACTCTTTCCATAATATTATCAGAGAATTGTAGAAATTGAAGACTTATATTATATTCAATACATTCATATGTTGCCAGATGTCTCCAAAGATTGGATGGGTCAAAGGTAACATTAAAAAAAAGCCATATATATCTATATATCTATATCTATATAAGCTATAATTTATGGGGGGGGGTTCTTCTATGATTCCCCCCCAGGCTATAAGTCAATCATGTCTAGCTTGAGTCAAGAAGCAATTAAAATGTCAGTTTGGGTAGCAAGTAGATTTAATATTGTAGAGGCACCCCAATGTCTATTATTTATTTTCTTCAAATTTAGTCAAACATTTCAGAAAGATACACTAAAAATAAAATACCTATTGCAATACTGGTGATATCTTCACCTCCTCATCCTTCCTTACTTCATATATCCAATCACTTCTGAAATCTTGCCTTGTTTAACTCTACTAATATCTCTCACTTAAATGCCCTTCTCTTCCCTTATTAAGGTACTTCACTGGTTCAGGTCCTCAACAGCTTTCCCTTCAACTACTTCAACAACTTCCTAAATGGTCTCCCTTGTTTCATGTCTTTCCTCTCTTTAATTCATCCTCCTTACAACTCTCATAGATGTTGCCCTCCTTGTTAGAATGTAATCACCTTGAAAGCAAGAACTGCTTTGGGCTATTTTCCTCATATCTCATGTCTTTAGCACAATGCTTACCATGTAAGAGCAACAAATAAATACTTATTGTCTTGCCTCAGAAATAAGAATGTATAGATACTATTCCTCAAATAAAAGTCTTTAAAATGTGAATAACTTAATATTTCAAAATGCTAGAGTATGCTTACAAGGTATGCCATATGCATATCTATTTAAGAAAGAATAATACATACTCATTGGAGAAGGGGAGAATGAGGAGAGGATAATCTATTTTAAACATCTAAAACAAATGTTTTTGACCTATCCTGGAACATTATCTCAGCACTTTATGTGTCCAGTCTCATTTTTTTTCCTTTGAAATTATACTGGTTGATCTTACATAGAGACAGAAGGCAGTAAATTCCTATCCTCCATCAGTACTGTTGACCTCAGAGCAAACCTCACAACTGGCTCCAGGCATCCAACATCCATCATTGCTTTTGAAACCTAATCTTTCAGGGAAGGACAGCTGCATTGGGCAACGTGCTAAGCAGCTTTCTAAGATACGCTGTGATTACACACACACACACACACACACACACACATGCACACACACACACAAACACACATACACACACACACACACTCTCTCTCTCTCTCTCTCTGTCTCTCTCCATCCCCCCCTCCCTGCCAAAAGCCCTACTTTTAGTTCTAGGTTTTACTTGACTTCTTTTCTAAAAACTTTTCATCAAACTGCAGGTCAGCATTAAATAATCAACATTCTAAAGAGGTTGTTTTTTTTTTCCAGAAAATAATCTACTTTCACATTCCATGTAGAACTGGTTCCAATATGTGTTTTAAATACATACTTTTAAGAAAAATAATGTTACATGACGATCACATTGTTCAACAGGAAGGGAAAAAAAAAACTCTGAGCAAGCTATCCGTGCTACAGTAATTTCTACATTTAAACAAATATATCTAAATGGGTAATAATAAAAAAAACCCTCACTTTAATTACTCTTTAATAGGAAAAAGGCAGAGTATATGGAGGTAAAAAATCCACATCAAATAGGCTTTCATTTTCTAGCATATCAGTCAAAATTGATCCTAGTACCAGGCAAGAACATATTTAAGAAAAAGCATGGTGCCCACTCTTAGCAAGCTTTTTAAAATTTAATCTTAGAGGGAAAAATATAAATATGGAATTCATGTAAATGTGTACAAATCATAATTAATTTTCAAGAGTTTATTCAGGAGGCCTGATCTATGTACTGAAGGATTAGCCAAAGGCTAGACTTAGGAGAGGGAAGTTTCCTAAAGATGGTAGAACTTAGGGGTAGAGAGAGGGTAGGAACCCACTTAAAGGAAGAGATGGATATAGAACAAGAGGCCAGTGGAAATAATGTTATTCCACATATTTGCAAATCTTTATGTAAGCTGTGATATGCAATACCAATCTCAGAGAGGAAGGCACCTCAGTAAGTGCTTTATGAATATTTATTAAATTAGTGTTATACCATTCTATTAATACATGGCTACTTCTCAAAACTTTAAAAGGTTATCTAGAATCCTGTGGACCTCAGACTTGTAGGTCAATGAGTAAATCTGTCACTTTACATATTTTTAAAGAAGCCTTTCTGTAAATTTCCAAGAAAATAAAATACAAGTGTTATTTTCTAGGTGCAATGTTCAAATCTCAATTTGCTAAGCTCATTCTTCATTAAAGAATATGGCTCAAGGGCAGTTAGAAAAGACAATAAGGAATCTCTAAATTCAATCAACCTTATGAAACAGGCAAGTTACTGTTTTCAAAGTCATAAACAACTGTATTACAAAGGTCACAAAGCTTCTGACACTGTAATCAGAATGTCAAAGAAAAAGCAGAATGTAAAGTGTATTTCCAGTCAATGAATTCAAACAACTAACAGAGAAAGCCTAGCTTCAGACTGAAGGCCACAAAATGGGATGGTGCCAAATGGGGCGACTGAAATCTAAAGCAAAAGAGCAGACGTTTGCAAAGGAAAACAAGGCTTGCTCCAGTTGTGGGACAAGCCTCACTGTATTCTCATTTAGATCTGCCTACCTACTTTACCTAACAGGTTAGGGATGGAGTTACCCGATTTGGTTTTTCCAACCGTCATCTTTTGGAGGGTATGTCAATAAATGATCTTTAAAAAATGAGAGTATAGGAAAATGATTTTGTCAAAACAGTTGTGAATCAAAGAGAGATTTTGAGATTTCTGCCTGTGTTCATTCTAGGCTATAAGGTCCAAAAGGTATAGTGTGAGTAGCAATCAATAGGTCCTATTAATTAGGATGCTTCTGGTCCTAAATGTCAGCATGCTAATCACTCCCAAATACATAACTACACACACACACACATATAGATATAGATATAGATATTTAATTTCATTAAAAAAATTCCAAGCATTTCGGGGGGGGGGGTTGGTGGGAGGAAAGCACAGATATCAAGCAACATAGGCAGTATTTCAAAAATATTGAGAAGAAATAGTATACCCCAGACTGTGGCAGTCATTTAGGACATACTATCTACCTTACAAAATCAAAAGAAACTAAAATTATATTGTCTAAATAAAATGGCAAGACCAAAGAATATTTGGAATCTTATATATGCAAGCTATATGGCAAGTAGGTGCTTATCCAATAAGAAACAAGCAATGCTAGTCTTCTGATGTTATGAAATATCCTTTATTGTAACTATTCTAGCTCGTCAATTGAACAGTCAGTCTAGCACCACTCTTTGGAGGCGATAATATTTAAGTTCCATTAACTGTTGAAGCCTTAATGCATTTGCTATTTAATATCAGAAAAGTTTGGAGTTGTTTGTTTGTTTTCTTAACTCAAGGAAAATGCTTAACTTGCGTGTGATTCTATTTGTGGTAACAATACGCAGGCAAAAAGAAAATTAAAGATCTCAACTCTAAACAAATGAAACAAAATTTAATTTAAAAAAGAAAACTTACTACCCAGATTATTTGATCTACTCTATTTATAAATTAATACTGTGTTAAAAAATTAACTAGAGTAAAATTTGCATGTTTTAATTGTCAAAACCAAACACAAATCAGGCACTGTGTTTTCAAACCAATCATTATTTAGAAGCAAATAAGATTATGTGTAAGGAAACAGCATTCAGAAATGAATTTCTCGTACGTTAGATGTACCCAGGTTCAGAAAATAAAGAGGAGCTTAAACAAGAAATGACTCTTTTTTTTTGAGGGGGGGTGTGGAATTTTCAAGCAAAGCATTTCTAAGCAATATTTTTTTCTACATCATTAGATTTTCTTAGTAGAAATGCTGAAGAACCTCCAGCCAATCAGATCCCAGAGAATCCTTTATTCCAAACTGGTCAATCACTGCCAAGATATGAAAAAAATATTTTAAACACCAATTTTGCTCCAGGCTTCTGGACTGCACACCTAATAAGGTGCATCATCAAAAGTCCTTTTTCAAAAAAATCAAACTGTTAAAAATTAAATATACAAGGTAAACACCTTAATAAGCAGATGAGAAATTTGACATATGCCTAGCAAAGGAAGAAAAAAAAAAATCTCTTTCTTCCTAAAATGCCTGGTCCAATGAGAAACCTTAAACAAAGTACTCTTAGAATAACATTTATTTTCTTCCAATTTAGTACTCCATATTTATTTGCATCAGGGTGTTTTTCTAATTCAACTCCTGAAAACATATTTTGGGGGATTAAATAGACTATTGCATGGAAGCTATAAATATTCATCATTTCTTCGGTTCTTCAAAACCCCTGAAACTTAAACAGGTGCCAATGAATGAAGGTGACTTAGAGTTTTCAAAACTCCAATATTTTATAAGTACATTTCTTTTAAAAATCACAAATTTTCTCTGTTAAAGAAAATGTGCATATATGAGATATCCTCCAAGACAAGAAAGCACATTTCAACTCTCTGACCACCCACAACTACAAAAGTCAGATGTTTTTAGAGTCATACATCCCAATGGAAGTGATGCGTCCTGAAACTACACTTTCCATTTGTGTGACCTTAGTGGTTTCTGATTTATCCTCAAAATCCTTTCTAAAATAGAATTATCCAAAGGCTTGATAAATCTGGTTCTTTCTGAAGGAAATCCAATATGTAAATTCCTAAACTGTACTCTTTTACAAATGGTCTGCCTTGTCAGTTTGAAAAACTGAAAATCAACAAAGAACAGTGTAAGTATACTTGACCTAATTGTCTAATGTCTATCAAGATCGCCATGGTTGGTTGATTTTAAATTTGTGAAACTGACACTCAAAAATGCATGGTACATTTTTCCTCTAGGTCCCATAAGTGCTGACTAAACTTCAATCATAGCCTCAAATTCTCCGCACTTGCAAACTTACACAGTACTTACAAAGCTAGTTTAAATACACCATCCATCTATGTCTGTATCTCCTTTAAAGTAATTCTGTTTTAATTTATCTTTAACCTTATACTTGCATTATGCAAAAGGCATTATTACCAGTCTAATCAAGAAAGCAAGTTGTTAGAATCCTTTCTATTTGCTTAAAGATGTTACACCCTGAGAAAATGAACTCATATATGAATTTGCACATGCACGTGTGCATGCACACACACACACACACACACACACACACACACACACTTCCTAATATGTGGTCAGTGAAAAATCTGACAATCACTTTCATAAAACTAAAGAATTATAACAGTAACAAGACAGCAAATGACTTTTTTTTTGATTGCCTAGCTGAATTTTTTAAGTGTTTGAATGAGAGTCTGCATATGCCATGCAATAGTATCTACTGTATAAGCACAGTTATACAGGCCCCTAGTGGTTCAGCAAACATAACAGCAGATGAAGGGGGATCCCTACTCTCAGTTCTGGTCCCTGACATTTTCCCAATTTTAAATGGATAGCAACGCTGAAAGTCAAATTTCAGTCACTGTCTGGATTTAACACTTTATGCAGTTTTCTCCTCACAATTTGTTTTTCATGCTCAATTAATTAAGTGCCAAGCATTTCACTATTTCACATTTAGTTGTGGCACGGGCATAACTCATATTTAGATTATGTAACAGTTACAATGATTTTAATTCACAAACCTCTTTTCATATCATTAAAAATGTAATACACTAATTGCAAAATGCAAAAACACATTTTAAATGATAAATACCACTCTGAAGCATGAAAAACTATATACACTTTTCCTTAAAATGCCATTCCTGACATCTTGGAATGAAATACACACCACCATGAATGTCTTAGAGCTTCTTAAGAAGAGCTGCCTGTGACTTAGTTGATGCTTTCAGCATTTAATGTCCATAGACACAAACAGGATGCCACTTCTTGGGTGAAAGAAACATAAATTTCTTTTTCCACATGAGTACAGTGATAAAACTAAAATTAGAATGCAAATTCTTCTAAAAAGTCTCCAATTAATAACACCCCTCAATCTGCCACCCCCTTGCTTTCTCTCCTTCACAAAAGAAAAATTTCATGCCAGCACATTTACAGCTTTCAGCAATTTTTTTTTTACTGGACACAATTTGACAGCTTTATGAAACTGACCAGCTTGTCAATTTCACACCTAGAAAATACAGTAATAGCTGATCTTAGGAGGGTGAATTCAAGAAATGTCATAGGACTGCTAGCTCCATTGAGAAGCAAAGTACAGTGTATAATTATTAGAGGGGGACAGGCAGGGAGGATTTCAGTTGCTGTTGTTCATTTAGGGCATGTTCTGTGAAAAACAAAAAAACCCTGACACTCAACACTGAGATCTTTGCTTTATTTCTGTTAACTAAGTAAAACAGTGTCTATCTGCAACTTACATCACATTATATTTGCCAAAAATAAAAGAAAGAAAATAATGATAAGCATTGCATTATCTATCACAGTAACCAATCTGTCTCTTCAAACTAGTATTCTGTCTAAAGATTGGGTGTTTTAAAGTCCTAGCGTCACCTGGTTTCACTAAAGTTGTGTGATGGGTGTGTACACAAAGAATTGGAGACAGAACAACAAGGTCAGAAGTATCAGTGTACTGCCACAACTTTCCATACAATAACCAAGGCATAACAGTGGTGATAGATAAAGAATAAACTTAAAGATATTTAACCATTTAAACTCACAAAGCAAATCTATGGCAAAAGTCCTGTCAGAAGCTGGTACGGGAATTGAAAGAACCCCACAAAATGAATTTAACCTTGGCCAGTTCTGTGTTAAGTCAATGAGACTTCTGGGCATATTAGAAAACAAAACAAAACAAAACTTTTAAAAGGAAAGCTAAGGCAAGGGAAATACCTTATGTACCCAGCTAAGCAACAATGGTATCTGCCATGTCCAAGAGAAACTAGAAGGGCAGAAAAATCACAACAAGGTTCAAAAGAAACAGCCAAACAATTTAGAAATTCCTGTACTAGGAGGTGTGAGGAGAAAAAAAAAATACAAGTGACGGTAGTCCTCTGGCTTTAGAGAAAATTTATAATATTTGGAATCGCAGGAAACTTGATAGATGAAAAACAGACTCACACCTCTTTTTCAAGGAAATAAAAATCAGAGTAAAGAAAATGCCTTTGCCATTAGTGCTCACAAAAGAATAAAAGCTACCTAAAGGTAGACAAAACAAGTTTTCTATATGTATATAAATGCTACAATAATCCCCCAGGAAGGCACAGAATTTTGCTGATTTGGTGATTTTTTTCCCCCACTTTCTTTACAATAACTCAGAGTCCTAGACATTCATTCTGCACTTCTAATAGATATCCTTTATCATGACTCTGTGCGTGTGTGAGAGTGTGTGCACAACCAGTTCCTGTAAGAGGACTACGATCTTTAATTTCAGTGTGGTTAAGGTCTCCACAACAACCCCCTCCCCTCCTCCATGGCAGCCGCTTTGACTTTGATTCCTGCTATTTCTCCTTCTCCCCACTAGTTCAGAGAAAAAGAAAGAATCGCCCCCTCACAATAACCAGCCCTCCTTCAAATACAATCACCATTGACTTTTTAAAACACGGTTGGAGAATCTCGGGGGGGGGGAAGGGGAAAGTGATTTGTACCCCCCACTATAGTCCCAAATACTCCGACTCCCCACTCTGAAGCACAGGGTGAGGGGCTAGCACCCATACCCACACACATACAGACTCTCTCTCTCTCTCTCTCTCTCTCTCTCTCTGTCTGTCTCTCTCTCTCTCCTCCTCTCTCTCTCTCCTCTCTCATTTACACACACACACACACACACACACACACACACACACTTCACTCTTATTCTCCTAAAGCTATTTACACCTAAGAGCAGCAGCAGCGTGTAGGGGAGCATCTGGCCGAGCAGAGCCAACTGTGCGCTCCCTCCCGTGCCGGAGTGCGAGGCGCCCTTCATGAAACACATGCATCTTGCACCGCTTTGGAGGTGCAAGCAGAGGCTGCCTGGGCAGTGGGCAGGCGCCTGAAGCGAGGCGGCGGGTGAAAACCAGAAGTAGCAAGAAAGAAGGGTCGACCGTGGGGAGGGGGGGGGGAAGAGGGAAGGGTCAGCTGCGGGGAATTACCTGGTCATGTTTGCTCCCCAGTCACCGCCACAGCAGCAGCAGCAGCAGCAGCAGCTGTGCCACCACCAATGCTTCCCTCCTCTTTTTCCTCCTTTGCTGCCGCCGCTGCCGCTGCCACCCGCCACCTCCTCTCCGATCCCTCTTCCTCCTCCCGTTGCTGTCTCCGGGCGGCCAATTTAATCCAGTCCGGCCACAGCAGCAGCCACAGCAGGAGCCCCGGTGCGAGCTGCTGCCTGGCCCTCGTGCGACTCTTCCAGTCCAAAGCCGGGAAGTGTAAGAGAGTCAGAGACTGAGTCCAAAAAGCCGAAATCCGGCATCCAAAGGAGCGCGTCCCCCCGCCCTCCCTCCACCCCTGCCCCCTTTTTCCTCCTCCTCCTCTTCTTCCTCCTCCTCCTCTTCCCGGGCCGTCCTCCCTCTCCTCTGGAGCCCGCTCCTGCCGCGGCGGTTTCTCCTCCTCCTTCTCCTCCTGCTCCCTCTTCTTTGCCTGCTGCTGCTGTTGCTGTTGCTGCTGCTGCTGCTGAAGCTGTTCCTGCTGCTGTTTCTCCTCCCGCTCCGGGGTGCTTTGCTCCTCCTGGCTGTGGGGTCCTGCTCCGCTTCGCCTCTCCTCCCTCCGCCTCCTCCTTTGCTTTCCTTCTTTCTTCTTCTTCCTCTTTAGTAGAGTCTGGCTAGAAATAGCAACTCGGTGGGTCCCCCCAGAGCTTCCCTCCCTGTCTCTTCCTCTTCCCCCCAAAAGTGCGGTGCAAACAAAAAGGGGGGAGAAAATTTCATGGATTGGGAAGGCAGTACGGGGTAGGTGGGGAAAGGGGGAGAGGAAAGCCAAGGAGAAAAAGAAGGAAGAATAGAATCAAAGCCCAATGGTAGGGAAGGATACCCGAATCATTTCTGCTTGGAGAAAGAATTAGAGGAAGGGGGAAAAATGCCAAAAAAAGAACAAAGTGATCGGAGATGCTTCTTTGTTTGCTAGTTTGTGTGATTTTAAAATCTTCTTAACGTGGCACATATCCTATGGGATCCTGGTGGTCCATGTGTGGCAAAGCTGTTGTGATAGTGTGTGCAACTGCATGTGTGTGCGTGTCCGGGCAAGAGGTTTGCCAGAGTCGGAACGACTAAGCTCAACGAAGCCCGGAAGCGTCTCCCTGAACCTGGACCACTGGCTGACTGAGGACTAGAGAGCTGAGCAAAAAGGAGAGGCTGGAGAGATGAAGAAAGGAGGCACTCCACACCATACACACACAGAGGAGGGGGCGGGTGACGTCACTCCCTGGGATCCATCTACTAGGCCAGAAAGGACCTTCTGTAAAGCATTCACTCATTCACTCATAGAGACATGCCTGGTTGTTTCCAACACAAGATACTGTAATGGGTGCACCAATGTGCTCAAGGAAAAAAAAAATCATAATATTGTCAAAGCATGATGAGAGCACTGGTTTTGTGCCTTGTCTGCACTTCACCTTGAGGGCATTTCCAAGTAGCTAAAGACCCTTGCTTTAAGTCATTTGGGAAGAAGAGAGGGAGAAGGGAAAGTGTGCAATCAGAACCCCAGTTATAGCCCTTTTTTGTTTCATACTACTTGATTTAACAATATTGGAAATGCAGTGCTCTCCAGCTCCTATGAAGAGTACTACAAAGCCTTTTCTTTTTGAAATACATCCAGTTAAAGAGTTGCAAAAGTATTCAGCCCTTACAACAGCCTTATGGGGAAGGAGCCCTGTATTTCCTCCAAAAGCTAAATGGTTTCAATAATTGTAGCATGTGTTTGTATTACTAGCTAAGAGGACAATCTTGTTCTAAGTGGAAAAGACCTTTTTTTTCTTCATTCTTCACTGTCTTCAACATATTGAAAAAAATTGCACTGGGAAACCAAACTGGGCAATTCTCTTATCAGAGTTTTGTAATAAACTTGTCTAAAAAGGTAGAAGTGAAGAGACCTTCCTCTTGCCTACCTTACCTAAACACAGTACACTTATACTGCTGCAGATTTTAGTCTGTCTCTGAAAAGGAAAAACAAACAAAAACACTACAGTTTCTACCTCGTGATGCAACAATCTTAACTTCTTTCCAGGGATATCTACTTGTTTCCAGAGTCTTGTCACTGATATCTTAATGGCACTGAAGGACGGGCAGTAATCCTATGCCCTTTACACATGCCTCTGAGAAGCATCACATTTATCAATGATATGTTTCTTAAATTAAAGTTTAACTTTCCCATTCAGTACGGGGGAGAAGCAGCCTGGCTTGGCTCCTCCTTGTGCTCTTTTTGTCAGTATCACAGTAGGAATCATAGTAAATCCATTTTTTGAACTATAAACTACTAGAACAAGCTTACATAGAGGATTTTTCACTCCTCAGATTCCTTTGTGCATCAGTGTTTCGTGAAGCAGAGCATAAGACTAAGCTTTATGCTACTGAGGGTGCACATGGATTCTGTCAAACTCTAGTACTGACTTGCAAATCAGTCACCACACAGGTAAGAACAATTGCTTTACCCCAGACAATATTTTTTGATAGTCACAAAATGTGTCAAGGTCAGCCTTCCCTATGCAGAGTCAAGTGTAGAGGAAAGATCCAAATTCATTGATTTCCCTCTGTGTCTTCAGTGTCTAATTGCTACTACATTTTAGAACCAACAGCTACTTAAAGTGGGAGATGGGAGGGAGAAAACTCCCACTGGTCAAAAATCACAAAATCAAAGACTTAGTAGGGCCTCTTAGTACATGTATTCCAACCCATCTGTGACTGAGAATCCCTTCTAAGACATCCCTAACAAGTGGACTCCAGACTCAGCTTAGACTTCCAGTGAGAGGGAACTAACTGCTTTCCCAGATGACCCATTCCTCTTTGGGGTAGACCTCGATAATTGTTAGGAAGATTTTCCTTATATTAATTTTAAATTAACCTTTTTGCGACTCCCTGAATTGCTCCTGGTTCAGTTCTCTAGGTCAAATGAGATAAATTTAATCCTTCTTTCAGTGACAATCCTTCAAATACTTGAAGGAAGTTATGCTATCCTTCCCAATTCCATCAATTGATCATCGCATGGCAATTTTCTCCAGTCCTTTTATCATTCTGATTGCTCTCTCCCAGATCGACTTCATCTAAGTCTTCTCTGAAATGTTTCCAGAACGGAAAGCATTACTCTAGATGAGGCCTGAACAGAGCAGAGTAACTATTGTGGAACTGTGCTCCCCTTGTTCTGGACCTTCCCCTAATACAACCTAGTATTGAAAATGGAATAAAAAGGAAGCAATAAATGCCTTAATTTAGTCCTGCTGGGGTGGTGGGAGGGATTAGAATTCCCAACTTCCTACTATGTCATGTGAAGTTATTACATCATAAGAATGGGTTCAAGTAAAATTATGGAAAAAGTATAGTTTGAGGTCAGAGGACCTGGGTTTTCATCCTAGCTCCATGACCAACTACCTTTGGGACCTCGCTTAAGTCAATTAAACCTCTCCAAGTCTTGGTTTCCTCATCTGTAGGGAAGGAGAAGGGAATAAATATTTATATGGACCTTACTATGTGCCAAGCACTGTGCTTAGTGCTTTTTACAAATATTAACTCATCCTCAAAAAACTTGAGAAAACTGAACTAAACAGAAGTTAAAAGACTCGCCCAGGGTCACATGGCTAGTAAGTGTCTGAGGCTGGATTTGTACTCAAGTCTTCCTAACTTAGGCTCAGATCTCTTTCCATTGTGTTATCAGCTGCCTATAAAATGAGGTAAAGTTGACTACTCTCATTGAACCCTATGGTCCCTTCCAGCTTTAAATCTATAATCCTCAAACAAATGATTCAATAAAAGTAATGGATGACCTTCCCTAAACCCTATTAACAGATTATCTAAGCCCTGCATCAAACTCCTCCAGGAGGAAGGGTGAGTTATACCCTTTTCTTCAGAATAATCCAGTAGAACACATTATTGTTCCCTCTCAAGTTTGAAAGGGATGCCTGCACTGAATACATCTTTTGAGAAGCCTTCTAAGTTGGCATTTGAATTTGAGTTGAAAATTCTAGTCTTGATAGTAGTCAGGTGGCCTCCAGAAAATCTAGGTAGATAAACTTATAGAGATAGAAGGGCCCACATTGATCATTCAGCCTTCTTTTTACAAATGAGAAATTAAAATCCAGAATGGGGGATAGGAGGTGGGTTGGCCAAAGTCACACAGTCATTTAATGTAACTGTGGCTGACTTTCATCTGTAAGGATCAAATCAGACCAAGTATATGAAAGTAATTTGAAAATCATAAATTTGTATACAAAAGCAAGATGTCGACTTTATCATTATTTTGTTATAAATGGCTTAAAAATATTAAGACAATGGGCTGGTTACACAAATAGATGAACTGTGTGACATCCCAGATGGCCAACTAGGAGATGTAAAATTCAGAGAGATAAGGAAATCGACCCATCATTTGGAAATAAATGGAAATGCCAGGTAGAGGATTGTCAATTCTGTTATTTCATAGATTTATACTCTCATTTTAAGTTTCTATTTTTGTGGCTGAGAATACAAATACAAAACCAAAACAGTCCCTTCCCTCAAGGAGCTTCCATCATGTGGGGGGCAAACATGGAGGTGACCCTGGATTCTTGAAAACACTGCAGTGGAGTACACCATCTGGCAGTCCTGCCAAAGCTGGAAACACTTGAAGTTATTAGGCAGGTGAAACAAATCCTCTCTGCTATCCAAGGTTCAACCCAGAGGAAAAGTTGGCCAAATTCAAAGTCTGACCAGCAGGTAACGATTTGGAGGTGGGGAAATACAGATGTTCAGGAAGATCATGTCCTAAAATGTGGAGAGATTGGGATCTGTGCCAGTGGAGGGAGGGAATGCTCACACCAAGGAGGTCCCAGTGAAGTAAGAAGTAAATTATAATTCAGAATTATATTTTAATTATTCATCATGGAACGGTGGGAAAGACTATTGTAATTTTTTAAAAATTAAATCCACTTAGTGAAGGAAAGACTTAGTTATTACTGAGTTACCTTTAACAAGTCACTTAACCTCTCTGGGCCTCAGTTTCTTTATTCAGCACATGAGGACAATTTGATCAAATAGCTTCTAAGGTTCATTCCAATTCTGAATGTATGAAACTAAGTGAGTGGCTCAGGGTCCCATAACACATTAATAGCAAATCATGTTTATAAGAATGCTGATCTCCTAGACCCCTCACCCAATGTTGCTTCCAACTCCTTCAAATAAAAATTGTTTATTCTGCTCTGCCAAAAAAGGGTTCCCACGAAATATTTTTAAAATGATATTGCTTGTGGGACAGTCTGGTGGAGCAGTGAATAAGAACACCAGCCCTGAAGTCAGGAGGACCTGAGTTCAAATGTGACCTCACACACTTGACACTTAACTAGTTGTGTGAACTTGGGCAACTCGCTTAACCCCAGTTGCCTTGCAGTCCTCCCTCCAAAAAGAAGACATTTCTTTGTCCTGTTTTTCAGATTAGAATATTGTAGCTGAGAACATATTCATTCATTCCTTTTTCCATACATCCATCAAATCCATGTGAAGCCCCTTTCATGCCACATGCTATAGGAGCATCAAGAGTGGTTCCAAAAAAAGTAAAGACATCATCTCTTTCCTCAGGAAACTTAAAACCTGATTGGAGAATCAAGATGTATATTCCAGTGAATCATCATGGGAAGACTCTCCTCTGTTTTATTAATTAATGAATAAGCAATTAATAAGTACTATATGCCAGGTACTGTGGTAGGCTCCAGGAATGCAAATGCAAAAAAAAAAAAATGAAGCAACACCTACTCCCAAGAAGAGAGTATTTTAATCTGGGGAATGCAGACCTAAATAGCTACCACCCTATAATCCATATTTTTAGAAAGTTTAGTGAGCCTCAGAGAGGTTGAGCAACTTAATCA
Source organism: Pseudochirops cupreus (assembly GCA_028627135.1). Taxonomy (NCBI): domain Eukaryota; kingdom Metazoa; phylum Chordata; class Mammalia; order Diprotodontia; family Pseudocheiridae; genus Pseudochirops; species Pseudochirops cupreus. The sequence goes on from CM053583.1 coordinate 329,262,010, forward strand.
TGGTTATGCAGCTTTTAAATTCCAGAGACAAGATTTGAACCCAGGTTTTCCTGTCTCCAACATCCTCTGTTCCTAGGTGGCCTTCTATCCAGTATTATCCAGATCCTGCCTAGTTTCAGGCCTAGTTTCCAAGATCAGACAAGTTCAGTGCAGCACTTAAAAAAGATGTGCAAAACTGAACAGTAAGAAAACAACGTCACCAAATATACTGACACAATTCTGATTAAGAAACAGATCATTGTGCACTGAGGCTGCTCTAGGAAGTTATTATTAAGTCTTCCTACATTGGAGATTTTGTGCCAGGTCATGTAAACATCCTCTCTTTTCTCAACATAAAAGAACTTCACTATTTTTATTCAGGATTCCTTGTTTCCAGATTACAAACACTATTGTTTTAACGAGAAAAAAAAAACAACCCTTTACTTCTCTGTAAAATTTGTTCTTCAGCTTTTAGGATGAGCACTCAGCAATGGAATAGCTGGGAAAAGGTCTAGAAAAACTGGAACTCAAATTGAGTTCTGACTTCATGCCAACCCCATGCTGCATTTCACCCTAGCCTGCATTTTGTTGTGTTAGAGGACGCTTTGGTATGGCGCTGTTGTCCTTTGGCCATGCTGCTGGAGATTATAAAGTAGAACTGAGACAAATGGTCATTCCCATCAAACTCTTTAGCAAAGTGGGGCATTACATTAACCATTGGAATCATCCCAATCCATGCAAAACAGAACCTTTTAAAAATTTTCTGGCAATGAGCAAGAAGTGAGGGGGACAACACAAAGGATATGTTGGAATTACCTTTCCCACTTTTTTGTCGCATGCATTATGATAGCCGTATATTACAATTATTTATAATTAATATATGACAAGCTGTCACCTAAAATTTAACAGGTGATTTGTCAAGAAGTTCCATTAATGCATACATTAAGCACTAGATTGTAGACTTATTAGGGGAAAATGCACCTTTGTTTCTGTTCACTTAAATATTCAGGATTCACAGTTCTTAAGGGTTTTCTGTAACTTTTAAAATGAATGTGATGTGATCATATAAACAAATACATGCGTATTATTAGTAAACAATATTACTCCATTAAGTAAGGATGTTGTCATTCCATGGCACTTTTGCATGCTAATTTTCTATCTTAGAAAATCAATTGTATAATCTATCTTTATCATTTAAACTTTAAAATTTCTTATAAATCTTTCAATTGAGAAATCTTTAGTATATCAATGTAAAACAATACGGAAGGAAAAGGAATTCTAATATAGTTGTTACTACATATTCAGAATTTTCATCTCATTCTGGAGAGTTTAGTTTTCCTCAAAAGAGGGGGGACAGGAGATATTTAAAATATTCCTAAAGTAAGAAGCTGTCTCAAAACAAGTAATTAATCACTCACTATAGGGAAATCTATGGAGACTTGACTGATGAAGCACTTTCCATTAAATTTGATGGAAAAACACTGGGACAGAATGGAGATGAAATGCAACCATTTAAGGGAAGGGTTGTTAGTAAAATTCCTTGAAGGAAAGAAAAGATTATTCTCAAAATTTAGAGAAATGAGAGGCAGTAAAACTTTTAAAAATATATATATATTGAAAGTACAAACTGAAAATTAAGGTGATCTTTACCTTCGAAGTTTCATTTTTTTTTAAAAATAGCAAAACAAATGTATAATATGTTTTAACAGAGGGGAAAGGATGAAAAATAGAAGAGCATTTGTTAAAATCTCGTTTTCCATGAGTCTAACTTATCTATCAGTACTGGGGCATGCTTCAGAATGTTAATGACTGGCAATCAGCAGTAGTAGAAGATACAAAATTTCTTTAATGAATGAATGTGCTTCAAGATTCAGTGGTTAGAGTGAATAAAAGTAAAATCTGAGGCACAGCAGTTTTTCCAAGCTAATAAAATGTCAGTGTCCACAATCCAAGTTTAGATTTCACATTCTTAGCAAAGAAGCATTGATACAGAGCCATGAAATTATTCTTAAAGGGTCTTTCAAATAGAGTTTCAGAAAATGATTTCCAGAAATTCAGAGGCAAAAGACCACAAGTAGATTTCCATGTAGCAGAAAGTATGTTTCTAACATAGGCAGGGGATTTATAAATGGTCAGTGACAAAAACTGCTGTTATTGCTTTTTATATAGGATAACATCTGAAATATCTCCTTGCTCTGCCTATACCAACAACATTCCTAGCAATAAAGTGGCCGAGACACGGAACCCCAAAGAACTGTGGGCTTGTCCACACAGAAATAGAGATAAATTCTTTTTAAAAACAGAGACTTTTCAGCACCAGCCAAAATTAGCAATGGTTTATGGGATATTCTTCTAGCTGGTGAGAAGGTACAGTGATCCTCACCATGCCTTCTGTGGAAACCCGAATGGAAATTGGAAACTGACAGGGGCGGGAGAGAAATAGAACTTCCATATGTGATAAGGGAGTACCAAACACTCACAAATGTTCACCCACACACACTCTTTGCTATTCTCCTTAATGTAGCATTTTACCACCTGCCTCTATGGCCTTTGCAAAGGTGGTACCTCAGATATGGAAAGAACTCTGTACCTTTTAGAGAATACCCAGTTTCCTTCAAGTTTCAAGCTTAGATGCTATCTCTTAATAGGGCATCCTACAACCACCAGGTACTAATGATCTTCTCCTCAAATGATCATGATATAGTTATATTTACGTGTTGTATCTCGCAACAAAAAATAAATTTGTGGACAGGAACTTTTTTTTTAAATTTTGTCTTTGTATCCCCAGAAACTAGTGTCCAGTGGGTCATTTATTAAGTATCTACTGTGTGTTAGGTACTGGGCTAAGTGCTGAGGACACAGTGAAGGGTAACAGTCCCTGTCTGCTAGGAGCTCACAAACTAATGGGCAGAAACAACATGAGAATAATTGTGTACAAATAAAGAGTATACAGTATGTGTTGGAAATAATCAACAGAGGGGAGACATTAGAATTAAGAGGGACCAAGAAAGGCTTCCTATAGAAGATGGTTTATTATTTAGGAAGGAAGCCAGGGAAATGATTGATTTGTATTGGAAAAAGGGGAATGGAAGGGAACTTCATACTACAAGAAGAAAGCAAATGCCGAAAAAAAAAAGGTGGCATCCTGAATGACAAAGTTTTGGAATTTCCTATTTATTGCAATATATTGATGAATCTGGGATCTTTTCAATGTGAGCACTCCCCATGGCAGACAGTAACCCTTAAACACTTTCTCATCATGTTCAATTCTTGTCTACATCCCTTCATAGAATTATACCAGAGGAATGACATAAAAGATTATCATCAGAGAGATATATGAGTGGAAAAGAAGGCAATGGATAATATCCATTGGATAGCCCGTATTTCTCATATGGTACTAACATTTTTTTAAATCTAATTGAATAAAATCCTTGGAACTGGTTCAGTATCACCAAGACAAACTAGCTGATTGAATTTAAAATTTTAAAAGCAGTATTAGTGTTGGGTAGGTAATGTTTTACTATGTATATACATAAATTCCACTGCATTTTAGTTGTAGCTAGAGGATAAGTATCTATTGTCCTCTCTTGACCAAAATTTCTGCGCTTAAATTAACCTTGTCCATAGCCAAAAGAACAGGAGGATGTGATAAAGCTCGACCACTGGAAATGAGCATTGACAAGAAGTGACTATAGGATGGAGGGTCATAAAACAAAATCTCAGATCTGGAAAGACACCAGCCTGGCATGTTACCATGCCATTTTCTTGCAAGAGCCAGCCATCGCTTCTGTTCACTCTGCTCCTCAATGGTATAGCCATGGTAAGAAATAGTTGTAGGTCCTGGCCAATAATAATAAATAAGACTGACCGTAGGAGCATTTGTCTTTTTCCGAGACTATTTCAGTCCAAGTCCACAACCTTTGTTATGAGAAGTCCCATTCTATAAAGTTATTGAATGAATGAACTTAATGACTAGACCTACTAAATATGTGAATCAATCATCAAGTGGGAAATGCATTGTATTAAATACATTAGATGGCTGATCATAAAAGGAGCGTGCCAAGAGGCCTAAGCAAAGTGAACAGTACATTTCCTAGAATTCATAGTTCCTGAGTAAACTGCATACCATCTGGTGGCTTCCATCTAGGAGAAGCAATAGGATGTAGGTACTTTAATAGATACTTCATCATGAATTTTTATTATATTGTATTTGTATCTTAATATTTTATTGATTCCATACTTGTAGTCGAACATTTTTAATATAGTATCTAACCATGTTCTGATTTTTCCTGTGGTGAGGTCATCTCATTATGCCCAAGTCACATGACTGAGACTTCAGGGAATATGGCAAGTTTAGGAAAGGTACGGGACTTTGCAGGAGGACAGAGCTTAAGAATTTATTCTTACTCAATAAATAGACTATAATCTGGAACCCCTGAATATTAATTTGGCATGACTGACCAGATTGATGCAGAGATAGAAGTCATGAGAGGGGTAAAGTACAATAATAACCAGAATTAGTGTGATAATTCCCAGAGCCAGATTTTTTTGACTGAAACAATCTGGTTAGTGGCTAGCAGCATTGCTTGGGAGTTCATTAATAATGAGCAAAGTTCAAATTTACTCTCATTTCCTATTAGCACTTATGTATATCTACAAAATCACTAGACTCACTTTGTCTCAGCAGAGAGGCCAGGAAATAAAGTAGGAATTACTTTCATACACAAGTCCATTAAACATCACCTCCCATTAGTACTAGAGCCGGCTTATGGAGAAACTTTGACTCTACAACTTAAATTATACCTTGTCTTCAATCTGTAAAGTTGCTTTCATGCCTCATTTCTTTCTTTATAAAAGTTCCCTTTTTAGTATTGTTTTAGGAATTAAATATTTTCTTTGAAATCAGAATTCTGTGAGCCACGGGACAAAAAAAATGACTGCTTAGTCGATTTATATTTTTAAAGCAGTATTCCTCAAAATAGTCTAGTAAGATAGTGCAAATGTTCTTTCCATTTCTTAGATGAGTAATAGACTCTGAGAGGTTAAGGAACTTGCCCTTATTTATACAGCTAGAGGGAGAATTCAAGTCCAAATCTCCAAACTTCACAAGAATTTCCTTACGATTTGAGGTTTTCTTTTTTGGATGCTTCCTTGGTATATAATTTTTATATATTTTAAAATTTATTTCAGTGGTCCTTCATATCCAAACTGAACTGTCACTTTAAGAATCTATGTAGGGAGTCAGAAAAATATTAGATAAAAAGTCACTCTCTTCGAATATTGTATATCTAAATATTACAAATACTCTGAATCATTTTCATTCCCTGCAGCTCAAGTTCAAGAGAAATCAGTGCCATAAGATCAATCTACATTTTAAGGATCCATATAGACATCTCTAAAGGAGAAAATGAAATGAATGATTAATTCCATTTCAATGAATTCAAATTATTTTCTTTCTCTTGCTATAAAATCTTTTTGGTTTCTAGTGTTTTAAAAATAAACAAAAGTGTTAGATTCAATGAGCAGCCCCTCTTCTCATAGGAGGGGACTTATGCAAATGTGAAAAGGCTGCAGAAACTGTTGGAACTATGAGTGTAGGTCCTAACCCTAAAGGGAATTTTTTTCAACCTTCCTTTATCCAGTATCTGAGTATTTAAACAGATCTAAGGTTTCCTTGGAGCAGCTAGGTGGCACAATGGATAGAATGCTAGGATTGGAGTCAAGAAGACCTGACTTCAAATTTGTCCTCAGAAATTTACCAGCTATGTGATCTTGGACAAGTCACCTAAACCTGTTTGGCTCAGTTTCCTCATCTGTAAAATGAGCTAGAGAAGGAAATGGCAAATGACTCCAGAATTTCTATGAAGAAAACCTCAAACTGGATCATGAAGAGCTGGACACTAACAAACAAGGTTCCCTTATTTAAGACTATAGCCTCCCATTTTCTTTGCATACTTCACTAAAAAAAAATCCTCATAGCCCCCTAACATCTGTGTGCTATTCAGAACTAAATGGGTTGCTGAACTGAGCTGGTTTCCTGGGATTCAACTATCTATTTGACACCAGGGAAAGAGAATGAGGGGGCAGATTGCTTAGATCTTAAATTCTTTTTGTACGATTATGTGTTCTACTTACTACTATCTAACAAACCTTGTAGTCAAAATTAAGGCAAGTGTGGCTGTCTCTACTTCTCAGTTTCCTGAACTTGACTAGCTTAAAAAGTCTTATTAGTAGTGAGTGAGAAATATATGACTCATGATTCCTTAAAGAACTGATTTTCTAGGGAGAGTAACAACCTTTTCTGAGATCTGCTAGCCATCAAAACATTAATATACAACTATAGCAGATGTCTTTTTTAGAATAGCACTGTGTTCTATATGAGGAATTTTTATGTATTAGAATGACAAAAAAGAAGGTTCACTCTTCTCATCAAAAAGTGGCATTAACCTTATGACTTTAAGCTTATTACAAGTTGGGCATAAAAAAAGACCTATTCTCCTTAAGGTGAAGAGCTGTCTTATAAAAACAAACTATTTGACTTTGCTGCTCTCCTTTTCTCATCACTGTTGTCACATTGAAACCTAGATCTGTGATCATGTAACTCCCCTTATTCCAACCTTTTAATCTGAGACAGCGAGATGGAAAATTGGGTAGAGTTCCAGGCCTTAAGTCAGTAAGATGTGAGTTCAAATCTGCCCTCAGATATTATCTAGCTGTATAACTCTGAGCAAGTCACTAAACCCCTGTCTGCCTCAGTTTCCTCATCTGTGAAATGATGATAATGACCAGGAACCAAGTACCTCTCTCCTGGGGTTGTTGTGAGGATCAAAAGAGATCATATTTGTAAAGCGCTCAGCGCAGTAAGTACTATATAAATGTTAGGTAAATAAAGGAAAAAAAAACAGCGGTAATAGAATTTTTCTGAGAATCTTGCATATTGAAGCTTGAACTATTATTAAGAGATCATGTTGAAGAGAAGAATCACATTGAGACTCCAAATATGTCATCAGAGTTTAATTCTGGTGAGTGGACCATGTTGGTTAGCTCATAAGCTTGTGTATGTCAATATACATTATAACACCCACCACAGGTATAGCAATTCAACACTAGAACCCTGTCTTGAATGAAATTAAGTGGATTCTACCATTAAATTTGCCAATTGTCATGAGCCCTCTCATTTCTAAACTATCCCTTTATTGTTAGCAGCCATTTACTTGTCTTGCCTGTAATGAGCGTGATGGAAGGAACATCTACAAAGTAGATGAGCTGGACCACAACCATGGCTGCTGTGACTGTGGGGGAAAAAAATGCCCTCCCAGTCTCTTTTTTCTCTCCTACAAAATTAAAAGGGCTGGACTTGAAGGGACTCAATCTAAATCTCTAAAATCCTTTTCTTAAGAAAGACTTTTTCATTCACTCCTTTCTGTCTATCCAAATCTTACCCATTATTGAAGTCACTTCAAATTCTGCCTCCCAAACCACTGCAGCCTGAAATGACCTCTTTCTCCTCCAAATCTCTCCAAATGGTAAGTCAATCATGTCTATCCTATAGTTTTTCTGAGCTGTTATTTACCATTGTAAAATCTTGTTATTGTATCTAACTTTTACGTGTATCCTCCCTAACCCCCAACTCAATGGTAAGTCCACATTTTTCTACCCAATTACAGCTCTTGGTATGCAGAGGCCTTGTACATGTGAGACCCTCAAAAGAGAAAGGGGAGTTAGAGTTTATTGTTCTTCAACAAATCCACAATGGTAACATGGATTTCTGTAACTAGCTTTTCTTCCCAGGGTTTAACTTTTATTGTTGTTTTCTGAAATAGCAAGAAAATGCACAGGTGGCACTCTTACCTGAGTTACCAAGCTTCAAGTGCTTTAGAAGGAAGCTCTTCACAGTGTACTGACTTTAACAGTCATACCTGGGCTGGAGAAAGCTACTATTTGCTGCTGGTGATGAAGGCCTGAGTCCTACCCACCACCCTTCTAGCCACCACCTAGGGCCCGACAACCAGCAGAGATCGAAGGCTCCGCTACAGAACGGCAGCTATAATTACCTGAAATTTGCTGTAAATTTCAGAGCAAACCTGGTCACCTGCTGAGGCCCATCAGGGTACCTTGGCACTCTGACTGGTAATCTGATGGTTCTAGCTGCTACTCAGAGAGAGAATTGAGCCCTCAGCTATCTGGGTTGCTGTGTTTCTTCCTTAAGCAATTGTATTTTAAAAAGCTTTGGAAAGAAAAGAAACTCCCCAACCTAGGTTCTGTTTCTTTCTGTTTGTTTGTTTTTAAAGACAGGATAATAGCTACCTTTGCAAAGATTACCTTTAATAGGATTTGACTAAAAACCAGGAAAGTTGAATACTTCCCCCCCCCCCCCCATCCCCAACTCTTGGAGAAGTCAAGTTACCCGTTTAAACAGTTTTTTTCCCCCTTCTAAGAGAGTAACACACATGGCTTATATTGCTTTATACTTAGGCCGAATTCTTGCAAAGACTGAAATGAAGAAGGGGATTGTGATTTTTGTGTCTAGAATGAAATATCCTTCCCTGGAAATGGACTCCAAGTGTGAAAAAGAAAGGGCGGGGGGAAGGTTGGAAATATCTTGATGAAATTAAAGAAAGAGAAGTTCCTGGTCAACCCCTTCAACCTTCCCCAAGCTCTCAAACTTTCCAAATTCTCTTGGTTCACCAATTCAACCTAGTCAATGCCATCATATTTAGGAAGCCTATTGTGGTCCGATTGTAGTTGCTGGGAAAGTACCTTGCAAAGGAGCACTTCCCAAAGAGCTTGGCCTTCTTCCCTGGAGTAGCAAGGGCCTTGTAAGTACTGTCCGTACATGAACATATGTGTGGTTTTATAGATGAGGCTCGCCTGTGCCATATTGCTTGCAGGGAGGGCAATTGAAAGTGGAGAAAGATAAAATCATTCCATCATTTGGTCAATTTTACAGCCGCAGAACTTCCTCCTTCAGCCACATGTAACCCTGATAGTTCCTTCTCAGTTACTTTCAAAATATTGTACATTTGAAATAAATGCATAAATTGTTTTTATTATGTAGTTAACTTTCAGATGTTGGGACTGTGACATAAAGCAATTTGTCCCATCCTTTGGAATCCAAAGGGGATGAAAGAGCTGAATATTTCAGTAATTTGCCTGCTCAGCAGAATAAAACAGGCATCCTGCTCAATCCCACCAGCAGCTGCCCCTTTCCTTCACGTCCTTTTTTGTCTTCCACCCCTGGAGCTACCACATAAATGCATATGTTGCTGTGTTCAAAATTAAAGTGCTGGCACTGTACCTTAGTCACTTGCTTTAATTTCCATTTATAAAAATGTTCCCATCACTTTTTTTTTAAGAGCCTGGGCTCATTTACAAGAACCAAAAGACAGACAACCCAAATAAACAAACTGTGTAACCCAAGCCAAATCCACCAACAACTGGGATGCCTTCCTCTCTCCCCATCTGAGCAGGCCACCCTGAAAAGTCACTTAGTTGAAGTATATCCTTTGCCTCAAAAGCTAAAGACCAAAGCATATTTTTTAAAAGCCCCCAAATAAAAACAAAAACCAAACAAAACCCTGAAACTGTTAACACCACGGTAAAAAAAATGCTGTCTAAGTACACACTATCAAAGAAAACCAGGGACTAAATCACACAAGGTTCAGTGGATTAAATTAGCACCTTGAACAAAACCTTTGTGGAACCAGATTACCAGAACAGAATGCTCAACAAACAAGTAATGTGTCCATATGGGCCTTTAAAAAAATAAGAACCCAGGAATCCGAATTCTCTTTAACTGCAGATATTAACTAGTCTTAGGGTACTCATGACCAAAAGAGTTTATATATAGGTTCCTGGGCCATGTCTGGTTTTACGATTAACTTCTAACCATCCCCAGAAGCATCCTACTTAGCAATCTTTTGGCATGATCCCAGACAAAATGGCCAAGATTGTCATAAGTAGAATCTGTTTCTAAGCCATTCCAAGAATGAAAAAAAAAATGGGAAGGACTCCAAAATGAAGCAGAGAGTTCACTAAAAAAGTTTATATTGCTTTAGCACAGTGGCAAAAACAAAAGTAAACAAACAAAAAATACCTTCTTACCAAAATTCAAAATTGTAGATGAATCATTTCCAACTTTGACTTGGTGGGTCCAGACCAAGGTATTGGTTGAAATAGCAAGACGATACTGAGTGGTGATAAGGCCATTACTTAGGCTGGGACAGTGATCCTTGTCCTATTCCATAAGAAATACATTCACTACAAGATGCCCACCTGTGAAAGTCAGCATTGATACAACTAATAAATACCAAAAGGCCTACTGTTCTTTCTCTCTCTAAATTTATGGAATGAACTGTTTAAAAAACAACAATCCCCTAGCACCCCAAACCAAGGCCTACGATAGCTCAAGTAAGAAACCAAAAGGTTTATAACGAGTAGTAACACCTATGGTGATATTTAATTTAGTCAAAATAATTTCACCTCTTAAGTGTTCCATAGTGGCAAAGGATAAGGACTTTGACAATGAAAAAGGTAAGATCTGGAAGGAACAAACTGGGACTCTATATGGTGAATTGTTTATGCTTATCTGTGTTAGAAGATACCAAGAAGACTTTATTCCTTTCTATTGAACAAGTGTGTGATATGATCTCCCATTCCTTATCAAAACTTTAGAGAGTATTCTGGCTGTGCTTTTTTTTTTTCCTTTCTCTGCATGATAGTTTTATACTTGAAAATATCATGCTATTTTTATTAGGTACTTGAAGCAAAATTTAAACCTTAAAATATATTTCAGACAAATAGAAAACTGTGCAGGGCTTTCAATGATCCCAAGCTGCAGCATGACACAAAGGTCCATCTTTTCAAAATCAACATTCTCTTGGGGATACTAGATGACTATCACATAATACCATGATGTTGGAAGAACCGAATCTCTGGATGACTTGAAGGAAGATAGATGGTGAAAGTAAAGTAGTGGCAGTATGTTACCAAGATGAAGAAGGAATGTAAAAGATACCATTAAAGATATGTATGACTGAAAAAGGAGGTGAGGTAGGTATGTAGCAAAAAAAAAGAATGATAACCTGTTTTTGTCAGTAACATCTATGAAATATTCAAGGACCTAGATTTCTGACATGTTGGGTAGGTTCTCTATAGAGAATTTATAGGAGGGTATGGATCAAAATTTAATAAGATGAGAAAGTAAGAATGGGTTGCAGTTTGCTAGAAAGAGTAGTCATAATAATGGCATCCAGGATCGAGTGAAATATTTTAAACAAAACCAAAGCTCAAATTTTAATTGTAAAGTCAGTATTTTTTTAATTTATTTTTTTTATTTTTTATTTTTTTACCATTTTGATGATCATAGGACTTTGAACTGAAATGAGGTGATCCAATTCAAACCCCCATCCAACAGGTAAGGAACATGAAGCCTGGAGAGATTAAAGCACTCAAAGGTGCACAGCAGAGGAGTCATCTTTCAAATCTAGGTCCTCTGCCCCAGTATCCACTGTTGTTTTTATTACGAACTTCTGGTTAGACTAGATTAGAACTAAATTTCTATAGGACACATGTGAATGTGAAGATTAATTGCTCAAATTCAAGGCTATGCTATAACTTTATGTAAACCTTGTCGATGTAAAATTTCCTTCAGGCCTGGTTTTCATCATTTATATGTCTCCCTCCTTTTATATTTCTTTCTTTTCTCAAACTGCAATTTTAATGAAAGCCATCCAGTCACAATTCCAAATTTTCAGAAGGAACACGTTTTTCAGCACAGAAGACACCATTTGCCAGGATAACACCAAGAAACCAGCCAAGTTGCTTTGGAGGAGTTATACAAGTACATTTCAATAAGTATCCAAACAATCCTTGGCATTCAATTAGAAAAATAAGTCATCATTGCATTTAAAAAGTCCACAAATATGAGTGCTGTCAGTGGAAAATATAGTTACTCACTAAGGGAAAATGTTTACTTGAAGTAAGAATTATTTTATGGAAACCACTGTAAGTTTTAGAATACTTACAATCTGTTCAAGTGGGTCACTAGGCAAAATGGTACTGTAGCAGTGTGCCCTAAGGCTCCTTCATCTCTCTGCATAGAGAATAAGATGAGTTTATGTTTTTCTGTCACTTTCCAGTTTACACAGCACTTTCCTCACAATAATCATGTAAAGTAGGGTTACTTTTTTCTTTTTGTCTTGACTTGTGATGTCATCAGGATAGAGAACTCCTGGTGTGGAAATGCCCTCTACCAACTCATTCCTGACTTTCTGTCTTTAAAAATCTGCTTGGAGCATCAAGTGACTTGTCTTTGGCCGCACAGCCAATGTCAAGAAGAGGAACTTGAAGTCAGGTCCTTCTCACTCCAAGAGCGGTCCACTATTTGCTATAGTCACACTGACTCTCCATAAAGGAGTGGGTGTATTATTTCCATTTTACAGATGAGGAAACTGAATCTTAGAGAGGTTAATCGACTCTCTCATGTTCCTACCTTTCTTAAGTATCAGAGGAAGTATCTGAGTCTAAGTCTAGGGCTTTTGTCTTGGAAATGTTCTAATGAAAAGTTCTCTCTACGTATTGTCCTTGGAGTAAAAAAAAAAATAAAAATGTTCTGTTATGTTGTGTATTAACTACTCAGCTTTTCCTCAGAGACCGCTGTCTTTTTCGCAGATGTGAGTGTCTGAAACCTCATGACCTGCTTATCTATTAGCCTTTAAAGGAGTCAGTGATTCTTCCTGAAAATAACTTCATACCTTTACATAACTACCTAACATTACATATCACCACTTTCACTATTTGGGACAAGAAGGGACAAATGATTTAATATTTACCTTTTTGTTCAGAAGAAAGCTCATAAAAGTTACTTCCTAGTTATAGAGAGTAATATCCCTCTAATCATGCCTCATAGATCTGCCCTATATAGCAATCATAATAATAATTAATATGATTTATATAGTGTTGGAAGGTTTGCAAAATGCTTCACAAATATAACCTCATTTTATCCTGGTGACAACCAAAGGAGGTATAGGTGCTATTACTGTCCCCAATTTACAGATGAGGAAATTGAACCAGATAGAGGTTAAGTGACTTGTTCAGGATCACATAGATAGTAAATGTCCTTAGCTGGATTTGAACTCGGATCTTCCTGACTCCAAGGTAAGTGGTAGTCTATCCACATGGCAGGAACTATTACTATTTTACAGAAAAGAAAACTGAGTATAAGAGAGGTTACCAGGGTCACACAGCTAGTGTGTGACTCAATATTTGAAACCAGGCTTTCCTGACTCCAAGTGAAGTACTCTATTTGCCACAGTAGGCTTCCTCTCAAAAGCCTAGACAACTTGAAGATATCACCTAAGAGAACAGCAAATTGGTCAAGTAGAAAAAGTTGAAAAAGTTGATCATTATCTTCTCATTTTTCATTTGGCTTTCCTGCTCCAGACTCATGTCTGCTTTGGGAGGTTGTAACAATAATGCAACATTCACAGCACCCACGGTGGTTATGAATATGCTGGTATAGTTGTGAATCACAAAATGTAGCAAACTCTCCACATGGAGGGCAGAACCAAAGCCTTTATTCAAATACCAGAAAACTGAGTCCCAGAACCAGAAAACCAGTCATTACAGTAGTCATGAAGTTGATACACATGGTTAATGCAGTGAACACCCACATTCCCAAGCCTCCACAATAGAACAGGCTCCCTCAGGCAGGGATCCTTCTCTCACTCATGATAGCTCCTCAACCTGGTTCTTGGAAGTTCTCGCAAAAGTTGCAGAAAAAAGGTCTCAGCAAAAAGTTGCAGCCTCCAGGTGGTCACTGAGAGAAAATCTGACTATTCTGCTGGTTCTCTTCCTTATATACAGCATAGCTCCTCTGTATTCTGCCCCTTCCTGTTAAGGTGTTAACTACTTTTTTGTTAGCCCAAACAAGTTACTAACTTGAAATAAAGTGCTAAGTGCCTGCTTACTTGCCAATACAAAGGGACATGGAAGATCTTCAGATTTCATTAACATTACAGAGGTCCATTATTTAAGGCTTTGCTGACTCCTGGTTGTTACCGAACTCCTAACCCAGAGAACTGAAATCCACGTGTCCTATCTTATCTTTTTTCACTCTCATTGCTTTCACAAATGTCACCCATGACTAATTTGTGTTCAAGAAATGGGTTTAGAAGAAAGAGGGCTCTCTTATTGGCTAATAGCCTCCTTTTGAGTATGTAACAATTTTAACTGTGACTTGCAAGAAATGACGTCCCCATATGTGTTGCCATGTCCAAAGAAATGCTTTTAATGATGGGTATTTCAAGACAGATACTGGGTCTTGCAGCATAGTGAGCTTGCAAGGAGTCTCAGTGCCCCTTTAATCACGCCACGGGTACCTATCTGTATCAGCTGTGCATAAAGTCAGTTCAGCGTCACATAGCACAGAGTAAGGAGGATGGAAGGGACCCTTTGAGGTCAGTAAAAATCACAACCACAACCACAACAACTAGGATTTATATTGTGTATAACGTGCTAGGCTATGTGCTAAATGCTTTACAATTATTATAGCTTTTGGTCCTCAAAACATTGAAAGGTAGGTGCCGTAATGATAACATTAACAACAACAATAATAACTAGCATTTATAGCTCTTACTATGTGCCAGGAAATGTGTTTTCTGATTATTTTCTCATTTGATCACCTAGTCTTTTTAAAGATGAAAATACCAAGACATGTAAAGTGTCTTTCTCAAGGTAACATCCACTCCAGCTCATTCTACCCCACCCCAAGAGAGCAATGCAAGTTCTTCTCAGAGAGAACAGATAACTGCTGTTCAGACTTGGCAGGGATGGTGGTGAAGACAGATGGCTTCATCATCTTTTTGCTTTGGTTAAGGGAGAACTCTTCCATAATGGCACACTCATCTAAGTTTAAGATGCTATTTTCTTAATGTTATTTCTTAATGGCAGCTGCCCACCTGCTACCATCTAGCCAGACTTGTGGTGTCCCTACTGAACATTTTTAAAGGCTCTCTCTCCCAAGTTAATTTGATTCGATTTAATTCCACAATGATTTATTACATACCTATAAAGGTGTCAGGTGCTTATGGTAGGTGCTGTGGTCACAAAGATTAAAAGTAAACAGTCACTACCCTCAAGGAGCTTGCAATCTAATGATTTAAAAATTCTGATGGTGTGAGAATTAGAACTTGGGCCTCCTTACTCATGTTCCAGTTCTTTAAAAAACTAGTTATATGACTGCTCTGACATTCCTAGCAAAAGCATAGAAGAATTCATTAAATTTGGCCCCATGGACACTTTCTTGGGTTCCATTCTTGCGCATGACATTTATAAACACTTCTGTGATACATGGAAGAAAAAAAAAGTACCCCTTAAACAGATGGGGGTAAGTTCCTCCCCACATTGTTAATATAGGCCAGGCTTCCTGGTGCCCATTTATGAAAGTTTCCTGAGTGTCCCCTAAGTCTTAGTGCTGCTGTATCCTTTATAGCCTAGAGCTGCACTAAGACTTTTGGGACACCCTATACATGGGGTCACAGAGGAGTGATCAAGGACGTAATTTCAGACTTGCTCTCAATTGACCAGAAATATATTCATTTGCCTGTATTATTCAAAAGTTGATATGCTTTAGAGCTGGACAAGGACTTTAGCAATCATCTCTTCTTTTTATATATAAGGAAACTTGGCTCTAGAGAAGAGATTTGTCAAAAGTCAGGCAAACAAATGAGGACTTTTTGAATCCAGATTTCCAAATTCTAGAGTCAACTTTTATACTATTGACATACATGCTGATTCCTGGTCATAGCTGGGACTTGTAAGCCAAAGGTCATAGATCCAAGTAACATATTTTTATGGACTAGCTGGTCCAACCAGCTATCCTATCTGTCAGTATATTCTGCTTTGGAATAGATCCTGTAAGAGAAAAGTACCAATTCTTTCCAAACCAATGACTCCACATCTATATTTAAAGATTTCTAATGATTATTTTAATTCTTGAATGTCATTTGAAAGATGCAGCAGTACAATGATAAACGGAAAGCATCTTATGTAAATATGGAGGGAATTTGTAATTTTGTCAGTGAAGGGACTTCCCATGATTCAGTAAAAAGCTGTCAGAGGGAAATAGAGGTTAAATGACTTGCCATGTGTCACATAGCTACTAAGTGTGGGAGGCAGAATTTAAATCTAGGCCATCTTGACTCCCAAGTCCAACACTCCACCCACTATATTATACTGGGATATAATCTACGGCAAACAAAAATATCTGAAATTTATATTCTTTAGGAATTTCTTTCTTTAATACTTAAAAAGACTCTGAATCATCTTTCCTCTATAGATAGAATACACGTCCCTAATGGATACAACCACATAGGTCATTATCCCTTATATTGACTTACATATACTTACATATTTCTATTCCATCTTCTCTCTATGGTCCTTCCTTGCCAAGTTGAAAAGAAAACGTGGGGTGACAAAAGTCCAGATGTATTTTTGGAAATATATATCATATATCAAATAAATCATAAGAAATGAAATGAAAATATATCGAAATGATTTTTATTAATATTCCACTCAAAGTATACGCTTTGAAATAGGCTCATCAAACTAAATGAACCCATGAAAAGGCTGTCATCTGCTTAGACATCAGTTTACCTTTCTCTTTAAACTCTGCAAATAGAACAGGAACATTGTTTTCTTAGGGAAAATATTATAAGTCCTGAACACTCCCTGTGCCTATAAATCTCCTTTGTAATGCTCATACACTGTAATATTACAGGATAATCATTTTGCTGCAATATCCTCAGAAGAATTTGGAGCTTTGTCAGTTCCTGGTTAAAGGTTTCATTATTTGCTCCTGGCAGAAGCCCAGTCACGAAGAATTCATTGGTTTATAATTCTAAGTTAATACACTCTAGCCATTTAAATCTTGGAAATTCACTTGCAAAAAAAAATAATAATAACCAGCACATTTTGTGCTCTTTTATTGACTGTAGGGATTTTTTTAACCCAGAAACCCTGGTCAGCCATACAAACAATTACTAGTTCCCAAGTCTTGAATCTTAAAACCAAGTATATTTGCAAATATCACCTGCAAAATACTGATCTTAAGACTTTTTTTTAAAGCAGGTTGTATTTTTAAAATATGTTCCCTATTTTAGCTCTAGCTCTAGCTCTCACTTTAAATAATTTGTATTATACAAATTAGAGGAAGAAACATAATCTGGGCCCTATTCCAATAAGTCAAACCTGATTAACCTGGGTTAACCTACATAGATTATTAGTGATTCATTAGAACATCACTTAATCCACCTGATCAGTAAGATATCTCATATTTCTGTGTTGTCAGATTTGTAGGAACAATCTAGATAGTCATGCAACTTTTATATAGACATTTGATCTTTCCTACCTGAAAGGATTTCAGAGCAATAGGACATTAGCTCATTAAGTTAATTTAATTTATATATTCTAATGCCTCTTGGCCTTTTGATCTTTTGATTGCTTCCTTCACACCACAGGATAATTTTCTTTTTTTGGTTTGGAACTATGATTTTTATAGAAGAAGAATGTGGAAATTCCCTACTCTGGTGCTATCTACAAATATATGAAACACACAATCTTTAAAAAAAAAACCAAACACTTGATTGAGGGCACAGAGAAGTTTAGGTTACCTACCCATAGTCAGACAATAAGCAGGTGCCAAAGGCAGAATTTGAAAGGAACAGCTTAAGAATTTATTAAGTGCCTACTATTTACAGGCACTGTGCTAAGTGCTTTATAAGTATTATCTAATTTCCAGGTCTTTCTGAGTCTAAAGACAACCCTCTTTGCACTAGAACATGCTGCCTCTTTAGGGCAGATTAGATTTTAAAAAGGGAATCAAAATGGCCACTTTCAAAAAAGCACCATTACTTTCACTTAAGAGAAAATAAGCATGGGTACCTTGCATCCCCAAAAAGCAATTTACTTACGGTAACTCCCAAATCTCTGTTAAGCCTGATGTTCTTTTCTTCAGACATTCCAGGAAAGATAAAGATAAACTCTAGTAGATTATCAGCTCTACAGATAGTCAGCAAGGATTCAGCATAGATTCCATTGGGCATAGGCAGCTGCCTTGGTATTAACTATGCTGGGCCACAAACCTCCTGACCCCTTCTATGCTGGGGCACCCTAGAAGCAACATCAGTGGTTCTAGGCTTGGTACTCTGGGTCAATTCAGTGTTGAGGACAGTTTCAAATATCTTTTAAGCAAAAACTAGTGTATCCTATGTGGAGTAGATACTACTTGTATAAGACAAGGATAGTCTGGTAGCTTTATTTTCCCCTTAAAATTGCTTCCTTTCCAATTCAATTTTTCTCTGTATCTTCCTTTCTCCTACAATCTCTTGATCCCGTTCCTTTCCACTCCTTCCAGAAACCTTGATTAACCAGTTGACCTCTCTATCACTTCTGTTTTCTTTACTTTTTAATTTATGGAATAAAAGAAGCATTTCTATAATACAGTATAATAAAAAAAGGTGATTGCACATGAATCTTCAAATCTATTATGCACAACTTGCTATTCCTTTTAAATACATAACAAAATTATCATGTAAATTTCTTTTTTCCTTTTTTTTCTTCCCTTCCCTCTACCCTGGAGATAGATATCATTAGACACAATTATATATGTGTGTGTCTTTGTATATATACATACATGTATACATATAGATACATATATGCATATACTCAAATAATATACACATGTATACATATATACACACACATTTATGTAATATCATTCTATACATCTATTTATCACTTTTTCTCTGGATGCAGACAGTGTCTTCATTTATATGTCCTCTATAGTTAATTTGGGTATTTATAATAGTCCAAATGATTTATTACTGTATACAACATGTTCTTGGTTCTGCTCGTTTCATTCTTTAATGTTTCATGCAAGTCTATCCATGCTTTTTTAAAGATAATCAAGTTCATCATTTCTTATTGTACAGTAATATTCCATCACAATCAGCCATTCTAAAACTGACAGGCATCCTTGCAATTTCCAATTCTCTGCCACCACAAAGAGAGCTGCTATAAATATTTTAGAACATACAGGTTCTTTTTCATTTTCCTTAATCATCTTTGGAAATAGAGCTAGTAGTGGCGTTGTTGGGTCAAAGAGTATAGGAAGTTTAATAACTCTATGGGCATAATTCCAGATTTCTCTCCAAAATAGTTGGATCAGTTCACAATTCCACTGATAATGGATCAATGTATGACTTTTTCCACATCCCCTCTAACATTTGTCACTTTCCCCTTCAATTATTTTAGCCAACCTGATGGGTATAAAATGACATCTCAAGGTTGTTTTAATTTGCATTTCTTTAATCACTAATGATTTAGAACTTTATTTATATGATTATAATATTTTAATCTAAAAACTGTCTGTTCATAGCTGTTGACCAATTATCAACTGCGTTATTATTCATATTCTTATAGATTTGACAAAGTTCTTTTTATATTTAAGATATGAGACTTTGAGAAACTACATTTTTGCCTTAATTTTTTGCTTTCCTTTTGAGATTGACTACATTTGTTTTATTTGTACAAAAACTTTCTAATTTTTAATTTAATGTCACTTCTATTTTCAGTCTTTCCTCCACAGGCTCTTTCCCCTGTTCCTACAAATATATTTAAGTAGTCCTTACCCTTAAAAGCAAATAAAATCAAATGAGATTTCTTTTACCCTGCAAACTCTCTTCTAGTTTCTTCAATACCAAACTTCCTATGTTTACATTTTCTCTCCTGACTTCTTCATTGATCATTCAATGGCACACCTTTTCCAGAATCATTGCTAGTGTTGATTTGATTACAGTTTTCACAGTAAGAAAGAGGGAGATAGCTTCTGGGGCTAGCCTGCTATGTAGATGAGGAGCTCTCCATCAGGACAGCAATACTCCTGAGTGTGGTTTAGTGATAGGTTCGGGAGGGTGCAGGTAACAGTAGAAATGTATGAATCGGGGTGGCTAGGTGGCACAGTGAGTAGAGCACTGGCCCTGGAGTCAGGAGGACCTGAATTCAAATCCGGCCTCAGACACTTAACACTGACTAGCCATGTGACCTTGAGCAAGTCACTTAACTGCAATTGCCCTGCCTTTCCCCCTCCAAAAAAAGCCAAAAAAAAAAAAGAAGTCTATGAACCTGGGCCCTGAGCAGATACGGTAAATATCCACTTAGGTAATAAACTATCAACTGGTCCCCTCTGTGCATGGAATGAAAAGGGTAATCTCTAATGAAGGGAGTTAGTTTTTATGCAAACTCATTAGAAATGTTCTATCCTTTGACTCAGCAATACCACTTCTAGGACTGTATCCTAAAGAGATTATAAAAATGGTAAAAGGACCCACATGTACAAAAATATTTATAGTAGCTCTTTTTGCAGTGGCCAAAACTAAAAACTGAGAGGATGCCAATCAATTGGTGAATGGCTGAACAAGTTGTGGTATGTGAATGTAATGGAATGCTATTGTGCTATAAGAAATGATGAGCAGGTGGACTTCAGAAAAACCTGGAAAGACATACATGAAGTGATGCTGAGCGAAGGGAGCAAAACCAGGAGAACATTGTACACAGTAATAGCTACAGTACAGTGACTGCTTTTGATAGACTTAGCCCTTCTCAGCAATGCAAGGATGTAAAACAGTTCCAAAGGACTCATGATGAAAAATGCTATCCACATCCAGAGAAGGAACTATGGAATATGAATACACAGCAAAGGTGGCTATTTTCTGTTTTGTTTTGTTTTTCTTTCTCATGGTTTCTCCCATTTGTTATGATTCTTCTATACAACATGACTCATGTGAAAAATAGAAATGTTTAATAGGAACGTATATGTAAAGCCTATATCAGATTGCATGTTGTCTTGGGGAGGGAGGATGGAAGGGAGGGAGAGAAAATTTAAAACTTATGGAAGTGCATGTTGAAAATGAAAAATAAACTTAAAAAAATAAAATGGAAACATTGAACTTCAAAAAAAAAGAACGAAAGAAATGCTTCTGCCAGTGGCATGTTAATAAAAGAATGATCACTTCTAATGTGTTTCTGGAGGGGTCTCAGTGTGCCTATCATTGTTAATGCTGTTCCTAAAATATGGTAAATCAGGGTGGTCACTCCAACCTTCTCTGAAGTCTGGCAGAGGGCTCCTGGCTGAGCAATCACTCAGGAAGGTGATAAAGAAGTGAATGTATTTTCCAGCTGTTAGTAGAGAGCAATAATCTGAGGTCCTAACTCATACAGTCAGCATAAACTCTCCCATCCTCTTTGGGAAAAACAATTAGGAACTCCTGCATTCTATGTACAACTCAGGTTGCTCTTTTTTAATTCCTTTCCTGTCCCCAGTGTATTGTCACCTGATTTCACCTGAATAAGGGCAAAGAAGAAGGTGGTAGAGGGGTAGGAAAGGAACTGAGAACACAATACAATTGACCTTTGGCCTGTACCCCAGTGGACAGCTGGACCATTGGATTTCACTTTTCCTGACTTCAGGGCATTCCTTTGCAGATTTAACTCTGTCTACTCCCCATTCTCTATTCTTTTGTGAAGAGAGCTTTTGTACAAGGCAACTAAAGAAAGCTATAAACAGGTTTTAATTAAACATAATAACCTCTCAGTATGATTTTAATGTTTGACTTTGCTACTACTAATTTTCATTCTCACAAAGGCACAGAAGGAAAGGCAGAAAGAAGCCTAGATTCAAAGATCTTAACAGCCATACTCTAAAAACACTCTAACACACTCTATGGATTTCCATATGCCTTCAAGTAGAGAGGTATGTAGTATCCCCATACTTAAAATAGTAAAGATGAGCCCCCTATTGACAGAGTAAAATTGTTTACAGATCTTTGCCTCTTTGGAAGAATTTTAAAAGCAAAACTTTTTCAACTTGGTAAGAAGAGAAAATACAACTAAGAAATCTATGTATATGTACATATATAGATACAGATATATATATATATATGTATATGTATATACACATACATATGCATATATATGTAGGTAATAGACATGTGAGTGTATATACATTCTGGAGTGAGAAAGATCTGGTGTTGAGTCCTTCTTCTCTCTCTCTCTCTCTCTCTCTCTCTCTGTCTCCCCTACCCCCCCACACACATACAGAGGCAAATAGGCAAGTGAGACTCTGGGCAAGGGATTTAACCTCTCAGGCCCTAGGTAACTCTCTAAACCATTAAGTTGAGAGACAAATTTAGCATTTCAGTTGTTCAGTCATGTTTCAGTCATATTTGACTCTTTGTGACCCTATTTGGGGTTTTCTTGGCAAAGATACTGGAGTAATTTGCCATTTCCTTCTCCAGCTCATTTTACAGATGAGGAAATTGAGGCAAAAAGGCTTAATCAAGTCTCCCAGAGTTATATAGCTAGAAAGTGTCTGAGGCTGGATTTGAACTTAGTTTTTCCCTACTCTAAGCCCAGCATTCTACTCACTACGCCACCTAGTTGCCACTAACAGTATAAGTAAAAGGAATTTCATCATTTCATCACACACAGTGAAATCACAGACTAGGTTGAAACTTTGGTCCCACATCACCAGGTGATTATCAGACATTTTAAACTACATTTTCTTTCTTTCTTTTTTTTTTTGGAAGGGGGAAGGCAGGACAATTGGGGTTAAGTGATTTGCCCAAGGTCACACAGCTAGTAAATGTTAAACGTCTGAGGAAGGATTTGAACTCAGGTCCTCCTGACTCCAGAGCAGGTGCTCTATTCACTGCTCCACCTAGCCACCCCTTAAACTATATTTTCTGAAGACATTTCAAATGCAATGCAAAGCAGAAGTCATCTTTCTTCTAAACCTTCCCCTCTTCCAAATGTACCTGTTTCTGCTGAAGATAAACCCATTTTTCCATCTCTCAGGTTTGTAACCTTGTCATTAGCTGTGATTCCTCACTCCATATATCCATTCCATTGCCAAGTGTTGCCATTTATACCTCCACAATATCTTTTGTGTCACGCTCCTTCTCCAGAATGATATACCCATGATCTTCATCCAGGCTTATATCTCCAGTCCAGGTTATTCCTAATTGTTGTTCCTCCATCAAATCTCTGTAGTCTTACCAGTTCTCCATGCAACTGCCAAAGTGATTTTCCCTAAGTGCAGATCTTACCATGTTACTCTTCTGCTCAAAAAATTTCAGTGTTTCCCTATAACCCAAAGGACAATGTATAGACTCCCCTGCTTAGCTGTTAGATCCTTTCACAACTTTTCGAGTCTCCTTGTACATTGTCTTGAATTCCTACACTTATTGAACTCCCTGCTCTTCATACATGATATTTCATCACCAATCTCCATACCTTTGCATCAACTCCTGTCTATGCTTGGAATGACTTTCCTCTTTTCTTCTGTCTCATAGAATTCCTATTTTCCTTCAAGATATTTTTTTGTATCTAGTCTCTTCATATTCTCGATGTATATGTATACATACATGTATATGTATGTGTATATATACACATATACGTGTACACACATACATATTTGTTATCTTCCCCATTTGAATATCAACTCCCTCAAAGTAAGGATTGTTTCATTCTCTTTATTTGTATCCACATAGCAGCTGGGACAATACCTGACCTCTAAGCCAATTCAATTCAATAAATTTTTATCAGAAGCCTATTATGTACCAGTCACTGTGCTAAGTGCTAGGGATATAATATGTAATTCTTAATAAAAAAGACATTCCCTGTCCTCAAGGAGTATACCATAGGTTCCCAGAGTGGATGATACTGACCCCTGGGGGGCACTGAAACAATGTGGGGGAAGGCCTGGTAGTAGCCTCAGGTACAATTGGGGGCTATTGAATAAAAATCAGGGGGCAGTGGATGCATGAGGAAAAATGAGAATTAAAGTCATAGTGATTACATTATTTTCCAAATAAACACACAAAATGCAAGTTATATTTAACCAATCAGTGGTCAAGTATATCAACAGGTCTTACCAAGCAAGTGTTGGCATGCCGTGTATTGTCAGAAAGTCCAGCATGAATCAGCAAAAATACATGCCTTTAATGACTTGTTTACAATACAATGTTATATGGTTACCTATTACAATATTGCATCATTAAAATTTCAATGCATAAAAGCCCACAAATTTACAATAAATTATTAAATTTAAGGTGCATCATTAAAAAAATTTTTTTTGAAATGATGCAAATTAAAAAAAAAATACTAAAGGCTTAAAGAAAGTAGATTTCCAGGGGGAAAGTGAGAAAAATTTCTTTTGAAAGGGGGCAGTAAGCCAAATAAGTTTGGGAACCTCTGTAATATATAATCTAATTGGGTAGACAATGCATAAAAGGAGGTTGGAAAGGAGGCCAGAAAGATCAAGGGGGACCCCAGCAGGGGCTATTTTGCTCCATAGAACTGAACCCAGGAAAAGTGTGGAGTGAGTTCAAACGTCCAGTTTCTCTCCTTCACAAAGGAAGACATTAGGAGGAATTTAGTACTCTGCCCTCCAGGCTTCTAATCAGAGGGTGGAGGAGATTAATGGAGCTGGTGTCAATCAAAGCTTGAGTTGGTTATTTAGTAGTTTTTCAGTCCTGTTTGACTCTTTGTGACCCAGTTTAAGGTTTTCTTGCAAAAGATACTGGAGTGGTTTGCTATTTCCTTCTCTAGTTCATTTTTCAGATGATGATACTGAGGTAAGCAAAGTTAAGTAACTTGACTAGGATCACACAGATAGTATCTGAGGCCAGATTTCAACTTAGGTCATTCTCCTGGTGATGCTATTTGGTTCTGAAACAGGGTATACCACAGTCTCTGAAGGGAGAAAAATTCAAGGGACCAAAGGGAAAGTTGTATAATGGGCATTAGTAATCTGCAGCATGTTACTAATGAAGACTTTTTGCTTGAAAAAATGTGTTGTAGAATAAATTATCAGGGACATGTATGACTGGAAGAAAGGTGGCTAGGTCACATATCAAGCATGGATAATAACAATGAATCACCTGATATCAGTTATACCAGTATCTATTAAATATTAAAAGAATCTATGAAAGTTTTCTCTGGGGAAAATTATGTTAAAAATGGATAAAAATTATACAACTCAGTGAGCATAGATAGGTTGTGGTCTGTCTATATGGAGTGAGCACTTATGAATCTAATGGAGTATTTTTGTATCAGAAAAAGGACCTAGTGGGGCAGAGCCAAGATGGTGGCGTAGAAGCAACAAGGTTCTGCAGTTCCCACATAGCCACCTCAAATATCCATAATATATGACTCTAAACAAATTTTAGGCTCCAAAACTCACAAAAATACAGAAAAACACATGCCACACTGAAGGCAGCTTGGCAGGAAGGGCTCATTGCAGCACACTGGAAGCTGAAACCAGTCCGTCCTGAAACCGCGGCTTGGTCCCGGGGCAGCCAGGACGAGTCATAACTGCAGCCTTCAGGAGAGTGGATCAGCGAAAGCTGTGGCAGTTTCCAGAATTATCAAGCCATAAGAAACAAGGATTAAGTGAAAGGTCAGTGGAACTCAGCCAAATTTGTGGGAGAAAAGCAGTCTGGCTGAACTGCCTCCAGGGCAAGGAAGTAGCAGAAGTGGTGGCCCTGCAGCCATCTCCACATGGCTGCTTCAGAGCTCCCGGCCTGCAGACTGCAGGGAGGCCCAAGCAATCATTCAGAGGCTAAGTACTCTTGCATTGATCAGCCTGGATCCAGAGTGTGGTCTTGGGTGGTGGTCCTGGGGTGTGTTTTCAGTGAGCCAAAACTGGAGGGGGCTGCATCAGCCTCCTAATAGCTCCAGTAGCTTTGAAAACCCCACTATTTGGGACAGAGCTTTCCCCTCTGGAAGCAGAGTTCCACAGAGCTAAAAAAATCAATTAATTCACTGGCAACATGAGCAGGCAAAGGAAGCAAAGTAAGAATAGCAACCGAACTTTAGATTCCTTCTTTGGGGACAAAAAGGATCAAAGCATGGAATGGGAGGAAGAGAATAGAGTCAAAACTCGCACACCAAAAGCTTCCAAGAAACATGAAGACTGTCTACAAGCCATAGAGCAGCTTAAGAAAGATTTTGAAAACCAAATAAGTGAAGCGGAGGAAAAATTGGGAAGAAAAATGAGAACGATGCAAGAAAATCATGAAAAGAGGGTCAACAACTTGACTGAAGAAAATAAAGCTTTAAAAAATAGACCAACTCAAAAGGCAAAAGAGGCCCAAAAAGCCAATGAGGAGAAGACTGCTTTAAAAAGTCAAATTTGCCAGATGGAAAAAGAATCTCAAAAGCTTTCTGAAGAGAATTATTCCTTCAGAATTAGAGTGGAGCAAATGGAAGCAAATGACTTTATGAGAAATCAAGATACTATTAAACAGATCCAAACAAATGAAAAAATAGAAGGCGATGTGAAATATCTCCTTGAAAAAACTACTGAACTGGAAAATAGATGCAGGAAAGACAATTTAAAAATTATTGGACTACCTGAAAGCCGTGATCAAAAAAAGAACTTAGAAAGCATCCTTCAAGAAATTCTCAAGGAAAATTGCCCTGATATTTTAGAACCAGACAGCAAAATAGAACTTGAAAGAATTCACCAATCGCCTTGTGAAAAAGATCCCCAAAAGAAAGCTCCTAGGAATGTTATAGCCAGGTTCCAGAGTCCCCAGATCAAGGAGAAAATATTACAAGCTGCCAAGAAGAAACAATTTGAATACTGTGGAAACACAATTAGGATAACCCAGGATCTAGCAGCTTCTACATTAAGAGATCGAAGGGCCTAAAATATGATCTTCTGGAGATCAAG
>CM053583.1:329289285-329314579 GCA_028627135.1 Pseudochirops cupreus
GAGATCGAAGGGCCTAAAATATGATATTCTGGAGATCAAGGGAGCTAGGATTAAAACCAAGAATCGCCTACCCAGCAAAATTGAGTATAATGTTCCAGGGGAAAATATGGTCATTCAGTGAGGTGGAGGACTTTCAAACATTCTTGCTGAAAAAAACAGAACTGAAAAGAAAATTTGACACTCAAACACAAGAAGCATGAGAAGGTAAAGAAATCATAAGAATCTTATTAAAGTTGAACTATTTATATGCCAACATAGAAAAATGATAATTGTAACTTCTGAAACTTTTCTCAGTATGAGGATAGGAGAAGGAAATACAAATATGTATATATATATATATATATACATACATATATATACATATATATATACACACATATACACATATACATATACATATGTCTATAGAGGGGGGTTTATATATGCATACAAACACAT
Source organism: Pseudochirops cupreus (assembly GCA_028627135.1). NCBI lineage: Eukaryota > Metazoa > Chordata > Mammalia > Diprotodontia > Pseudocheiridae > Pseudochirops > Pseudochirops cupreus. Next base: position 329,289,724 of record CM053583.1, read on the forward strand.
ATTCGAGTGTGTGTATATTTGAGTTAGAGGGCACAGGATCAGTTGAATAGGAAGGGATGATCCTCTAAAAGGTGAAATTCTGAGATGGGCGAGGATTAGAATGAGAGGAGATAGGGAGAGACAGAATGGGGTTAATCATCTCACATAGAAGAGGCAAGGGGTAATTGTTACAATGGAGGGGAAGAACATGAAGGCAAAAGGGAAAGGGTGAACCTTACTCTCATTGAATTTGGCTTAGAGGAGGAATGATATAAACTCTAAACCGGGTGTCTTGCCACACAGGAGAGTAGGGGGGATGAGGATGAGAGGTGGGATGATGGAGGGGAGGCAGAGTGGGGGGGAAAGGTTGCTGGAAGTACACACTTCTGTGAAGGGACAGGGACAGGGACAGGGTAGAGAACAGAACAAGACGGGGGAGGGATAGAAAGGAGGGATATATAATCAATCTCTCACAATATGCCCACTGTAGAAATGTTCTGCGTAATTACACATGTACGGCCTGGATTTAATTGCTTGTCCTTCCAGTGGGGATGGGTGACGAAGGAGGAAGTGAAAGAATCTAGAATTTAAAATTTTATAATCAAATGTTAAAATATATATATATGTGTATATATTATATATTATTATTATTATTAACTACATCCAATTGGGAATTAAGATACACAGGCACTGTGGTAGGGAGATCCATCCTGCCATACCAGAAAGTCAGAGGGGCAATGGGGGAGGACATGGGAGGGAGCAGATTGGGGAAGGGGTTATACAGTGGGATGACTGTTTTAAAGTATTGGGTAAGGGAAAGATGGGGAGAAAATTTGTAACTCAAAATCTCATGGAAATGAATGATGTAAACAAGAAAATAAATTAATTTATTTATTTAAAAAAAAAGAAAAGAAAAAAAGAAAAAGGACCTAGTGTTGCCTTGAGTCACAGCCTCAGACAATGGCTTAGTGTGCTCGGGGTTAGAGTTTTAGAAACCACAACTGGGACTAGAAAGACTGAGACCTTAGGCAAAGGCCTGGTGCCTCTTTTACCTAGGTCTCAGGAGCAATTCATAGCAATGAAAAGCCTGGGACCTGAGATCTTTAGTATGAAAAGAGTCCTGGATCTCAGACACCATATGTGACACAGTGCTAAGGGCAGATTTCATAGGCGGGATATTTCCTGGGTATTACTCATCTCCTTCAACCTTAGGATGTCACTAAGGAGATGCTGTCATGTTTGAGGTTGTGTCTGGTATCTCATAATCCAGACCTCAGTCCTGAATACCAGACCTTAGCACCTCCTCATTCCCTAATCTTTATGACATGGAATTTCTATCTCTTAAAGTGAAAATCACCTTTTCAGCATTCATGACATGAGGCAGATCCTTTGGGTATTAATTTTGTATGATTTAAGGCACTGGGGGATTATACTCATAGAATCAGAATTTTAGAACTGGGAGGAATTTTAGTTATCAGTTAGTCCAACCTCCTAATTTTATAGATAATGGAAATGCGGCTGAGAAAGGTTATAAGAACTTATCCAGGCTTTCAGCTGATAAATTAAGGACTAGTCCTGATTCCCTAGTCACAGAATTTCACTACACCATGTTATCTGCTAGCAGAGTATAAAATAACAATGTTAGAACATCAAATTTCTGAGAAAACTCCAGCCCAAGAGTTCTTAACTTTGTATGTGTCCCGAATGCCTTTGGCAGTCTGGTGAAGCCAATAGAACCTTTCTAAGAATAAAGCTATTATATGTATAAAATAACATGCAAAGTATTACAAAGGAAACCAATTATATTAAAAATACAACGATAAAATGTTTTTTAAACTTCACAGAACCCAGGTTAAGAACTCCCAACAGAAATGAACTCATTGATCCAGAAAAAAAAGATAAAGCTTAAAATCGATTAAAATTAGTGTGTAGCTTTTTTGGAGTGATTTCCTCCCATTATCTGACCTCTGTGCCTCTGACATAGGCACAATCAGAAAGTTTGGTGAATTATACTACTATCCTCCATCTTGTGACACCGAATTAGCAAAGCTCATTCGTTCCCTGTGTATACATTATGTTTAGCTTGCAGCAAAACACAATTTGTAAGACTTCAGTCATGGATATATTAAGCACAAGGCAATGCAAAGACATATAGGAGATGCCAACCAGGCAGATGGAATTCATACCACTTGGTCTTCATGTCTACCATCCTCAATTTTACTTTTGCTTCCCAACATAATCAGCCACAATGTAAGTTCTACATGTAGGAACACCAACACAGACGCCTGCCTTAATCTTTAAAAAAAAAAAAATTTCCAAGCACTCAGAATTGGAGAGAATGTTCATTAGGACTATTGGCATCAGCTGCAACCTTCTTGTTCCTTCACTAAAAGTACTCTGCTTCGTAGATTGAAGTAATTTTCTTATGCAGAGAATGTTAACCATGTGATTTAAAACTCTGTGACCCAAACAAGAGAACATCATGATAAAAGCATAAGAAATTTAAATTAAATATGTTGAAGTACTTCTTAAAAAAATAGGAGTCAAAAGACATGGAATTATTAAGGGGATTAACTAGATGTTATCTTTTTAAACCTTTGTTCCTCTTAAGAATCAATGAATTCCTTTTAAATATAACTAGATCAACTAGAAACTGAGAGTCCTTTGCTCTTCACTAATGTTTTCCTGCTTAAAAAGTCAGGACAATGGACTTGGTTAATATTATGAATTGGACAAAGTACGCAGATAATGAGTTCTTCCTAGCATATGTTCAATTGGTGCCCATTTGTAGACACGTACATATCCATATGGTCATATGACAGTTATTTTGGGCTCAGTTCCAGATGAACTCACAAATGCTGATTAGCCACTGCTGGAAAGAATAAAGAATAACACAAGGTGGAAAGGTTTCTTCTTTCTCCTGAGCAGCTCTTCTAAAGCAGTTTTAATATTTTCTTTTATGAGGCATTTTATTTAAATCTAGGGAAACTTAAATGTTGACCATTCTCTTACATTTTAGTTTACTGAACACCCCTTCCTTTCTTTTTCCCTTCTGGGCTTCCATGATATTGACCCTCTCCTAGTACTCCTTCCTTCCCATGGTTGTCCACTCTTTTCAGTTGATTAAGTCAGTAAATATCCATTAAGTGCCTGTTGCATGCAGAACACTATGTTAGGTGATGAGGGAAGCATGACTTTCAGAAAAGGAATGGTGCATGTTCTCACTGAACTTACAGTCCAGGGGGATAAGATGCAAACACAAGTAAGTATTATAAAAATTATTACGTGGTAGATTAATCAAAGAACTGCAAAATAAAAATGCTATTGTCTATATTAGCTGTTAGGGAAAAGCCATTATAGATCAGACATTAATTAGCCTCCTTTCTATTTCATTATCCTTCTTCCATTCTCTAAGTGTGGAGATCCCATAATCCTCTTTGACCATCTTCTCTCTTCTTTCTATGTTCTCTCCCTTTAGTGATTTCAGCTACTCCCATGGCTTTAATAATACTTTCTATACAGATGATACCCAAGTCTACATGTAAACAACCTTGATTTCTTCCAGGAGCATCAGTCCCACACTATTGATTAACTACAAATCATTTCACCAGAATACCTTCCCAGTATCTCATCACTAGTAAATCCCAAAACTTATCTCATCATTATCTCCCTTAAAGCTACCTTTCCTTTGAACTTCCCTAATTTTGTTGTTAGCCCCACCAACCTTCCAGTCCCTCATGATAAAAATTTTGGAATTACTTTTCATTCTTCCTTCTTCCTTTAACTCCTGAATCCAAACAGGTGCTGAATTCTAATTTTACAACATTTCTCATGACTGTCCTTTCCTCTTAACTCACACTGCCAATTCCCTTTTTTATGTTTGTATCACCTAGCAGCCTCCTAAGTGGTCACCCTGTCTCTGGCTTCTCTCTTCCTCAACCCTTCTTCACACAGTTATAAAAGCAATCTAACTAATGCATTATATTAATTAGTACACTATTTGGGGCAGCTAGGTGTTACAGTAGATAGAGTGCTGAGCCTAGAGTCAGGAAGACTCAACTTCCTCTGGCCTCAGATACTTACTAGCTGCATGACCCTGTGTCACTTAACCCTGTTTGCCTCAGTTTCCTTATCTGTAAAATGAACTGGGGAAGGAAATAGCAGATCATTCCAATGTCTTTGCCAAGAACACCCCAACTGGGGTCAGGAAGAGTCAGACACTACTAAAATGACTGAACAAAAAAGCACTATTGTGTCCACACCATTCCCCTGCTCAGGAACTCGAAACCTTCAATGACTGCAGTAAAACATAACTATTCTTCCAGAAATGTAAACATTTTAATGTACAAAGAACAGAATGCCTTTTTCAGACTATTCCTTCACCCTTATAACTTAGATTTACACAGTGCTTTACAGTTTAGAATTCTCCAAGTGTTTTCCTCATACAAAACCTGTGAGGGAAATAGTATAAACATTAATACTCCCATTGCTCAGATGAGGATATTGAGGTTCATAGGAAAAGTTAAGAAGATAATAAATAAAAAAGCTAGAACCTAAATTCAGGTTTCTAAATCTATACCACACTTCTGTCCTTGTATTATTTTGTGTGATAATTATCGAATGCATAGTTCTTCCTTTCTAGGTTGTAAACTATTTAAGAGCAGTGAGTCTCTCTCTCTCTCTCTCTCTCTCTCTCTCACACTCTCTCTCTCTCTCTCTCTTTCTCTCTCTCTCTCTCTCTCTCTCTCTCTCTCTCTCTCTCTCTCACTCTCTCTCTCCCTCTGTATTTTTTCCACCTTTGGATCTCTACTACCTCACCTAGCATCATGCCAACCAATAAGCCTTTATTGAGTGCTCACTACTGGCTAGGCACTCTATTAAGTGCTGGAGATGCAAAGAAAGGGAGCTCTAAAAGATCTCACAGTCTAATAGGGAGATAACATGTGAATAACTGTGTACATACAAGCTATGTACAGTGTAAAAAGAAGGGAGTCTAAAGGGAAGGCACTAGCATTAAGGGGTGTCAGGAGAGACTTCCTGTAGAGTGTAGAATTTTATCTGCATCTTGAGCAAGCCAGAGAAGCCAGGAGGTGGAGATGATTATAAATGCTTAAGTGTTTGTTGAATTGAACAGTTACTGAATTGCTTTTCTGTCTATTTCCCTAACAGAGTTAATGTCTGGAGAACCCATCTTCTGTCTTTCACTGATTATCAAGTGCTTATAGAATGGAGCAAAATATAAAAGAGCAGACTTATTTTATTCTTTAAGGAGCTGAAAATCTAGAATAAAGCAAGATTCAACTGGTTGAATGACATTTATGCAGTCAAACAATAATCACCTGTTTTTCTTACAGAAAGAGCAAAAGAAGGATAGTGCTGATGGGTTAGAAACTGGGTAGGTTTCCACGATAGAAATTTTCATGGAGAGAGTAGATAATAAGTTGCATTTTAAAGGAGGAGGAAAATGTGATATCCTAAGAGAGGTTTTCCTAATGCTTTTATTTCCGTTTGGGAGTCACTCAGTGGCAGCAAGTCATAGTGTATCATTGAAGTGATGGAAAAGGCAAATGACTAACTATAGTGAAAGAAAGTTGTCCAGTGGAGTGGATTCTGAAAGAATTGAATGCCTATTAAAGTTCCTTATAAGAAGCCAGGAGAGACACTGAATGAGCAAGCAGGGCCAAGTAATAAGAACAGACAAGATGTGGATATGCTTGAATTGAGTTATCAAAGGACTCAATCAATTTTCAAACACTTTAGGTTCATGAAGCAAGAGTTAAGAGCACACAGGGAAAGAACTAAAATGAATAGGGCAGAGGTCGAGAATTATGACTAGATTGAGAAAGGTAAACAGGTGTTTTGAGGGCTTGCTGTTTCAAAGGATGAAGGACAACTTGTGAACACAAACCATGAAAGGAAAAAGGGAAATTATATCATCAGGCTTTAATCTGCTGTATGATTTAACTATGACGAAGCAACCTCCATAAATGTCTTAGCCCAGAGTTCACAGAACTAATCTAGCCTCATTATTATACAGAAGTGATACTTAACTCGTAACTTATTATGTCTGCAATCCAGAGGATAGAGTTCCAGGACTGGAGTCAGGAAGACTTATCTTCCTAAGTTCAAATATGGACTCACACACTTACTAGCTGTTTGACCCTGGGCAAGTCACTTAACTCTGTTTAACATCAGTTTCTTCATTTGTAAAATGAACTGGAGAAGTAAATGGCAAATTGCTCCATATCTTTTTCATTAAAACCCTAAATGGGGTCACAAAGAGTTCAAAACAACTTAAAACAGATGAACAACAACAAGTGCTTGGGTTTTGGCCTTTGATTTCATTTGTTGGGGGGAATTCCTGATGAGAAGCATCATTTAAAGATTGGTCTTTTCTCTGAAAATTGTAGTCTTGGAAAGTTGTCTAGAGCACTAAGAGGTTAAAGAGAATTCTCAGGCTCACACTGCCAATATATATCCACAGCAGGACTTGAACCCAGGTTTTTCTGGTTTAGAGACCAGCTTTTTCTTTCCACTACATATTCCTTTTCTATTTCTAGCCAACAACAAAGGCTTCAGGTATAGGTTAGGTGACAGATAATTTTTAGATCCAAGACCAATCTAGTGAAGTCTGGAGAAGTTCATTGCTAAAACCTTGATTACTAGGTAAAGAATGTTTTTGGCCAGAGTAATTCATGAAAACTATTTCATGTAGATGGGTTAAGTGTTGTAGTGACTAGATCATTGGACCTAGAGCTAAAATCCTGCCACAGATACTTAGTAGTTATATGAGCCTGGCCAAGTCACTTGACTTCTATCTGCCTTAGTTTCCTCAGCTGTATAATGGTAACACGTGCCTTCCTCATGGAGTTGCTGTGAAGCTTCAATAAGATAATGCAAACCTTACAGGGTGACATGTCATTTTTTGTTGTTACTTTTTATTTTTAATTAGTGCAGTGGTCTGTGTGGGAGTCAGGAAGACTTGAGTTTGATTCCTGCCTTATACACTTACTAGGTGGATCAGTCACACAAAGTCACTTCAACTCAGTTTCCTCATTTGTAAAATGAGAATAAAGATATCTACCTCATAGTGTCATTGTGAGGATTATGATAGATTGTATAGAAAGAGTTTTGCAACCTTGAAGCCCAGAATAAGTATTAGCTGTTACTATTGGTTATTCTATCCATCTCTGAGTAGGTCACAACTTCTCAGCACCCTGGACAACTCTCTAAGACTAGGAGCAGTAGGATACTTGCCTATCTGCTTTGTTAGAAACAATGTCCTCAACAGTGAACATTCCTCAGCAACAAAATCCCAGATTTTTTTTTAAAGTTATAGAATCCATGTTATAAAAAATCATCATGCTCTTGGAAAATAATCGTTTTATGACCTTCTCCCCCTTAAAGTTTTGATTCAAGAAACAAAACAGCTCACTAGATTTAAATAACCAAACTAAATTCTTTCAAATATATGATGAAGATGATTCAAAATTTAAACTGATGTCATAGTCACACAATGAACATAGAGTCCCAGAGCTCAATTGCCTTGGCAATCAGCACACCCCTGTTTGACTGTTGTAGCGAGCAGCTGCATTATCTGCATTTTGCCAAGTAAACAAACCCGTCCCTGTGCAATAACAGTTTGTTGTTTGCTAATGTGCTTATGGCTAGAACCTATAACAGCTCTAATTACACATTTTCATATAATGCATCAGTACTGTGGTTTTGTTTTCCTTTAACATGTGTTTCTTCATGAGATGTAGCTATGGGTGTAAGTCCATCCTTAGGAACACAGACCTTTTACAATTCAAAGGACTCTTAAGTATCATATAATCTAGTTCAGGGGTTAACTTTTATGTGTGTGTTATGGATCTTTCCGACAGTCTGGTGAAGCCTATGGACTCTTTCTCTGAAAAATGTTTGTAACTACAAAAATAAATACACAGACCTAAAATTTATACATATATATTCAAGAGGTCTGTGGACACACATCTAAGAGTGTCTGAACTAGTATAACCCCTTCATTACACAGATAAGGACAGTGATGTTCCAACTGCTCAAAGTCGCACAGGAAGTACATGACTGGAGAAGGTTGAAACCCCCATCGAAGGGAAAGAGAGACAGTGTGGTATGATGGCTAAAGAACTGGCCTTATGAGCCAAGAAGATCTAGAGTCAAGCTCTGACTCTGACAAATACTAGTGGCATGCCCCTGGCTGTTAACTTCTCAGTGGTCCAGGCCAGTGCTTCTTAAACTGTGGGTCATGACCGCATATCCCCCATATAGGGTCACAAAATTTTTGGCAATAGTAAAGGTTTCTGAATGTGCAACAATCAAAAATAAATTAAAAATCAAATGTGTAATGAATCTACCAGTGTTTCTCGCAGTACTTGACTGTGTTGCATCATGGAACTTTATTGCAGCCTTGGTTCTGAACACAAAGCATGTGTACTTTGTACTGCACACGCCCTCAGGTCACACAGCTCCAACAAATGCTGCCCAAATGTGAAAAGGGTCACAACTGGGAAAAGTTTGAGAAGCTCTGTTCTAGGCAACTTTCTAAGACTAGAAGTTAAGAGAGGAAGCACATTGGTAGAGGGAGTTTCACTGCACAGGAGTTCCCCATATTATTGAAAATCACAGGCCCAGTCCCTATCTCTAAGTGAAAGAGGGATTAAGGGTTTTGTTTTTGTTTTTGTTTTTTTTCTTAGCCCAGTAGAAGAAAACTAGAAGCATATGGTAGAAGTGATAAAGAGGTAAAATTAGGTTTGGTATAAGGAAAACTTTGCTAAAAATTGGAGCTGTCCAGAATAAGAGTAGATTGCTGCCCGTTGTAGTGGAAGCCCACTCATTGGAAATTTTCAAGCAAAGGCTGGATGACCACTTGTTGGCTGTGTTGTAGTGGGTTATTTTAGCGTTGGGTGACTTCTGAGGTTCCTTTTACCTCTAAAATTCTCTGATTCTGTTATCTTTTGACTCCAAATCCAACACTCTTTCCACTTGCTCTCTAAAGGAAGTAGCCTTCCCCCTTTCCCCCCAAGGGCTCTTTTAAAAGTAGTGTCAAATCCCAGCAGAGCAGTCACCACTTGCTGAGTTCTTTAAGGCTGTCTGATTGAAAGGCCTGGTTGACCAATACAAAGATGGAGGAAGCACATAGTCCCTTTATACAAACCCAGCTTGCAGAAGTCCTAAAATGATTCAGTCACAGTGTTAGTGAAGGTTATTTTAAACTAAATTACACCTGTAAAGGGAAGTTGTGTCACTGATCTTTCCTTTTAAATTTGAACTTTATACTCACTGGCCTGGTACGTTGCAAACATTGAAGTGTCATAAAAAATACCTTGCTTTATAAATCACATTTGTACAGGAGCAGATTACAGCATTTTTTATTGCCCATCTGAAGCTCTTGGAGCTTTGTTTCTCCAGGAGTTATTCTAGTTACAAAGAGATGCCATTTCCACTTCAAATGAAGCAGTTATGAAATCTATACTTGCAGAACACACACACACACACAAACACACACACACTCGTACACACATATACACACACTACACCTTTCAAGCTTTCTGATGTTAGGTGCCCTTCCTTTCATGACTGCTTATTTAGCAGTACAAAATACATACAAGAAAGTATCCATTTTCAATGACTACTGTGCTCTCAATTTCAAAAATTAAAATGATTCCAACAAAAATAGTAACACCTGAGATTTCTGTAGCTCATTTTGAATCCTTTACAAAATGCCCCAGGAGACCATAGGTTTCTATATGAAATGAAGGACATGGACTTCTGAAATCCCTTCTCAATCTTGGTATATGATTTTATGATCCCAAGATCCTTCCAAGCTGCACCACTCCAAATTTAAAAGGGTCACAAATGTTTAGGCCATATTGCTTTTATGTTGTAAATAAAATGTACATATCACCCAGTAGATAACTCAGATACCAATGGAACAAAAACTATCAATCATGACCCACGGACGTTTAAATGGGAGTATGACAGGTATAGGAGTAGAGGAAACACTTAGGTAAGATTTATGTTCAGTAGAGAAAGATCCTAGAGGGTAAAGAATGCTTTGTTTTTGTTTGTCTTTTTATCCCTAGGACCTAGGGCAATATCTTGCACTTAATAGGCAGATAATAAAAGCTGGCTGAATTAAATTCATTCTGGAATAATTTGACAGAAGCTTTGTATAGCTTATCTTATCTTATGTACCTTATTTTTTAACATATTCTAGATAGGATTAACATAATACATCAATATGCCACTGCGGAAATATAAAAAGTCTCCTTTTTCATTATATTGAAATTATTGCGACATATATATCTTCAGCCTAATATCCTTTCCAGACTTCTCATTTTTGGAAAGCATGTAGGAAATTAAGAGTTAAAACAAAACAAAAGAACATAATAAGACATTTCCAGAAAACAGACTAATGGTTGTAATAAAAACTATAACAACAAATTACCTCTTATGTGCTAAAATCATTGCCTTTCCTACTCTTTGAGGAAAATGACACTATGATTGTACCTCTTTTCCATTCAAAAGGGAGAACCCTTTTGATTATAGGGAGGGAACCCTTTCAATCATGATGCATAGGGATCAAGGAAGGAATAAAACAGAATATTAAGTGACCATTGTTCTAAAAGAAATCATATTTGTAAAGGCTTTGCAAACCTAAAAGTGCTATGTAAATGCTAACATATTATATTATTTTTATCAACATTATTATATTGAGTAGAATAACAACCCCAAACTTTCTTTTAATATTCTGTAACCCTTTCCTTGTTCAAGATTACTGTTATTTCAAATTCTCTTGCATCAGAAGGTATGGAGGAGGGGAGGGGAGGGTGATATGGCAATTTGCACATTTCTTTCCATATACAAGAAATGCTTGCATTTAGATTAGTGTTAAATTAATATAGATTTATTTCTGGCACACAAACTTAAGCCACTGAGTACAGCATTTGCAACTTTTTTCCAAAGTAATACAAAAATTATATTTGCTGTAAGGGCATCAGGTAAAGTGCCTGCTGTGCTATCAGTGATCTATTTGACATTATGTCCAAGGTCCAGTCTTGCACCTGTTGTCTGGGTGTTAAATGTAAGCTAGATAAAACATGGATATGGGCTAAATTGAGCCCCACTGCAGACACACTATAAGAAGGTGGCAAACTAAAATAATACTATTTTTAAAAAGATTTTTTTTTTAAAGCAGACAATACCTTAGCCAGCTGTAAAGACAGGAGTTACAATGGGTGCTTTTGTTACAGGGTTTCCTTTAGCCATACCAAACTACAATCTAAGAATCCATTCTTCAGAAGATTAATTGAGTGCCTCACTCTGAGGTTTTTCACAGCTGCTCCTGGCTACTGTGCCCCATGTCAGACATCCGGTATCACTAGCAGAATATGGTATATCAGAGACGGCCCCTACTGGGAATCACCATGTGATGGAAAGTACAATCAGAGTATTTTCTATTTGGTGATCTAAATGAATTCCATGTCTCAGATGAAATCCCTGAAACCTGACCAGTAAGGCTTAAGGTAGATATTTAAGCATGGTGGAAATGCACAGGAATGATGAGAATGGATGCTTGTTACTTGAAACCAATCTCTTATTGCCTTCAAGGTTCCTAATATGGTTTTCTTGAGAGCCAATATCTAAAAGAATTTTTTCCATATTTCTTTCTCCTGCTTTATGGTACACTTTGAAAAATCACTCTATATACTTAAAAAAACAAACAAACAGGTCACTTTACCTAAATATTTAAAAGGAGTTGGAAATGAGTTCTTAATACATGTGCAATGGGAGGATGGGCCAGTGAGGGCCCAAGGGACCCTCCTCCCTTCCTTTGGGGTTGTTCCTTAAGAATATATGCAATATCTGCCTGCTGCCATTCCATATGGAGTCTCAGTGAGCTGTTGTTAGAGGACTCAGAGTGATGAAAAGTTTTTTAATTGGCTGTTCAACCAGGCATGCTAATACCTCAAGAAGACAATGTCTACCTTCCTCGTGGTGAAGGAGATAAGAATTATTATGGGCAGCTGGGTGGTGGAGCTTCCTTGGGCCATTCCTCTTACTCAGTGCTCTGCTGTCCTGATTCTTTTGACTGTGTTTATTTTTTCCTGATTTTCCATAAATGAGTATCAAAAACAGAAGAGATAAGGTTATAGCCTTGTAACCCTCAAAACTTTGGAAGAGTCTTAAGAGGTCTAATAATTGGAGCCACTTACAGAGTTTGTCTATAACAACAATAGTCAAGTTCAATGAGAGGCCTGCCTTGAGGAGTGACCAGTTTAACCCAGTGAATCAACCTAGTAACAATGAGATACCATGTCTTCCAAGCAAAGAAATGACTAATCCATGAACATGATGGAGAAGGGACTGCATTTTCTTAGCACAGCTTTATGTTTGAGTCCACCTTCCCCAGAGATTAAGTGTACAGAAGATAGTCTGTTTCTATAGATTCAAGCATTGTTTTACTTGGGTTCTTACTAGATGTTCTTAATAAATATCTCTTTGTAAAAGCTAATTAGTATTAATTATTTAAATTATATTTGGGATGTAATAGCTGGGAACTGATATGGGGGGGGATGTAGTAGATGGGGGCTCGTTAGCAATGGTAATAGAATAAACCTTTCCTATTCTTCAGGGTTGTTCCTAGAACACTGAAAGAAGATGTAGGTAGCTGAATTCTAAGAAACTCAACTGGTCATTGCTAATGGGATTTGGACAATGTTCCCAGAGCCCATGTACTACACCAATAACCACTGACGTTTAGACATAATGTCATCCTTCTTAAAGACTGAATAAAAAGCAATGCCCATATTGAACTCAATGTATGAACAAAATAAACCTCCCTGGGGGGAAAATTCCAAATAGAAAATTGAAAAGTCAACCCTCAGATTAACCTCTTTCAGTCTCAATAGTTATCACAAACCAGTAGCCTCAGCATTAGAAATGAAATGAGTCTGAATAATGTAACAAGATGATGAATATTAACCGAGTTGGTTAGATAATTGTTGTTTCAACAAGTGTAATATAGTATGAGGTAGGAGGTTTTACATGTTCATATCTTACAAGTTTACTTCTTTGTATGTGAGTCTCAGAAGTCTTTGGCCTTTGTTGAATCTCATGTTAGTTTTCTTGTTAATAGTGTCTGTCTTCATCTATACTTGGATAATCACAAGATATTACAAGGCAATTTAGTAACTGGCATTCTTGACCTGGATCAGTGCTAAATCAGTGGGTCAGTATAGAATCATGAGACTTGGAACCATAACTAGCTTCCCAGGAAACCCACTTCTGCTTTTATTCTACCTCCCCAAGATGACCAGAGTCTCTTCATCTCAACTTAAGTTCCACTGGAATCAGGAGCAATAACAATTCTTAGATTCTACCCTCACAGTTTCATTTTCCAGGGTCCTCTTTTCCCTTCCTTCAATTCTCTCTATCAATGTAGATGGACAACTGTTTGACTGTTATGTAATTTATGATCCTAAAATGTTTCCAGGGAGCCCTGAGAGAGATTAAGAGACTTGTCCATGAATGGTGCTACAGTCAGTGTGTGTCACTATTAGGACTTAGGTTTTCCTGACTTCAAGAGAGCAGGGCTGTCTCTCTTTATACACACACACACACACACACACACACACACACACACACACACACACACACACACACACATACACACACACACACATGTGCCATTCTATCTATACATAAGTTGAGAGCATACCATTAATATAAATTAGTCATTGATGATTTCTGCAAATAACATTTTGTTTTTAGTATGAAAGCCCTATAAAGAGGGAATAAATTCTGCCTCCCGCTCTGTTGGAGCTCTTGAAGCTGGAGTTCTGTAAGAACACCAGAGGGAAAGATTGGGCTCAATAATATGCTAGTGTATGTAGTTTTTCAGGAATACAGGGCTGACAGCACTGTTTTTATTATTTATCCTTTGAAGAGAGTCCTAGACATTGTATGAAAAAATAAATACAGTTAAAGTTAGACTGACCATCGAAATCCATGCTGCCACATAGTGTTTGTTGCCACCTGAGAAGAGGGAATTATGATCATGGACACTAAAGCTGTATTTTATTCCTGGCAAGCTAGAACAGGGGTGAAATGAAGTGAAGAAGTATGCTAATTAATGGGGTAGGGTCTTTAATTTCATTTCAATTCTTCTGAGAACTCAACAAATATTTCATCATCTTTTCTCCTTTCTTTTGCTCTCTTCATCTCTCATTCTCTCCTTTTCTTTTCTATCTCCTTTTCCTCTTTTCCTTATCCCCAGGCATTAGGGAGATCCTATGTTTTGCTTGCTTCTGAAGCTGTTGAGGGCCCAGAGAAGTCTTGGGGGATGTGAGGTTCAGGGTCAACTGTTCCCAACACCCCATTTCTTTCTCAGTCTGAAAAAATGTTTCAGGTGGATGGGAAGCAGCTCATATTCTAGCAAAAGGTACCCATAGAGTGTACTCAGATTTCTAATTCTGTAGATGGAGAATAGAGAGGGGAACATGAGAAAGAGAGTCATTTAAATCTCTTCTGTATGTCATCTTCAACCAGGATTTGGGACTGAAATTTGGGGTGAAAAATCAAGATACTATATCTCAATCCCCACTCCGTTACTGGGAAATTATACATAGGTCTCCTCCGCCTCAGTTTCCCATATTCCTTGAATACACAATGTTGGTAACTATACTTGTCATTATTAACTAAAAAATTTAGTCTAGTAGTAATTCTCATTTCTGTAGTGTTTTAAGGTTTACAAAGTGCTTCCTTTGCAAAGACCTCCTGAAGTAGGTAGCCTGAGTAATATCACCTCTATTTTACATATGAAGACCCTGAGGTTTAGGAAGGCTAAAAGGAATTGCCTAGGTTAAGGGCTATAAACTATGAGCATCTGAGAATGGATATGAATCCAAGTCATCCTGACTCAAGTCCAGCATCCAATTTACTATAGCTAGCCAAATGTCACAAAAGTAGTGCATCCTGGCACACAGATTAGGGTCATACATTAAGCACTGGAAGGCCTGTTAGGGGTGATCTAATTCAAACCCCTCATTTTACAGATAAAGTACCAGAGACCAATAGGATAAATGATTTGCTTGGGGTCATAAAGAGAATAAATGGTAGGTCTGGCATTGAAACCCACGTCCTTTGATCCCATATCAAGTGCTGTGTACACTGCTTCTTTCTTCACTCCTCCAGATTCCAGATCCAATATATTGTCCACTATGCTACGCTGAGATTCTCCAAGCAGCTTCTTGAATTCATTTATTTATTTAACTTTTTGGAGCGGGGGAGGCAGGGCAATTGGGGCTAAGCAACTTGCCCAAGGTCACATGGCTAGTAAATGTTAAGTGTCTGAGACTGGATTTGAACTCGGGTCCTCCGGACTCCAGGACTGGTGCTCTCTATTCATTGCACTACCTAGCTGCCCCTAACTTCTTGAATTTAAGAGAACAGTTGTTATTCTAATAAGCAAAGTCTGAGGCAAAGAAAAAAAATTTACATTATTTCTTCTTTCTTCCTTTCCCCATTTATGAAGAAAGGGGGAACCCAAACAAGTCACACAGAAGAAAACAAAGCTAATGAGCAATTTTCATCTACTCACTAAAATGAGATTAAAGCCCTCTAATGAACCAACTGAAAATCTCTCCTCTTTGCTTTTTAATCTTGCTTAGATAGTTAAGGAAAGAATTTTTTTTTTAAATAGCTAAACAAAGGGTTTAGGTGCCTGCTGTTTCATTTTTCTGGTTCTGTGTTGTTCCTTGACAACACAGTTGTCCTCTCTGTGCATAATTGGACATTTCCCCCCAAGCCTGAGTATTCAAGCACATGCCAGATGTATATGCCATCTCACAACACCATACTTCCCTGGAATGAGAGATTTAAAGTGCAAAAGTGGCGCTGAAATGTAAAGATTGGTCTGGACTTTATCTCACTGGGCAGAGAGGAGTGGAAGGGAGTCTTCTGGATTTAACTCTCATCCATTAGGAAATGAAACAAAGCGGAAACTATTCACTTGAGTGGCAAAGTTTTGAGAGAGTTGTGCAGCTCTGAGCAAACAGCTGCTCAGCAGCCTTGATTAATTCAAGGCATCAGCATAAAGGGGAAATCTGCTTAATATTTGCTGCCCCCTGTAGTTTACTCTTGCATAGATTCGATGAAATCAAGTGAGTTATTTTAAACTTCTGTTGCTTGTCACCCAAATCCTGAGCACAGTTGTGGAATTTCATTCCCGTCTATTTTCAGGTCAAGTCTACATAAAAGAGCAGGGCTGTGGGGTGAGGCAGGGGGGATATTTTTAGGAGCTGTGTTTATTTCACTTAAGTGAAATAAACAGAGGGAAACCATTGCCTTTAAAAGATGCAGATTCTATTAGATAGAGAATGCTGCTAAGATAAATATGATTTCCTTTAAAAAGGCAAAGTAAGCATCTGTTTATTAAACTACTTTCTCAATTTCCTATTGCCTGCAGAATATGGCATACAATATGATTCCATTGTCTCTCAGCACAATATCTTCTAATAACGTTAAGTTTAAAATGCAGGGGGGAAGAAAGCCAAACCCCAATACAGCGTGTCCTTTGGTTTGTTCATTTGCTGAAACAAATATAGGTGACAGGAATTTTATCTGGGCTTAAAATAGCACATGGGATGCTAGAAATTTAACATTGGCTCAGTGATGAATGAAATTTCATTATAATGAATCACAATTTAATAACTAACTTTCGTGAAAAGCTTTGGAGCAAGTCACCGCTATGGAACAAATGCTGAGGCAGAGGGTACTAAAACAGTTTATTTTAGCAATGGATTACCAAAAAGGAGTGGGCATGTACAAAATAGCCCTGACCAATGCCCTCTCTCATGAACTCTTTAAAACTCAGTCTTCCTCAGTGTACATTTGTAAATCCCAGGGATTTCATGGGAGAAACGATTTGCTTTGTATTAAAGGTAGCCTTCAACTACAAATGATGTCTCCTTTGGTTTCTTTAAGGAGATTATGGAGGACAATCTTTATTAAAGATTCACATTTCCCCAGTTTGAAAACATTAGGAAGTCGGCCATGGTTAATAAAAAAACAAAGTAAGAGAAGGAAGCTTGTCATGGTTTCTGGATTTAAGAAACAGAAGTGAAGTTTGGCTCCAAATTCACCTCAGTGTCTAAACTAATTGAATGCATTAATGTATTCTCCTAGCAAGCATTTATTAAGTGTCTACTAGGTAGCTAGATGGCCCAATGGCTTGATCCCTAGATCTGAATCAGGAAGTCTTTGAGTTCAAACGGCACCTCAGTCACTTCTTAGCTGTGTAAGTCTGGGCAGGTTACTTAACTTCTTTTGTCTCAGTTTGCTCATTAATAAAGTAGGGATAAAGAAGGGATAATAATAGCACCTACTCCCCAGAGTTGTTATGAGGGTCACATAAGATAAGATTTGTAAAGTGTTTTGGAAACTTCAAAGTAATACACACATACACACGCATGTATTAGACATTTTTATCATTAATAATGATAATGATAATGATAATAATGGGAACATGGGATTAAAAGACAAAAAAGAACCAATTCCTACTCCCAAGGGTATGTGTGTGTGAGTGTGGATGTCTGTACAATCACAATAGCACCAGCAATAGCAAGAAAAAACTAAGACCGAATTGTCGACCAGACAATTCTATACTATATTCTATACTCGTACCTTATGTGAGTATAGCAGTCACTGAAGTCATAGCCATGAGAATTTGTGCTAATTGTTTTTGTTGGGAAATTGTTTGTCTAGACACGGCAGGTGATTGTGTCGAATGTTAGACAGAAGAAAATGAGGGCCAGAGAAGCTGACTAATTAATGAGTCATATTTACAGGAAAGGGGAAATGTTCACTGTGGAGGGAGTTTAAAGCAAGTAAAATGTATTGTCCAGCACAAAAGAGATTCCTTTACATAGCCGTGAGGATTAGGGCCAATTAGTGGACCATTGGCTTCTGAGGGAGTGGCTGGAGTGTCTCCATTTCTAAAGTATGAAGGCAGGATTCACTGAGGCATTGAAGGGAAAGGATTACAATTACTAATGGTGATGGATGTGTGACTGGCTACCACTCCTTTGCTATAGGCTGTTTTAGATTAGCAGTGAGAGAAGCAGCAATGCAAGCACACCTTCAGCTGGTCAGGAAGGGTCTACTCATGCTTGATCTTCTGGGGCCATTCTGTGAGCTAGGAAGGTGCCGTTTGCTGGGTGGAGGTGCTGCTGTGCTTAGCAGACTCACACAGAACCCTATGGGGTACACTAGGCTAGGCTTGAGGGGTTACTCCAAAGTTGTTGCCTTCAAGGTACTTGTGATATAGTGAGAGAGAAGAGACACACCATCAAAAGATAAACAACAGGGGTGGCTAGGTGGAGCAGTGAATAGAGGACCAGCCCTGGAGTCAGGAGGACCTGAGTTCAAATCCGACCTCAGACACTTACACACACACACACACACACACACAAAACTAGCCGTGTGACCTTGGGCAAGTCACTTAACTCCAATTGTCCTACCTTCCCCCCTCCAAAAAGCAAAAAACAAATTTAAAAAATTAAAAAAAAAGATAAACAATAATATCATAAAAATCAGCAAAGATAAATAATTAGAGCTAGGAGCTACAAGAAGTACAGCTCATTTCTATCTGGCACTGTAAACGAAAGTTTCATGGAAGAGAGAAAATTTAAGCTGGCTGTTGAAGGGCCAGCAAGATATGATAAGCATTTTAAAGGCTGCTTGAAGACAAGGAAACTATCTTACTTCTTTTGCATCTATTTCAATACCCAGGACAGTCCTTGATCCCATGGGAGACTTTCTGCATTTAGATGAATGGATGCATACTCCCTCTTAAATAACAAGACAGTATTAATAATAGATCCCATTCTAAAGTGATTAAAAGTCTTACAAAGCACTTTCTCACAACAGCCCTGTGAAAAATAAATAGCATCCTATAGATGGAAGAAAGTGAAGCTCAGATGCCTTACCGTTCATTGAATTGCTTGCAAGTAGCCAGTTGGAATTTGAATCCAGGTCTTCTGATTCCAAAAGACCAGACTCATTTCACTCTATGGGATGATCTCACTCATTAATCATCATCTCTCATACTTGAAACAAAACTTAATACCAATTACTAATGGTGATGGCTGTGTGACTGCCTACCACTCTGTTGCTATAGGTCTTTTTAAACGAGCACATTGTGCATTATACTTATAATGAAAAAAATAGGCAAAACATACTAAGATAGCTGTCATATGTAGGGCTAATTTATCAGATGATCTAACAGGGCAGCTACTTGTCAGGTGAGGAGAAAATGGTCACAGAATCTCAGAGATGAAAGGGGCTGCAAAGGTCGTCCAGTCCAACCCAAACCTTAAAAGGACTCTCCTATGGAACAGATACAATGTATGTTGATCCAGCCTCGCCTGGAATTGAATATCTCTTTTAAGTAAGGCTTACTGCCTTCAGAGTCAGCCTATTACACTTTGAGACAGCTCCAAATATTAGAAATTTTTTCCCCCATATGTTAAGTTGAAAGCTACTTCTCTGCAGCTTTAGCTAGCCTTTGACCTTAGTTCTACCCCATGAAACTAAGCAGAACAAGTCTATCTCTCTTCTACTCATTAATCTTTAAAGACATCTATCTTGTCACCTTTAAGTCTGCTTGTGTTCTCTAGGTTAAAACATCCATGGTTCCTTCGATAGAGACTCTTCCTCCCCTTCTTGGGCCTAACACATTTAAGTTTATGCTGTTTTATTTCAAAAGGGGATGCAATGGAATAACATCATGAATAATAAATAATGAAATCATTAATGAAAAGTACTACATCACAGTTTCTGAATGCAAAGTGTTCTGCAAACACAAAATAAAATCAACAAGAAGTGCATGATTTATTTCCTTTGTACCAGATTCTTTGTGACAATTGAAAACTCAATCTATATTATTTGAACAGAGATAAAATTTTGATGCATCTTTTTTCAAGCCTCTGAGACTAGCTGAACTTTCCACCATTGATTAACATATATTGTGCAATTATTGCTAACTTCAGCATGATAAAGTCACTTATAGAAAATCATAAGTAATGGACATGCAAGTAAACCATGAAAGGTCATATTAAATATAGGAAATGAAGAGCGAGCTTTTAGTCTTTACTAAGATCCATTTGTTTACTGTGTAAGAATAATTCATTTCACATGTAGTCAGCTCCCTAAAAAAAGCAAAAGACAAAAAGGAAGGCGAGCTTGTTTTGAGCCAATAGCAAAGTATTTTGAAACCAAGTCAAAGTGGTTTTTCCCTGCTTTGGAAAATTTTAGCTACCGATTTCAATTCTTGGGCTAACTGACTTAATTGGCAGGTTGGATAGAATGCCGAGCTTAGAGTCAAAGACCTGAGTTCAAATTTGCCTCAGATATTTCCTAGTCAAGTTACCCTGGGCAAGTCACTTAAACCTCAGTTTGCCTCAGTTTCTTCATCTGTAAAATGAGAATAATGACATTTGTTTTGCAGGGCTATTGTGAGGATCAAATGAGATCATTGTAAAGGGTTTAGCTCGGTACATGGTAAATGCTATATAAATGAAGAGTCAATATACCATTAGTGCAGTGGTTCTCAACCTTCCTAATGCCACGACCCTTTAATACTTGTATGTGGGCGTATCTGCGTGTATTTGCATGTGGGCAGACCACCTGGAGACGGATAAAGGAGTGGTGTCTCGGTTCCTAAGACCTTCAGAAATATGTGTTTTCTGATGGTCTTAGGCGACCCCTGTGAAAGGGTCATTCGACCCCAAAGGGGTTGCGACCCACAGGTTGAGAACCACTGCCATAGTGGCTAGAAAGCTGACCTAGGATTGAGGAAAAGTTTAGTTCAATTCCTATTCCAATGTAGTCTGGCTATGTGACCCTGAGTAAATAATTTCTCCTCTCAGTGACCCAGGAAACTACTTAAAAAAATGTAAATTGCAGGACAGGTGCTGTTATACACAGATAAGAGGAATATTCTATACTGCTGAAATTATGTTTTTGTCATTCAGTCTTTTCTGACTCTTTGTAGTTCTATGGACCACCCATGGGGGTTTCTCGGCAAGGATATTGGAATGGTTTGCCATTTCATTCTCCAATGGATTAAGGTAAACAGAGATAAGTGACTTGCTCAGGGGCACTCAGCTAGTAATTGTATGAGGCTGGATTTGAACTCAGTCTTCCTGCCTCCAGGTTCAGTGTTCTGTCCACTGAGCCATCTAGCTGTCCCACTGAAATCGCATGTCCTATTAAAACGTGTATTAACACTGTATCATAGCAGAGAGACCAAACAAAGGATCTTTCTCTAACCCTTCTGACTAATTTATCTTTTTCTGTTGTTCCTCTTAAATTCCTGGATCGTGTTTTGCTCTTGGTTAAATAGCTGCTTCATTCTAGTGCAGAGATGATGGCCACGCTAGTGGTGGAGGAAACATGACCCTTGAATTGTCTCATGAAAAGTGAATGGCATCTACTACACACTCTTGGAAGAGGGGAATGCTGTATGGGAAGAGTCACTATTAACATTCCAAACCAGGTCTCTGGAACCCTGTTCTAGCTCTAAGATACAAAATTTCAGAACAAAATTTCACATGCCCTCTTGAAAGAAAAATAGTCAAACTTAATAAACTCATTTGTTTCTTGTGGTTACAAAAAAACACAAAGCATAACAAAACTGTTTGCATTCTAACCTCAATTGAAGCAGTTGTGCAATTCAGGGGATGGGATTAGGTTTCCTCTTTTTTTTTTTCTCAGTGTAAAGATCAATACATGCTTCTTGTTCCCTCTAATGTGGGCTGAGAACAACTAGGATTAAATGTATGACAGTGTTTCATTCTTCATGCATCAATTGTCTAAAACGTTCTTAGTAAGCAGCTTGTCCCCTGTTCCCTGTTCTACTCCCCAGCCAGAAACTGGTGGCTATTTAATGGCAAGAAACAGTCTGCCATTGGAAGGTTGTTGAGAGTAGTTTTGAAGGAAACAGGCTGTGTTTAGACTGGAGTAACTGCTTGGAACAGTCCAAAGTGACTGCTTCTCCTTGCACTCCTATTGGCGATGTGTCACTGTGGGGTTTGCTAAATCTCTCCCAGATGCCACGGCATGCATGTTTTAGATGTTCTTGTGGGCAAATGCCTGACATTCTGTGTGGGGCCTGGAGAGTAAAGTGGGAGTTCATCCTGATGGAATATAGGCATTTTAGAGCAGTAAGTATTTGTCAAAGCATTTAGAAAAGGAACAAAACAACGGATTTGGAAACATGGCTTTGCAAGGAAACAAATCCAAATTACTCCAGACATGCTTAAAAAGACTTCTTTCTTGAGTGCATTTTTATTTCTTCCTGTAAATGTTTTACTAAGATCCTTCGTGAATGCAGATTCTTAGCCAAACAACATTACTAAGCTGTGTAATGAACTCTTCTGGTTCATCAATTACTGTTTGCTTAGACACGATGAAGGAAGTGGACTTACATGGAAATACTGGATATTGGGTTTTAGCACGTCATTTTGGGAAAAATACTTAGAATGAAGAAAATTAATCTTGAGAAAAGCATAATTAGAAGACAATGAAGAAAAGTCTGTCATTTGGTTTGTGCCTAAAATATAGATCCTTTTCCAATGACAGCAATGACTCTACCATTGAAATATTCACACAAAAAATGAATGTCTGTTTTTAAGAAACAAAGACAATTGAGCATTTAAAATTTCTTACTGTTCACTTGACTACAACATTCTCTACAGCCAATTCAATTCAGCAAGTATTAATCATGTGCCTAGAATTCCTAGAACATTGTTTTGGAGGCAGGTAGGAAAGGGAGTATTAATTTTTGGTTATTGCCTCTAATGAGCATATAGTCTAATAGGAAGATAAGACCTTGTCACAAAGATTTATAATATGCAATACAATAAAAGAGGTAGTAGACATGTTTTGTTTGGTACCACACCAAATGTAAATGGGTAGACATTGCAAAGAGTCAAATTTAAGCTTGATGCCTGGAAAGTCTCCCTAATGATTAAGGTTGTCAGAAAATAACTTTTAAAAAAAATTTTTATTTAAAGTTTTGAGTTCCAAATTCTATCCCTGACTCCCTGACTCCCTCACCTACCTCCTCCCGCCAAGACAGTAAGCAATCAGATATAGGTTACACATGTGCAATAATGTAAAATATTTCCATAACAGTCTTTTTATGTAAGAAGCCTCAAATAAAACAAAAGAAAGAAAGAGAAATAAAGTGAAATGTAGTGTGCTTCACTCTGTATTCAAACAATATCAGACCTTTCTCTGGAGGTGGATAGTATGCTTCATCATTAGTCTTTTGAGATTGTCTTAGATAATTGTATTGCTGAGAACAACTAAGTTCTTCATTGAACAATATTACTCTTTCAACATACAACATTCTCCTGGTGAAGTTCACTCACTATGCATATGTTCCTGTCTTTCTAGGCTTTTCTGAAATCGTCCTTCTTGTCATTTCATACAATACAATCATATTCCATTACAATCATTTATCACAACCTCTTTGGCATTCCCCAATTAATGGGCATCCTTTTGATTTCCAATACGTAGCCACCACAAAAATACTGTTATAAATATTTTTGTACAAATAGCTTCTTTGGGATATAGACCTAGCAGTGGTATTGCTTTTTCAAAGGGTATACACAATTTTATAGCCCTTTGAGTATAGTTCCAAATTGCTTTCATGAATGGCTGATCAGTTCACAACTCCAACAGTGCATTAGTGTCCCAGTTTTCCCATATCCCCTCCAACATCCAACATTTTCCTTTTTTCTTGTATTAGCCACTCTGATAGGTGTGAGGTAGTACCTCAGAGTTGTTTTCATTTGCATTTCTCTGATCAGTAGTGATTTAGAGAATTTTTTCATATGGCTACAAATAGCTTTGATTTCTTTGTCTGAAAATTTCCTGTTTGTATCCTTTGACAATTTATCAATTGGGGATTGACTTGTTTATAACTTTGATTCAGTTCTCTCTGTATTTGAGAAATGAGGCCTTTATCATACATACTTGTTGCAAAATCCTCCCTCAAGTTTTCTGCTTTCCTTATAATTTTGGTTGCATTGGTTTTGTTTGTGCAAAAACTTTTTAATTTTATATTTATTTTATAGACATCTATTTTACATTTTGTAATGTTCCCTATATCTTCTTTGGTCCTAAATTCTTCCTTCATCCATAAATCTGACACAAACTATTTCATGCTCTGTTAATTTGCTTGTGGTATTACCTCTTGTGCACAAATAATCTACCCATTTTTACCTTATCTTGGTATACAGTGTGAGATGTTGGTCTATCCCATACCTAGTTTCTGCTATGCTATTTTCCAATTTTCCTAGGAGTTTTTGTCAAAGAATGAGATTTTGTTTCAAAAGTTTGGATCTTTTGGGTTTATCATGTATTAGATTATTACAGTCACTGACTATAAAGTAATTTGTACCTAATGTATTCCACTGATCCACCACTCTATTTCTTAGCCAGTACTAGATTGTTTTGATAATTGCCACAAGCAATGTTTTTTGTCAATTACTTTGATATACTTGAGCTTTTGTTCTTCCAAATGAATTATGTTATTATTTTGTCTAACTCTATAAAATAATTTTTGATGATTTGATTGGTATGGCACTAAATTAATAGATTAATTTTGGTGGAATTGCCATTTATATTACATTGGCTCAGCCTACCCATGAGCAATTAATATATTTTCAGTTATTTAGATCTGACTTCATTTGTGTAAAACGTGTTTTACAGTTGTATTCACATAGCTCCTGCATTCATCTTGATGGGTAGACTCCCAAGTACTTTATGCTGCTTACAGTTATTTTAA
>CM053583.1:329315079-329334581 GCA_028627135.1 Pseudochirops cupreus
CTATATTTTGTAATCTGAACTCTAAAAGCTGTTCACAGTAGCATTCTTTTGGGAATCTGCTGGTGCATGGCATTACAGAGATGTTCACTTTAGGAAGTAGAATCACCAATAATAAGTTTTGGAATCGATATGTTAAAATAAATATATCCATTTTTTGCTATATTAATGTTTTGCTATTTTTTCCTTTCCTCTTTTCCCTTTTAAGATATTCTTCATAATTAGGGATGATTTTCAGGGAAAGGGAAGGATGTAGGATACACAAGGAGCTCTAGGCAATGTAAAAACAAAAGATATAAATTTTAAAAATCTATTTATTTTAAGAAACAAAAAAATATCTTGGCAATATGCAGAATGTACCTAGATTAAAAACCACCATTTTTGTCCTTACCCTGAAATAGTATCTTATATTCTATGGTACATGCATTTTTGTAATTAAGACAGTATGGCAGAAAAGTCAATTAATATGTAGCACTCAAGCCAAAGGTTGAAAATCACAATTTTAGGTTAAAATGTACAATTTGGGTCTATGCTGTATGAAAAAAAAATTACTAAATTTGGAGTAAGAGGACCTGGGTACAATTCTTTGTTCTGGTACTTACTCAGAGTGACCTTGGACAACTTATTTAACCCCTCTGGTCCCTAGTTTCCTTTTCCTGTAAAATGAAGGATTATATGACAGAAAGACTCATCTTTGTGAGTTCAAATCCACTCTCAATCACTTACTAACTATGTGATCCTGGGCAAGTCACTTAACCCTGTTTGTTTCATTTCCTCATCCATAAAATGAGCTAGAGAAGGAAATGACGAATCACTTCAGTATCTTTGCCAAAATAATCCCAAAAGCAGTAAAAAAAAAATTGAACACAACCACAAAAAAAAAAGAAGACTGAAGAAAAACAACAACAACAGTTATTACTATTAATACTTAATATTTTAAAGACTATATATTCAGTATAAATGCTAGGCAAGTTCTTCAGTCACTCAAACTCTTCCTTCTCTTTTGGTATGTCCCATACTTTCCTAGGAGAAGGATTCTTAAGCTTTTTTTAATGACAGGTACTCCTTTTGGCAAACTGGTGAAATCTATGAACCTCTTCTCAGAATAATGGGGTTTTTTTTTGGTTTTGTTTTTTTTTTTAATCCTTGAGGCATCTAGGCAGTGCAATGGATAAAATGCTGAATTTTGAGTCAGAAAGACATGAGTTCAAATCCTGCCATACTCACTAGCTGTGTGACCCTAGGTAATTCTCTTAATCTCTCTAGTCCCTTCATCTATAAAATGAGGCTAGTAATAGTACCTATCTGCTAGGATTTTTGTAAAGATCAAATGAGATGAAACTTGTAAAGTGCTTTGCAAACCTTAAAGTACTATAGAAATGCCAACTAGCTACTATTAGTTACATAAAATAAAATGCACGGAACTACAAAGGCAACAGATTATGTTGAAATACAGGCAAAGAACTCCTGCCTGGTCCTATTGTAGGACTCTTTTTTCATGTGATAAGGATGAATAGGACTATTCTTATCATTGGTAGAAGTAATGAAGAGAATACTAATAACTTTTATATAGCACTTGAAGGCTCACAAAGTACTTTCCATATGTTATCTCACTTGATCTGGATGAAAGCCAGCAGAAAGTGCACTTGAAATCTCTGAAGGAGGAAGATACAGGAAAGATGGAGAAACACCATTTTCCTGCCAGAAAGGGCTTTCCCTATATCTCCTAAAAGACTCTTTGACTGTAGAATTTAAGGTATGCCTTTTACAATCAGAATATAAATCAATGTCAATTTTATGGATGAATTTGTAAAGTGCCAAAAGTCAGTTTTGATCCTGTGATATATCTGCCTATTAGAGGATAATTGCAACTGACAAAAAAAAAAAAAACAGTTTGATAGATTGACCAGAACACTGATGGGACCAGAGAATGGGTAAATTGAAAACTCTAATTGAAATTTTATATATACATAGACACACAAATTAAATAATCATAGTTGTGAAAGCATGAGGGATCAAAATAAATACTCTGTGATTCCCCAAAATCATACTTAGCCCCAATAACAAAATAAAAACCCTTTGCATGTTCTTTCTTTTCCTTATCTTTTTATTACATCCCATTCTCTTCCAAGATAACTCCTGAAACAGTTATAAAAAGAGGGTAGTAATGTCACAACTGCTTTCCTCAATTCTTTGTGGGCCATTTCAAGAACTTTTCATTCTCCAACATTCATTTTATCTATATTGCTTGAAGTAGTCCATAAATTGTCATAGACTGGGAACGTTGAATGTTCTGAGCTAACTGGAAGAAGATATAACATGTAATGATAATATACATTATGTGGCAGCTTCCCAAGAATTTAATTTCCTGCCTTTTCCAATAAATTATGCACCACATTCACTAGACGGCTTCATGAGAATGTCTTGGTGACTACTGTCCAACATTAAATAAGCCTTTTGGAATTTTCCCTTTGCTTCTTTCCACTAGATTCATGTGGATCCTGAAGGGCCTGCTATCTGAGAAAAGATAGTGAATAACTCACTTCTTTTGTTTTCAAGTTCCCATCTCCATTAAACATCTCAAAATAATAGCACTACATATCCTAAAACAAGGAAATCGACTCCCACAATACAATGGATATGAAAAAGAGACTACCTTCACTCAAGTGTGTATCTTTAGCTATAGGAAAAAAAAAACAACAACAACAGAACAAACCTAAACATTCTCTTGGTCTTGTCTTACAGCGATGATCTTGTATGGAGGGATAGAACACTAGATTTTACTAGTCAGAAAACACTACTTAGTACCTATCTGAAATGTATCTGAAATGTACATTTGCTTTTCTGTGCCTAAGTTTCCTAAAATGCAAAATGAAAGGGTAGGACTAGATGAATCCAAAGTACCCTTCTAGCTCGAAATCTAGGAGCTTATGATCCCCCTATTATGGATAATTAAGTTAAATATATACTAAAGTCACTGTTTAGTTCACTTGTAGAACAAACCTTAAGTTATATTTCACCATGTCCTATAAATTTCTATTTCTCATATGTTTCTTATAAAATTATCCTTCTCTTGACCTCTTTTTGCACCTTATTTGGTCTACACATACTCCCTTCTAAAAATCGAGAGCTAGAGGAAAGGGGAAAAAAACATCTTACTGAGAGTACATGAAACAACCAAGGATTTGTTAAGCGTCTTCCATGCAGCAGGCACTGTGCTATGTCCAGAGATAAAAATGCAACTGTCCCTGCCCTCAAGTTTCTATGTATACATGAAATAAATAGAAGAACATTTACAAGAAGGCACAAGTAGCTAGGTGCATCAGGAAATGCCTCTTGTGACTTGAGAGCTGAATTGTAAAGGAAACAAATGATTCCAAGGTAGGAGAAGAGGGTACGTTCCATGTATACAGGACAGCCTGTGCAGAAAGAGAAGTCCAGTTTGGCTAGAAGACAGAGTATGTGAAGGGAAGAAATGTATCATAAGACCAGAAGGGTAGTTTGGAGCCAGATTTTGGAGGGCAGCATAACAGTAACAAGGGGCATTTGTCCAGCCACCTAAATCACAGTAACTTTTTTTTAAAATTTTGCCAGGGGTGGGGGAGGGATGATTCAAGTCCCCTATCTTTTATGAAAGTGTATAGCAATTTTGAGGAAGGTGTGATTTCCTGCACTAATAGGATATTTTTATCACTAACCTACTTTAGAAAGTAAAAAGAATGAAGATTATTATGAAAGGGGCAAATTAGTCAAAAGAATATTGGACTTCCAACTCTTTGGAATAATATTTTTGAAAATCAAAAAAGTCTTCTTAGTTTCACATTTTCTATAGTATTAAGCACTTGTCATTTTACCCAATCATTTACTTGCCCAAGTGAGTCAAACATTAATTAATTAGATGAAATGAATGAATTAATTAATAAGTAAATGAGTAATGAATGAATAAATAAGTAGATAGAAGGACAGGTAGCTAAATAGACAATGGAAAGAGCATGGTTCTGAAGTCAGAGGACCAGGGTTCAAATACAACATCTGTCATGTATTACCCATGTGATCTTCAGCAAATTATTTCATTTTTCTAGGCCTCGGTTTCCTCATCTGTAAAATGAGGAGGATGGCCTGGGTGGCCTCTAAGGCACTTTCCTGTTCTACATTCATGATCCCAGTATGATATTTAAGTTTCAGTCTAGTTCAAATGTTAGGAAACCCATTTAAAAAATAAGAAAATTACTTACTCATCATGGATTATTTTGTAAAAATTAACCTTTCTGTGATCTACTACTGTTTTGAAATACATAAAGTGTGTTAATAGTCCCTGTGGGTTGAAACTCCTCATGACACATAATATCAGCAGGGTTTGCTTTGGGAAACAATTCAATTCCTCAAGCAAATTATGTCCCTGGCACTCTCTTAGGCAGTGGAGATACAAAGACAAACGTGAAACTGTTAATAAAATCACTTCATCCATAAGTTTAAGGACTTTATATTCTACTAAAACTATAAGGTAGAAATGGATTCTAGTCTCCCCTCCCATTTTCATGTTTTCCTACCTCTGAGCAGGTGGAAAAGGCTTCAAAACCTCTTCCTGTCTCCTGACCTACCTTGTCTCCTCCTCTCAGTTGATAAAGACAATGGTCATTAAGATTTACTCTCTCTCTTTTCCTTCAATGCAGCCCCAGTACATGTTATAAATGCGAACAGTGTGGCAGGGGATGAAGAAGGACAGTTTAAAAAAAAGAAAAAGATAATTGCATCTCATTTTTTTCTGATGTATAGTCATGTGGCTGCCTTGTCCCATCCTCACTATATAATAAAAGGTTAGATCTTAGCTAACCCCGTTCTTGTGAAAATTTTTACTTCTTGAAAAAAGACACAAAGACACATACATGACACTGTGTCATACAACTAGAGAGAGTTTGTGACATTAATTCCCAGGTGCTGTGCCTTCCCATTTTTATGGACCCTCACAATGAAGAAAAGATTAAGAAATATATTTGCATTATGAGTTTCAGCTTACAAATGGCTGAAGGGCTCTCATGGATAGAGGACTTCTCGCTCAGTAACACCCTGGAATTTTCTGATGTCAATAAATCAGATACAGAAATAGAATTGTCTGAGAGACCTGTGAAGTAACACATCAGGTGGTGGATATGAGCCAGCTATTCCTGCAGATACATGTATATGCATACACATATAATATGTATATACATATTTTGTACTTTTATAATAAATGTGCAAGGCAAAGTGTTCACTAGCATTGAATATAAATTATATATATATATATATATATATATATATATGTATATATTACAGAGCAGATTCATATCATTCTTTTGCTATTATAATGATTAGGGGCAAATTAGGAGCCCAGATATCACTCGTCCTTGTATGCCAAAGTTTATTTCACTGAAATTATCTAAAACAACATCTCAGAAAAAGTCATAGAAGAAGAAGTAAACATTTACTTGCTACTTCAAAATCTTTTGTTAAAAAAAATCCCATGTATGTTAATCTACCCATGGCCTTGAAATGGGAGGAGAAATCACTTAAATAATGAAATTTTATATTGTTTCAATGTTTCTAAAAGCAAATAAAAATCACAAAGCAATACACCATCCTAATTAAAAAGTGAAGGAAAAGAGAAAAGAAGCTGGACTGTTCTATTTATCTTTTTTAGCGTTTTTTTAAATAAACGTATTATATATTTCTTTTTAACATTCTTGATCCTATTCCTCTCAGAAAATGTGGCTAATGTACTTAAAACAATGAGAAAGCATTAGTTTGGAGGAAATTTGATCCTCTAATGAGAAAACCACCTTGGAAGCAATCCACACTTTGAGCAATAAAAACTAAGAGGCTGGCTACTCCTTGCATAACATGAAAACGCTGTTGTGTTTAATAGATGACAATAGATTATTTCAACACTGATGATTGCTGGAGCTCATTACTGCAGCGTGTTTGAACCAAAAGTACACAAGTTTGGACACTACTATTCTCCTTGGGATAATGACTGTCAATCATAAAACTGTGTGATCTTTGAAGAGTCAGAATTGTAGGTAACATAAAGTACATTGGAACGGTACAAGATGGATATAAACAAGTTAACTACCAAGTGACCTGAAAGGGCATCTGTGCTCAGGACTATCAGGTTTTGATGAAAGGGAATAATTGAAACGTTAGAAGGATTAATATTCTCTTGTAGTTTATGTTAAAAAAAAAAAAACAATACTAGTTGCTGGTTACTACTTAGGGCTTCTACTTCCATTTTGAACTGGGACAGTTTTTAGTAAAGAAATGATGGCTACTCTCCCTTCCAATGTCACTAAGAGGGCCCTTGTGAGAATGCTACCACCTCATAAAGTATCAGAGAATGAAAGACATTAAACAACTTCACCAAATGATTTGCCTTCCTCTAATTGTCAGTGAAATGCATTCTATTTTTTTCTTTCATACTCAGTTTCCCCCCACAATGTTCTCTTTCTTTTCCTTTCCTCATATAATCTCCTAGCTCAAGAGGACTTTTGTTCTTATTGATTAAGAAAGTAGGTTATACCAGCCTCTTATTTTGCCTCTCTTTTATTTTTCCCATTCTAATTAAACTGGATTTCTCTCTTCTCCCACGTAACACTCCATCTCCCAGCTTCTATTTCTCATCTTTGTGCCTTTGCCCAGGTCATCTACCATGCCAGGAATACATACCCTCTCCACTTCTACCTTTTGGAACTCCTGGTTACCTTTAAGACTTTGCCCAAGTGTCACTTTCTTCAGAAATCCATCACATTCCGATCTACTAATTCCTTCTCTCTCTAACAACTTTGTATTTATGTTATTTTATATGTAAGTATCATACATGTCATTTGCCAATTGTAGAAAGCAAGTTCCTGGAGAGCAGGGACCATTTCTTTATCTATTTTTGTCTTTATTTCCCCAGCACCTAACAGAGTGACTGGCAAGTAGCAGGCATTCAATTAATGAATGCTGATTGATTGAGCAATGAGTAATAAAGCTAAAAAGATAGGTTGAGACCAGGTTGCAAGGAATTTTAATGGAAGAGAAAGTGATTCTGGAGGTAAGGAGCCAACGAAATTTATTGAGTAGCAGGGTGACATAGTCACACATGCACTTTGAAAAAAATCACTTTGGCAGCTGTATAGAGGATTGGAGTGCAGTGTAGTAAGACTTGATGCAGGGAGACCAATTAGAAGACTATTGCAATAGTTTAAGTCCAGAGGTAATGCATTCCTGAACTAGGGTCTTGGCAGTGTAAATAAGAAAAAGGTAATACATACAATACATATTGTGAAGGTAGAAATATCAAGATTTGGCAGCTGATTATTTATGTGGGATGGGTGAGAGTGAGAAATTATTGTTGATGCCAAGACTGAAAATCTGACTTCCTCAAAGGAGGGTGGGTATCTTTGACAGAAATAGGGAAAGGGTGGATTTGGGGTAGGTATGAGGGAACAAGTTCTGTTTTAGATATTTTGTGTTTGACGTGCCAAGGGGACATCCAAATTGAAATGTCTAATAGGTGGTTGTTGATTTATGACTCCATGAGGGTCTTTCTTTTTATTAAGTTATTGACTTTTTTTTTTACATCATTGTCAGTTTCCAATGACTCTTCTCTACCCAACAAAACCCTCCCTTATAACTAATAAACATAGCCCTACAAAACAAATTAACATAACGGTTATAACTAAAAGCATTATTTCTTAATAATTATAATTATTATGACTATCATAAAGTTATTATGAAAAAATCTTGTCTAATTCTCCACCTTTTGTCAAGCACATCTTTGTCAAAAGGAAGGTAATATGCTTCATCATTAAGTCCTCCAAAGTCATGATTGGTCAGTGCATTAGTGTGGTTTCTCATGGAAACTGTTCTTTTGATTATGATTACGCTTTCTTCACTCTGCTTCAGATCATATGGTTCTTTCCAGAGAGTTCCCCAGCCACGTTAGTCTACGCTCGTTATTCTTGTTTTTGATCTTATTGTATTTATTGTAGTCAAGGCCACAGAGAGTATGTGCTTTAGTTTGTATTCGGCAACTAGACCATAAGCTTCATAAAGCCAGAGATCCCATCTTTTTTTTGTTTGTTTCTACCACAGAACATAGCACAAAAGATGCTTATCAATTGTTGAGCAAGAAATTCTTACTATTATTCTCCTTAGAAGAATACCCCCACACCACCAAAAAAAAGTGGTAGGTTGGCAGCCTGTCGATGCTAGTCCTTTCTCTACATCTTGTATGCCCACTTAAGGAACAATTTTTCACAGAAGATACTAAATTAAAAGAAGGATACTCTAGAACTGGATTTAATAGTAACTTCTTATTCAGCAACTGTGCCTTTATTAAGACAGATACAATACATAGCAATAAAACTGAAATACCTCGTCTGTTCCAAATTTAGAAAATGACTTCTTTTTTTAATAAATTGTACTGGTAGTAAACAGTCCCTTCTTTCCACCATATAAGTGGTATTAATATAGCTTCAGGGATTTTTTTTAATTAAAACATTTGGAAGATTCAAATACGGACTGTACTTAACACATTTTACAATGTTTCTTTCAAAAGAGGCATTACATCTACTTATAGAGAACTTACATTTACTTATAATTAATTCACTGCTTTGTTTTAAAGGACTCCATTGCACACTAGAGGTATCTTCCTCTCCATCTGGTTGTTAGACCCATATGTTCTGGAGTGATTAAGGCAAATGACCAGATTTTAGGAACTCACTTTCTTTGTGTATTTTTTCCCAAGCACATTTGCATCTGTCAAGCCATGTTTATAAAGAAGGACATTTCTGTAGCATTAAGGCCCATATGGATTGGGGAAAATAAGGGGAGAAAGTATGTAAAGTTGATTATGTTAAGCTAGGCTTTTATCATAATCTGGATGACATTTGAGAAATCAAAAAAGTGATAAAAATATGTGGGACACTCATCCTTAATAGACTCTCATAGTTGGAAAGAACCTCAGAAACCATGTAGTCCAAACAGCATCTCTAATCCTCTATAACACATTCCCAACATTTGATCATGAGATTTCCTTTTGAAGATCTGAGACACACATTCCAATGATGGACAGCTGTAATTTTTAGAAACATTGTCCTTACACCAAGGTCAACTCTACCCTGCAATTTCCACTCATTGTTCATAGGTCAGCCATGTTATGCCAAATAGAATACCTCTCTTTTCCCACATACTATCACTTGAAATACTTGAAAACAGCTACCATATCCACCTCCCCTCCCCAATCTTCTCTTTTCTCAGGTAATAGCCTCTGTCCTTTCAGAAAAAGCATGGTCTGCGATCCTCTCTCTATCTGGCTCACCCTTCTCTGAATGTAACCCAGCTTGTGAATGTCATTCCCAAAATAAGATACCCCAAAATAAATACAATAGTCCAGATGTGCTCTGGTGAGAGCAGGTTGTACAGCAATGCTGTCACCTTCCTTGTTCTGGCCATTGTACTACTATTAATGAAGCCTAAAATCACATCAGTTCTTTTGGGCTGTCATATCATACTAAGTTGCACTAAGCTTGCAATCCACTAAAACTCCCAAGTCTTTTTCATGCAAACTGACTTCCTAAGAAGCAATTAGGTGGGATAATTGATAGAATGCCAGACCTGGTGTCAGAAAGACCTGAGTTCAAATCTAGATATAAATGCTAGCTGTGTGACCACGGGCAAGTCATTTAACTTAGTTACCTCAATTGTAAAGTTTGTGTTATAATAACACCTATTCACAGGGTTGTTTATAGAATCAAATTGCATATTATACACACACACACACACACACACATATACATGTGTGTACATGTCTTGCAAATTTTCAGATAGATTGCAGACCTAAAATCAGGAACACTCATCTTCCTGAGTTCAAATTTGACCTCTGACACTTACTAGTTGTATGATTCTAGGCAAGTCACTTAACCCTATTTGCCTCAGACTTTTCCAACTGTAAAGTGAGCTGGAGAAAGAAATGGCAGATTATTATAATATCTTTGCAAAATATGACAGTATCAAATGAAGTTACAAAGAGTCAGATGCAACTGAAAACTACTGAACAACAAGAAAACTTAATTTTAAAATGGTTCATACTTTAATATTTTGTTGACCTTTTCATTTAAAGTAGTCAGAAAGGTGTGGATAATATCACCACCTAAGCAAAGAACATAAAAAAACAAGATAACGGCAATATAGTTTGTAAATGTTAATGTTTCTACTTCAAACTTTCTTTCCTAGGACTCATGCTTCTAGTTACCAGGTACCTAAATTCAACAGAAACATTTAACACCTGCCTGGGAGCTGAAGCCTGAGCTAACACCCAGTTAACAAGTAGAGACATTAACACCTGTTAGCTAGCTGAAGTAGAGACACAAACACCTGGAAAAATAACAACTATACCAGCTGAAACCAGGTTGCCTTCACTTAGCTGATTGTTCCTCCTTTGTTCTGAGCTTAGATGTTGATTTTAGCTTGGCCCCTGTGGATAATATAAGTATTATCAGGATCATCAGCATCTAAAAAATGACATATACAGAGAGAGACAGAAAGAGAGAGAGAAAGAGAGAGAGAGATCTATAGATATAGATGTATAGATATAGATATGCACATGTACATTTATAAGTAGATATCTACTGGGACACATGTATAGACAGTCAAATAAAATGTATGCCTTTCACATCATTGTTTGCCTCATAAAATGATTTTGATGGGGAAGAATTGCTTTTTACAGATGTAAATTTTCTATCTTTCATGTGTATTTTTAGAAACTAGCAATAACCATTATATTTGTTAGAGCTCACTAACTACATTATAACAAAGCTAGAAAATGTATTCATTTATAATACCTTTAGGCTTCTTCTTTTCCTTTTTTTATTTGTTTGGAGGTGGTTTTTCTGTTTTAGTTGTAGTGATTTTGATGGAGAGCCAAAATGTTTTATTTCCAAAGAGTCTATATTGTCCTTTAGCGGCTGGCTAGTCCTGAGCAACCAATCAGAACTTCTGCTCAGTCACAACTGACATTGATTAATAGACACCTTGGAGATCTACTTACTGATTATGTCCATTATAAAAAAAAAAAAAGAGGAGTGCATTGGGAAATTATAGGCACTGTTGCAGATTATTTTGGAGTCAAACCAATTTCAATGCATCAATTGCATCTAAGTGTTTGCAGTATCTGTTTTGTTCATTTTATGTCTCACATTAGAAAGATGGTAAAGTCAAATGACATCCGTATTTTTACTCATTTTGAATATGCTGTTTCATACTGTTTAGTGGCAACTGCATGTATGCACACATTTTCATAGTATAGTTAAATTGAAAAATGGGCAATTGATTTTGTTAAAGCATATTTAAAATTAGTATTTATTTGACCTCCACTCAAGTCTTCCTCTGATGTTTCACTGTGGTATGGAGGTAATTGTGGATTTTCAAAGGCTACATCAGATGAAAAAGA
The DNA here is from genome assembly GCA_028627135.1 of Pseudochirops cupreus. NCBI lineage: Eukaryota > Metazoa > Chordata > Mammalia > Diprotodontia > Pseudocheiridae > Pseudochirops > Pseudochirops cupreus. Next base: position 329,326,547 of record CM053583.1, read on the forward strand.
GCTCTAGGGAATCCTACAAGGTCAGAAGGCTTTGAGTATAGGTTGGGCATGTACTGTGGGCCTCACTTTGAAAGTCTAGTCTACTTAAGCACAGAAGGGGTCATGACCAAGTTATTTGTCTTTAGGTGATGGATTTTTTGGCCATAGAATTAAACAAAGTCTATCTATTAAAGCACAGAGAGATTTCTGTTTCATACAGAAGGGCTATCCATACTGATAACTCCTTCATTCTTTCATCCCCCCACCATGTCCAAAATAATTTGCCAAGTAATGTTTATTCTATAGCATACTCATTTGTCTCCTCAACTCACATAGCTACTACCATAGTTCCAGCTCTTATTTATTACCTCTTATTGCAATGGCCTCTTAATTGACCACTTTATTTCGTTCCATTGTACCCTCCCTGATTCATTCTTCACAAAGCTATCAAAATAACATTTCTAGTGCACAAGGATGACCATGGTACTCCCCTTGTTCAAAAACCTCCAATGGCTCCCTATTGCCCTGAGAATAAAAGACTCCTAAGTTTGACATTCAAGGCCCTCTACAGTCCACCTCCAAACAACAATGTATTTTTTGGTGTATGAGATATGCAGTACAATAAGTGGGCAAGCTCATCGTGAGTGTTTGGAGGCAAGATAACCAAACATCCCATGAAATTGTAATTTTTTTTTTGCCTTAAGTCATCTTTCACCTTTCCATAGAGAAACTTTGGACCATCCTTTTATTCAGCTACAACTTATTTCTATCTTCTGATTGGTTTTGTAGTAAAAATATGACTTTACATGTGATTTGGTTCCTTCAATGTGTGTCAACTTGGTCATTTGACAAAGGGTGTGTGTGTGTGTGTGTGTGTGTGTGTGTGTGTGTGTGTGTGTGTGTGTGTGTTTAAAGAATTTAGACAGGCAGGGTGGTTAGGTGTCACAGTGAATAGAGAACTGGCCCTGGAATCAGGAGGACCTGAGTTCAAATCCAACCTCAGACACTTAACACTTAGAAGCCATGTGACCTTAGGCAAGTCACTTAACTCCAATTGCCTTGCCTTCCTCCCTACAAAAAGTAAAAACTTTAAAAAAAGAATTTAGATAGGCAAAGCTAAATTTTGTGCTTGGAATGAAAGTAGCCTCCTTAAAAATGCATTCCCCTTTATTAGACCCACCTTCTAGAAATCTGTACACTGGTCTATTCAGCTTAAATACCATTGTTCCTAAAGTGAATAGCCTGAATATTTTTTTTTCCAGAGGTAAGAGTCCTTTGATTCTACTGTCTAAAGAACAGTGAAAGATGTTAATAACAGTTCCAGGAAGGAATGCTAATTTTCTGACCATTAATCCTGTATTGCAAGACTTCGGGCCTTTCTTTTCTAAACCTTTTCTATTTTTCTTTCTGGGCCACAGTAAACTCTAGTTCCCGACTATTTTAGGCATCTACTTCAGAACATTTTGTGAGGCTGAGTATGACAGCAGGTGGGCACTGACACATTACCCAGGTGGCCACTTAATGCAGTCTAATTTAAAAAATGTACGAAATAGCAACCTTTTCCAGAACATGGGTTTGTCCACCTGAGTTAGGTGAACAAGATTAGCAGGTAACTCTGAGTTAATATCCCTTCGTAAAGCTTTTCCTCTAATCAAACTTCATTGTGACATCATCCATTTTGTTAGCCTTAAAATTTAACTAATTCTTAAGAAAAAAGTCATCAACTCAATTCAGCAAACATTTATTAAGCATCTATTGGTGCAAAACACAATGACTACTATTAATCAGTTTAAAAAATTAGTTAATCAATCAAATAATCGTTTAGCAATAGACCCTGAAAGCTAGATTACATTATTTTTTTTCTATTCCTCCTGAGCATGAGAATACCAAACCTGTACATAAGAAATGAGCAATGTAGCAGCGTAGTTCATATTTATCCTAACATGTTATCAGTCCATTTCAACTTGATGAGTCTGTATCACCCATCAGTTACATGCAAGGCACCATACTAAGTGCTAAGGATATAACTGTGAAATATAATGCAAAGCCTGCCTTCAAGAAGCTTATAGTATGATTAGGAAGGGGAGAGTTTATTACAAACAAGTAGCAAAACTGGTATTTCCATTGAAATATTTGTAAAATTTTGTACTTGGTTATTTACAAACTATGTTATCCTTTAAAACATTTGTCATTGGAAAAAATTGTCATGTGAATCAAGATACTTTTCTAGCTTTTATGATTTCAGCTATTCCTTAATTCATTGAACAAATAGGTTTTTAATATTTTCTATTATATAAAGCCCGCTATTAGGTGCGGATTTGAACTTTTAGTGCATTGATTTCAGTTTATTTTGTTACTGTAATTTATATATACATGCTCAGTTGGTCTTGGGATCAGGAAGACCCCATTTTAAGTCCTGCCTCTGAGATTTACTGCCTAGATAACCCTGGTCAAATCACTTTATCTCTATACATAGAATAAAGACTGGACCTATTGGTGTGGAGGACTCCCAGGTAAGGAAACTCCCTCTATTAATGAACCTCTTTAGAAATCATAGCCTAAGACAATTGCACAGAACACTGAGAATCTATGTTTTCTAATTTGTTTTTGTTGTATCATATTAATTGTAGCCACCTTCATGATGTCCTTCTTAGGGGTTTTCTTGTCAAACATACTAGAGTGGTTTGCCATTTCATTCTCCAGGGTCCCCATTTTTCAGATGAGGAAACTGAGTCCAACAGAGTTTAAGTGACTTTCCCTGGGTCACACAACTAGTAAGTGTCTAAATTTGCATTTATATTGTACCTACTATGTGCCAGGTACTATGCTCAGCACATTCCAGATATTATCTCTTTTGGTCCTGACAGGTGAATGTCCTGACTCCAACTCCATAGCCCCATCTACTTAGTACCTCATTATTACATTGCTTTAATAGCACTTTTAATTTTATGATGCTTACTATGTGCCAAGTCCCGTGCTAAGCACATTACAAGTATGATCTACCTTCACAACATCCATGGAAGGAAGGTGCTATTACTATATCCATTTTACATTTAAGACAATGGAGGCAAACAGAGGTTTGCTCTAGGTCACACAGCTAGGAACTGTCTGAGGAAAGATTTGACCTCAGGTCTTCTTGACTCTAGACCCTACATTCTATCCACTGAGTCAATTGCATATTTGTGTAAACATGTGGAGGGGTGTGAATACACACACATCCACACTCATACACGTATATTAATAGGTCCTGTGTTCTCATTGTTATAGGGATTTCCTTTTACCAATACAGATTTCCACTTAGTCTTTGAGTGTTACCTGGTACACTGAGATGTTATTCTCACAGCTATTATGCTTCACAGGTCAAATCTGAACAAGCTTACTTGAACAAAGCAAGAGAATCCTTCTGCAGGAGGCAAAATATACCACTTTCCTACAAGGGGATAGTGATTCAGAAATATTAAATGCCAACTCCTTCTGGAAACCTTCACTGAAAAAAGCTTGCCATCTAGCTGGAGAGTAAAATACAAATCCAGAAAACTATGTAATACGTTGCTTTGCATAAGTGAATTTCTTGAGAGGAAGAAACTACTAAGTGAGAAGGACTGTGAGATGGGGAAGGGAAGTTCATTAGAAAGAGGGAGGATCAAGAAAGACTTCATTTGTGAAGGGGCACTTGAGCTGAGTCTTAAAGAAGCAGCAGGATTTCACAAAACTTGAGAAATAAAGGCCTGAAACAGTCAGCAAAAGTAAAGAAACAGAAGAGAGAATAGCAAATCGCCTAGTTTGAAGGTCTAGAATTCCAGTGTGAATCTCACTTGTTAGAAAACAGAAAACAGCTTTTCTTAATAAAGGAGTGACATGCAGTATGAGGAATATCAGCTTTGGTAATAGTGTGATCAACACAGTGGGTCTGGAATGCTGGAAACAAAGAGTCGAAAGGTTTTAAGAAATTCACTTTCCCCCCCATCCCTTAAACATACACACACACACACACACACACACACACACAGTCTAATGCACTTGATGCACTCTGAAATTTCTCTACCATGCCTCAGAAACCTTTTCATCCTATAAGTGCATTTCAGGAATTTATTCCCCTGTAGCCCCAATTCTCTTTTCAGTTTCTATTTTTTTTCTGTATGTTGTCTTCCTCCACTCGAATGTAAGCTCCCTGAGGACAGGGACTGTAAGTCTTTCTGCCTCCATTTGTAATCCTGCAACTTAGTATAGTGCCTGGAATATATTAACTGTTTAATTAACATTTGTTGACTGACTAATTGACCTCAATGATCCCATTTTTACTGTCTAAATAACAGTCATATGCTTGGAAGTGGAACAGTGAAAAATAGTTTGTTACCTGGATCTTCTCTTTGTTGTAAATGGTGAGAAACAACAAAAAAACATGCCTTAATGAGAGTCATATTCATGCAAAACATATTCCTCAATTTAGGGCAGAAGCTTACCAATATAGAGCAATTAAATGAAAGGCATTCATTATACCACTTATTCATTTAAATTAAGTAAAAACATGAGCTATGCCAGATGTATGCAGACTCAGAATAGATCCTCTCATGTGTAAATAATATACTTTCTTGGATTCTTGAGGCTTGAAAAAAACAGATTGATGTAGCAAAATACTTAATTTTTTCCTTTGATGTATTCATGAGGGATACCTTCACAAGAGGAGTATGATGCCTTTGGCACTATGTTTCAGCAGGGTGAATTTGAAGCATAACAGGGCTACTGTCATGAAGATTCAAATTGTATCAGGGACATCTCTGCATATTACATGGTATTTCCTTGCTTTCTCTTTGCCACCTCTTTGGCATTTTTTCCCCAGTGTGATTGTGCCACTCATAATGACAATAGGACCTCACACTTCTAGGATCTCTTAAAGTTGACAAAGTATTTTCTTCCCAGTACCCATGTGAAGTCCATGATTGTAAGTATTATTATCCCTATTTTGTAGATGAGCCTCAGAGAAGAGAAGGGGCTTGCCCAGGGTGTCATAGCCAAAATTAGACCTAAGTCTCCTTACCATTCTACACTGCAAACAAGGCTACTTGTCCCCCTACGTTCAAGGTATTCTTTTAATCTCTGGAGTACATGAATTGAAGCAAAGAGGTGGACATAGGAACAAATTTAAGCCCAAGAGACAAGGTGGAAAGTGGGGAGGAGGGAAAGGGCTAGACCTGCAGGGTAGGAAATGACCCAAGTGAAGAAGAAATCTTGAATTTATTAAGGTAAGAGGCAATACTATGTTGCCAAAAGCCCTGCACTGGGATCCTGGGGGATTAGAGATAGTATGATTCCACCAACACCTTACAATTATAGAATCATAGATACAGAGGTAAAAGTGCACTTAGAGGTCAGCTAGTCCAACAGCCTGATTTTACAAGTAATGAAATTGAAGTCCAGAGAAGGTACATGATGACCACAGTCACACAAGGTGAGGGTGACAAGACAAGATTCCAAAGCTAATTCCCCTTCTACTCTACTGTGCCAAATTTTCTTGTTAGTAAATCACTTCTTAACTCCTTTGGGCCTCAGTTTCCTTCTCTGTAAAATAAAGGGGTTGGACATGGTCTCCAAGGTCCTTTAGAGGTGTCTCATTCTATGTTTCTATGATACCGAAGATACAAAGAATAATCTGTGAGGATGGCTTCAATGAGATGTATCTATGGAGGGATCAAGCTGTAGCTTTACTTGGAGACTCGCCAAGCTCAGCATGGTTATTGGGCAGAAAACCTTCTGTATATAAAATATGGGACTTTCACTGCACACCGTACAGCATGGGGACCTTTGTGCTATACCTATTTAAATGTGCTACATGCAAACATTTTCAGATACTTATAAAGTGAATCATATACAAACAAAGCAATGCTAAAATAAGGGAGAGAAATCTCTGAAAAATTGAACTTTTGCATTCCACATGAAGCAAGTCAACAGCAAAATCTATGTGTGCACTGAGATGATATGGCAAGAAACAAAAATGTCTCAACTTCAATTATCTTCTTAAATGCCATGATAAATACATCCAGAAAGGCACTGCCATGAGAAGTCAGTTCAAACTTTTCCACAAAGCAAGTATTGATTAAGCACCTATTATGTAAAGAACACTGTGGGAAGTCCTAGGTACTTACAAAGTTAATTTGTGACACATAGTCTCTATCCCTATAGTATTTATAATCTACCAGGAAGGCAACTGGGAAAGAGAACTATAATACAAAATAATTCATAAAAACATTCATAGGAGTTGAGAAACAAAATGCTAAGTGAGGTCCAAGGGGGAAGGTCATTATGACCTGAGAACCAGCCTAGGAAATCTAAAATGGATATGAAATAGGGACAAATATGCTGATTAGAATATTGTATTCAGACCAGGGAGCTACAGAATGACACAGTAGATAAAGGACCAGACTTTGAGTCAAGAAGACCTGGTTTCAACCTACTAACTGTGTGATCCTGTGATCCCATTGTAATTCACTTGTCTGTTCCTGGGCAACTTTCTAACCTCTCTAAATTTCTGAGAAGTTGCCACCTGAATTCATAGAAGGAGTTTACAAGCTGGGAGTTCCCAGGTGAAATGAAATCACACATAGTTCCAGAACAAATTATAAAATTGCAAGTTTATAAAAATATAAACATTACAGGAAAAGTTTAGATTTTCTAATTCTGAAAAAAAATTGAAAGATGTGATTGATGGTCCTTTGTACTTTACTTTCATGTATAAATAGGTATTGCCCAAAAGAGAAACCTTCTTATAGAGATGACCTAAAAACCAGAAAATATTCTATTTCATATTTTCAGTGCTAGCATTCTAATCCTTCTTAATTTTTAAATGTTTTAAAGTTGTTCTTTCAATTTGCCTTTATTTTCTGAGAGTCTAGCCAAATTTAAAGTTTCTAGCTTTAGCCAATTTTTAGTACACACATTTTAAGCAAGGTCAAAGTATTCTGTAGAGTGGAAAAAATATTACATGGTTTATTTTTATGCATACAACTATAATCTCAATGAATGGCTCACCCTCACGTCCTGTGGGGTGAGGGAGAGCCCTTTTTACCCAGAATATTCCTTTCTGGCTGAAGACCAAAAATGTGGTAATCACTTCGTAAAGAATATGTTTCTCTAGGGAAAATGAAGAGGAACTGACAAAAAACGGTCAGTAAAACCAGGATGGTTGGTTTGGGGTTCATAAAACCTTTGGAACTTTCAAGAACAGACATACTTGCTGTAATTCAAATATTGTTACCATGAACTCCATGCAATTATCCAAATTCTGTTACAAAATTTTGCCTATTTAGATATTCTTTGAAATATTTAGAATTCTAGAGCTACAAGAGTTCTTAGAATAATCTAACTCATAAAAAACTAAGGCCCAGAGACAACATAGGAGCTTAGATTTATCTGTATCTGAGAGAGACAATAAGGCAGAGTGGTTAAAGGACTGTATGTGACTTCAGAAAGGATATAGCCTGAATCCTTTTTTTTTTTTATAGATGACTAAACTGACTTGCCCAAGGTAACAAGGCAGAATAACGACCTGTTACAATAATTAGGTTAATTTGAGCCTGGGAGGAAATATAATGGTCCCAAGATGCAGTGACTCTTTCTCTTTCCATGTTAGGGAGTTTGTTTTAGGCAGAAACTCCAGTCACAATTTCTCTGAGCTCCCAATTCAGAAAAATATTAACATTTAAGCAGAGCTGAGGCTTTCTGCCTAACTTTACATTTATATTTCTCTCTAGTCAAGTCCTGGTTTCTTTCTGATTGAAGCAAATTCAATGTATAATTTAGGTATTAAAACATCAGATTATATTATACTTGCTGTGGATACACAGGAAGTGGGAGAATTTGGGGAAAGAGCAGACGTTTCATGGGGACATCTCTCAAATATTGAACTCTGTTAAAATATCCTTGTTATAGTGCTATACCAATCAATGTACCCAAAAATTATTTTATAAAACTAGAAAAAATAGTAACAAAATTCATTTGGAAGAACAAAAAGTCCAGAATATCAAGGCAATCAATGAAAAGAAATGCTAGGGAAGGTGGC
>CM053583.1:329335081-329359467 GCA_028627135.1 Pseudochirops cupreus
CAGCCTTCCAGGCAGGCCCTCACCAGATTCTGGTCTCAGGAAAACTCCAACTCAGTTGTCAGTCAGTTCTCAGCTTCCAGATGCTGGGAGAGAAACTCTCTCTCTCTCTCTCTCTCTCTCTCTCTCTGTCTCTCTCTCTCAGCTGGCCTCAGTCTCCAGGATTCTTCCTTCACCAGGGGCAGTGTTCCAATTCTGTCTGTCTGTCTCTGGAATTCTTGCTTATGTACACACCTCAGCCAATCCCCTTCTTCCACATCAACAAAGGCTCAGCCAATCCCCTTCTTCCACATCAACAGGGGCTCAGCCAATCCCCTTCTTCCACATCAACAGGGGAGTTCATGCCTTCTCAACAGTGGGACAGAGTTTGCACCTTCCACACTTAGCACTTAAGTGCTAAATATCCTGCTAAACTGATTACTATAACAATCTCCCAGGAGACAAACTTTAACAATATAGTAGAAGCTGCTATCTACATGTTGATATCACTTCATTCAAGGTGTAAATCAAGTGCTATCTCCTCCACAAAGTATTCACTGACATTGCCAGTACATCTCTGCCCTCCAGCTCCTCCCACGTGAAGGAGATTTCTTCTCAAATTTCTAGGATCCAAGTTCTCTCTTTTGCATTTCTCCCACTGTTGCCTTTATCAAAGTTACATGAAATTCAATAGGTATAAATGTAAAGTCTTTTGCCTGGGTTCAATCGAGCATCTTTTAAAGCATTGGATGGGGTTCTGGAGAGCAATTTGGAACTATTGCCAAAGGACAATTAAATTGTGCATACCCTTTGATCTACTAATGCCACTACTAGGTCTGTATCCCAAAGAGATTATAAAAAAGGAAAAGGACATACATGTACAAAAATATTTGTAGCAGTTCTTTTGTGATGGCAAAGAAATGGAAATTGAGGGGATGCCCATCAATTGGGGAATGGCTGAACAAGTTGTGGTTTATGAATGTAATGGTATACTATTGTGCTGTAAGAAATGAAGAACAGGCCGATTTCAGAAAAAAATGGGAAAGATTTACATGAACTGATGCAAAGTGAAATGGGCAAAACCAGGATAACATTGTATGCAGTATCAGCAACTTTGTATGATGATCAACTATGAATCACTTAGCTCTTCTCAGTACTGTAATGATATAAGACACCTGCAAAGAACTCATGCTGGAAATGCTATTCACATCCAGAAAAAGAAGTGATAGAATCTGAATGCATGCTATTTTTGCCTCCTTTATTTTTTTCATGTCCCCCTCTTTTTGTCTGTTTCTTCTTTTATAACATGACTAATATGGAAATGTCTTACATGATTGCACATGTATAACCTATATAAAATTTCTTCCTGTTTTAGGGAAGGGTGAGGGAAGGAAGGGAGGAAGAAAAAATTTGAACTCAATTTTCTTTTAAAAATGAATATTAAAAATTGCCTTTACATATATTGGAAAAAGAAAATACTATCTAAAATAAAGTATAAGATGGAGGGGATATATTTAGATAGTACTTTAAGGGAGATCTAGAGATTTTAATGGACCACAAGCTCAGTGAGAAACAGCAGTTTGCTGTGGTAGCCATAGAAGACCTGAGATATATGAAGAGTTGCATGACTTCCTGGAAAGAGGAAGTAATAAAATAGCCCTCCTGTACTATGGCCTAGAGAGACTACATCTGATGTATTGTATTCAGTTCTATCCGACACAATTTAAGAGGACGATGCTTAGTCAGAAAGTTGGGAAACTGGGACAGTCAGGATAATGAGGGGCCTTGAGTCTATTTCTAAGAAAGACATATTAAAGAACTGGGGGGAGTTAGCCTTCATAAAAGACATCTCAGTGGTTACATGCTACATAACTTTAAATATTTTAAGGATTATCACAATTAAGAGGGACAAGGTATGAATTGCTTGGTAGTAGAGGGCAGGAGTAATGAACAAATTTAGTATTGATGTCAGGACAAATGTCTTAACAGTTAGAACTATCCAAATGTGGGATGTGCTGCCCTATGGAGGTGGTGAGTTCTCCTTCTCCTTTGATGTCTTCTTTTGGGGTATGATATAGTAAGAATTCCATTTAAGTATGGGGTCCCTTCTAATCCTGAAATTCCGTGATCCTATGAATTTTGAAAGTATATTGTGTAATTGAAAATTTAGAAAACTTTAAGTTTGGCTTATATACATGAATAGAGTAAACATATACATATTTTTATTAAAATCAACAGTGAACATCAATATAATCAATTAAACTCATTTAATAGCTAATTACATTTAAATGAGTTATTTTCACTGAAGAATAATTTATAACAATGTTCCAGTCACTCTCCCGAAGTCCCAATAAAGATTTTTTTGTCCATTCCTTCTCATTTGTTTCTTCTTCTATATTCACTAAATACATTTATCATGCTATTTTACCATTCTCCTATTGGTGGATATTTAGATTATTTCCAGCCATTTTGCAATTATATATAATACTTCTATGAAAATATTTGAACAGATAGCTTTTTGTTTTGTTTTTGATAACACCTTTTGATATGTTTAAATAGGTACAGTCTTGTTACTACTTTGTTCCTGTTGTTAATTAAAAGTCCATCTGTCACTTATTGAATTTTTTTTCTCATCTCTTAAGATAGAGACAATTTTAAAATTTACTACCTTTTGAACAATCAGCTTAAGGACTACATTTAGAATAACTTCTAAGTAGGAAAACTTTTGATAAATTTTTAAAAAAAGATATGAATTTTAAAACATTAATTGGAAGGCTGGAAATTCAAAAAAGCCAAGGACTCACTAAACTGGAAGGGATCTTGGATGCTGTCTCTTCCAACTCCAATTTAACAAATGGTGAAGAGGAGGCACAAACAGGTTAAAGACTTAAAAAAAAAATTCTACTAGTTCTGATCTATTTTGTAAGCAAGAATAAAATTGTTTAATGCCATCCAGAGCCAAAGAAAGGAGTTACCTGAATTGCTAGAGATATTCCTTACATATATACTAACCAGCTCACTCTTAAATGTATCAACATTTCATTACATAAAATTGCTAAATCAAATTAGAAAAAGTCAGGAGACTGGTATTCCTGTCAGTTTCCTTTTACTACAAAGTGTAAGCAAAAAGATAATAATCTTTAAACGTTTCATCTTTAAATTTTAAAAGTTTGGATAAATAACACTCAAAGGCAAGGAAATCAACATCACTATGTGTATACAGACTACAGACTTAGTATGCTCAGACACTAATTGGATTTACTCAGGCTAATAATCTTCTTAACCTCTGCTTTTACACTTCATTCAAAAGAAAACACACACCAAATGCAAATTAAACATGTAATATGATATTTTTTAGGGGCACTTTAACATCAGTTTAGGTCTTTAGAGCTATGGGTTGAAAGTCATGGTGAGAAGGGGTTGGGGGAGTTCATGGGTTCCCCTGAAATCAAGTGACAAAGGATTTGGAAAGAGGAGTGAACCAGGGGTCCAAGGCAGTTGGAATCCTACTCCCTGAAACTTAATAGCTGTGAGACTCCATGCAAACTTTTCTAAGTCTCAGTTTCCTTATCTGGAAAACGTGGATAATAATTAAAGCACTTCTTTGGAGGTCTGTGAGGCAAAAATAATAAAATGATCTATGTAAAGTACTTTGCAAACCTTATTTAAATAATGGCTATTACACATTCTTCCACTCTGGAAAAAGCACTAAATTTGGAAGCAAATTATTACTTATGTGACTTATAACTTGGGCAAGTTATGCTCTCTCTGAACCTCAATATTACCACCTGTAAATTGAAAGGATTGGACCAGACAGTTTCTAACGTCCCTTTCAGTTCTATATCCTATGATGATAATTTTGAAGAGAAAGGCATCTGTGCATGATCTGGGTAGATAAGTGAGAATAATAGTGAAAATAAAACTTTCTTAATGGATTAATTAATTAATTAATCAGTCAGGGAAAAAACACAACCACACTTTCTTGATCAGGTCAATTAGTGTAAATTTTGATTCATGGATAAAAATAAAGGAGTTTTTAGTGACATATCTCAGCAAATAATTTGATCTTTCCTACATCATTAGTAAGCTGACGTGCTATGTATAGTATATATATATATATATATTTATGCATATATATGTATATGTTATACACAAACATATTCATACATATATACATATGTACATAAAATATACACATATGTACATGCTATACATCTATATCAGTGCTATTAGCTTGTCTTGTATAGACCAGATCAGCAATATTGGCCATGTTGGTTTTTCAAGATTTGCTATGGGACATAATGGTAGTTAGAAATGATCCAAACCAATTTAAGGACCATTTATTAAGTATCTAATATTTGGCAGGCACATTGCTAGATTCTGAAGGTGCAAAGACAAAAATGAAGTAGTCCTTGTCCTCAAGAAGTACACATTCTTTTTGGATAGGGTGAGGTGAAGATTTGCCAATAAAATATATATGCAAGCTCATTGCAAAATAATGGATGTGTTGTGGGGAATATTAACAAATGAAGGTATCTGGAGAGTCTTCATAAAGGACATGGTATTTGAGCTAAAACTTGTAGGGAGCCAGGGAGTCCAAGAGGTAGAGCTAAAGATAGTCTATGCAAAGGCTAGGGGTAATGCCAATAGACCTATAAGGTGGAGAGGAGTGGTACAGAAATTTGTATCACAAATAGCAAGCTTTTGAAAGAAGAGAGGATCACAGAGAATTGTGCTGTGTTTGCCTTGCTTAAATTATATTACTAAATGTGATGGGAATAAACAATAACAAAGACAACTCAGCTTTAGTAGTTATAGCCTAAGATAGGAGGACAGAGTAGAGGAAGCAGGTTGCAAAGTCACAAAGATCCTCTTAGATAATTTCTGTCGGTTCTAATTTCTGTCATATTCATCCTTTCATTGCAAATATTATTGCTTGTCATAACTGGATTATTCCAACTGCCTTTTCATTTGTGACTCAAGGCTTTCCCCATCTTTCCTGTACTATCAAAATACTACTCCTAAAACTGGAGTGGATATCTGGGGAGTGAGTTTAGAGAGGCCTCATGCAGGAGCTGGAATTTGAGATAAGCCTCAAAGGCAGTAGAAGATTCCAAGAGTTGGAGGTGAGGAGAAAGCACATTCCAGGCATGAGGGAAAGCAGGTGCAAAGAAAAGGAGGAGGAAAGAGGTAATGTTCTGTATGGGAAACAAGTAGTCCAGCTTGGTTGGAATGTATACTAGGTAGTACAGAGTAACATGAGATCAGTCTGTAAAGACAGGCTGGAGCCAGACTGTGAACGGATTTAAATTCCAGACAGAGATCTGAATTTTATCCCAGAGGGAATAAGGAAACTGCAGAATGCAACAGTAATATCAGTTTCAGTATCATCATCTTATTAGGTGTGTGGAGGATGTATTGGAAGCAGCAAGAACAATTAGGAAGCTCTTGTTCTAGTCAAGGTAGGAGGTGATCAAATCCTGAACTAGGATGGTGACTGTGTGAGCTGAAAGAAGGGAGTGGAAATGAAAGATGTTTGGGTGGACGGAATCAATAAGACTTAGCTACGTTTTAGAAGTGGAGAACAAGGAAGACCAAAGACTTTAGGGCAACTGATTGTACCAACATGGGTGATTGGAATGATGGTGGTGTCCTGGGAATTTAAGGAAATTAGAAAAATGGGCAATAGGTATGGGGAAATGAGAAGAGATTTTATTTTGAACATGGCAGATTTAAGTTGCCAATGAAATACCAGTTTAAGATGTCTAACAGATACCTGGTGATAATAATAGCTAATATTTATATGGTGCTTACTATGTGCCAGGCACCTTGCTAAGTGTTTTATAATTATCATTTCTTTGGGGAGAGAAAAATAGGGCTGGGTGTCCATTATTTTTCTTATATATTAAGTTCACTGTCACCTCTTGACCTATGAATATGCCGTTCCCACTGCTATATTGCTGTAGTCCTTCCCACCTGTCATTTGAATCTCATTCTTCCCTCAAGGGCCAACTCAAACCCAGCTCCAGCCCCAGCTCCTCCATGAAATCTCCCTACTAACAAACAATCTTTTTCTTTAGCTGAATCTCCAGTACTTAGGCATGTTGTCTTTCTCTCTTTTTATACTTTTACATGTTTCTCTCTTTACACTTTTTATATCTTAACAATTGTTATCTAGTTGCTGTAAATATGTGTATTTTCCTAGATGAGTTGTAGGCTTTTTTTTTACCATGTTTTCTTATTTTGCATTCCCTGGCAAAATAGTAAGCATACAGTAGGTATTTTAAAATGTTGAATCAGTGACAAGAGGAAGAACCAAAGGTGAGTAAAAACTTCATCTAATGATGTTCTGGGGAATTTGAAAAAAAAAATGATGCATTCAGAAATGTAAATGGGGCGAAATCATCGGGGTTTTGTCTTAAGTATAGAGCTATTAAGAGAGCAGTATCCCAGGGCAGCCTTCTTTCCCTGCTTACCCTATTCTTATGATCACTGCTTCATCACAGGTTAAGGTTTGGGGATCCTCTTGGCACTTTAGAAACTTGAAAGTGTCTTAGAAACGTTCATTCACTTTCTGGTAGCCACATCCCAAGAAAGGTCACCCAACCCCATATTACTCTATTGCCTCTTTCTCCAGATGCAACAATTGTGCTGGACCAAATGAATCTAGGTCTTCAAAAAAAAACTTGCAGAATTATATCTTGCTGCTTTTCCCTCTATTTAATGCCTGTGGTGAAAATAATAAATATCCATTCAATCTCACAGGTATATTATATAACAGAATTATGTTAAAGATTATAAGTTGTTTTTTAAGTAGAAATTGAGGTATTAGTATAATACTATGCTTATAATTGTTGTTATTATTATTGAAATATGATGAGAAATCATGTTCTTTTATCCACATAAGTACATGACCAGCTCTGCTCTTTTGTTCGGCACTTAACCTATATGAAAAACATTTGCAAGAAAAAAATGTAAAATGTAGCTGTATTAGTCATAAATAATGATAGCTTATATTTACATAACACCTTTCAAAAGGTCCCCCAAAGGCTCACAAAATTTTTAAAGGATATATTGTATTTTAAATGCAAAGCATCTTGCTAATGTGATGCTGAGGTTATAGATTTAAACACACTGAGGTCAGTAAACGCACAAGTTAAATAAGCTCCTCATTATAATATTAACTCGCCCACATATATGTCTATTTTCTTTCTTAAAAGGCTGTATTTAAGAGTTCTCTTGCTACTGAAAACATTATATCCATCAAAATGTAGGTGAATTAACAAGATGAAATTCTTCATTGTTCCCTTCAACCCTCCAACTATGATTTCAAGTTTAGAACTCTATCATAGTAAAGCTGTAAAGATGCAATTTAAATTTGGATCTCTACCGCTGGGTATTTTAATGGATGAGGATTGTAAAACCAGAAGTCAAAATGGAATTTAATCTTCTCCTTTGATCTCCTTTGCTTACAGATCCTTTTCTGTGTGTCCAAGGATCTGATTGGCTAATGAATGGCCGGGGAGAGTTGTGGAAAACCCAATTGGACTCTTGACTACCCCTTTACCATTTCCTGAAACCAGAACTGAATAAAGAGGCTTTGACCAATGTGAACATATGTGGCATTGTACATGTCAGATGGTTATGAGTTAAGTTGGAATAAATGCACAAAGAAAATTGAAAACACTGTTAAATATCAATTCAAAAAGCCTAATAATAACAGCAAATGCCAAAACTGCATATTTCACAATTGCAGGGCCTTGGATGTATTACTTACATGTATATGTCATGTAATTATTGAATTAGGACAATATGGGGGGGGGGGAGACTTGAGTAAAGTGGAGAAAAGTAAGGGCAGGACAAAGCTCCCATTTGGACATACTTCTGTAATGACTTTCTCAGCTTCTTTTGATCCATGACAAGAACGTAATTGACAACTGACACCTAAATATTCGAGTGAGGAAAGACTTCCTGTTGTTTAGTCACTTTTGAGTCATGTCTGACTCTTTATGATCCTTTTAGATTTTTTTTTTGAGGGGGGAAGATAATGGAGTGATTTCCCATTTCCTTCTCCAGTTCATTTTACTGAGGCAAACAAGATCAAGTGACTTGCCTATGGTCACACAGCTAGTGTCTGAGGCTGGATTTGAACTCAGGTTTTCCTGACTTCAGGCCTGGTACTCTTATCTATTGCACCACCTAGCTGACCCTGAAGGAAGACTACCCCTTTCTCACCAGGCTCCTGACAGTGCCAATATCATTCAGATTGAGTTGTGCATTGCGAAACAACTTGATAGAGTCGATAAAGTGAGTCCTCTTTTGTTTAGAGAGGTAGACACTAAAAAGTATACATACTAGACCGAGGGATGAAGCTTTACACAATTAATAGGATCTGAGTCCCTCATACTCATCAACAATGTTTTCTTAAAAGACACTGAAGCCACAAATTTCCTCACCATTGAAGGCATAGCTAAGGAGTACGTTTGGAAACACATCACTGTGAGCATGGACTTGACCAGAAGAAGTAGACAAAATTTTGCTCTTTGACCTTCCTTGCTCTTTTTCTTTCTGTCTTTTCACTTTCTCTTTGAGCAGAAGGAGATAGAAAGCTACTTTTTGGTGAATTGAGGAGCCATCAGAAGTCTTCTCTCTGCTAGGAGTTGAGAAGAGCATGTTGCTTTGTGTCTAGGGAGGCTCCATTGGACCCAGGACAAATTTCAAACATTTGCATATTTTATACATTCAGGATCATTTAAAGATTCTATTTGCATTATAAAAGTGACATTTTTGGATGCTTGTATGTTTCTTACTGAGCTAAGTTTCTATTAATAACATGTATGTTTAATAGGTCTCAACATATACTAGGTTTCTATATGCTCATTGTTGAATAATTTCTCCTACAATCCATGTGTCTGATAGTTTCCATAAATGCCTATCTACTTCAATGAAAATTATGTCTTTATCTGTCTTTCCCAATAGAATATAAGCTCCCTGAGGGTAGAGACTAGGAGAGTGCTTATTACTGGTTCAAGAGATGTTTGTTGATTGAGACTGGTCTATTAGGGTTCAGCTATCTAGGAGTACTATGTGGATACAAGCTATATACAGTACATAGGGAAAGTAACCTTAGAGTGAAGGCACTTGTAGAACACTGTTAGGGGAGTGGATGGGAAGGAGGGGAAAAGCTTCTTGCAGAAGGTAAGATGTGAAGGAAGGAGGCAAAGGTGAAGATGGAAAATTTTCCAAGCATGGAGAAATTAATTACAATGCACAAGTGAGAAAATCGAGTGTCCTATGTGAGGAATACCAAGTTGGTCAGTGCTAGATGTATGTAGAAGAGTGCAATTATGAGAAGATTGGAAAGGATGGACCATGCAGAAATTTATTTTGCTTGTCTATACATGATTTTAATGGGTTTTTGGTTTTTTTTGTTTTCTCAATGGGGGTGGAGAAGCAAGCAGGTGGAAGGGAAAGAACTTAAAGCTTAAAATAAAATAAAATTGACAAAAATAAGAAAACAGGAAAGGTAGGAAAAGGGAAGGGTTTCAAGTTTCAAACATAGTATTTTAGGAAATAGGAAGCCCAATGAAGATGCCATTGATCAGCTTGTTAAACTTGAGATAAGTCAAGAAAAGAGTAGATAATACCTAAGAACAATCTACCTATCTGTTCTAATATATTTTTAGAACAATATATCACCACCAAATTCTGCTAGGAAAAAAAATCAGCAGGTCATGAATGAGCAAGTAAATTATCTGAGGATCCTGGAAGAGAGTTCTTGGAGGAAGTAGGGAAGATTACCTTCCCTGACTGGATACCCTTAGAATCATGAAATAATTATTTGAGGTAACCTTAAGGTAGTTAGAAATCTTGGTGGGAATGACCCTCAAATTATATAAATTAGAATCACATTTAACAAGCAGAACGTCAAGACGTGAATCAAGTCAACAACTGTTTATGGAGCTATTACTCTGTTTCAGGCACCTTGTTAAGTTCTGGAGCTAAAAAAGGCAAAAATTCTTACTCTTCCCCCCCCAAAATAGTCCTAGCTCTGAAAGAGTTCAGAGTCTAACTGGGACATAACAAGAGGATAACCATGTGTGAACAACATAACTAGAAGGCAGGTTGGAGATTGTCTCATTAGCAGTAGCAGTAAGTTGAATTCAGGAAAGGCTTCTTGCAGAAGGTGGAATTTTAGCTGGGGACTTAAAGAGGCAATGAACTAGGAGATGGAGTTAAGGAGGGAGAGAATTCTAGACAGAGAAAATGCAAGGTATAAGGACATGGAGCACATAAGTAAGCAAGGGGGTGAGTGTCATTGTATTCCAGAGTGCCTGGAAGAGAGTAGGGTCTAAGATGAATTTATGGACACTCTGGAAATCAATAGCATTTAAACTGTGTATACCCTTTGTCCCAGCAGTAATGCTAATGGGGCTACACCCCAAAGAGATCAAAGAAAGAAGAAAAGGACTCATATCCTCCCTCTACCGTCCTCCCCCGCTTAAATTATAGCTGTGTGTGTGTGTGTGTGTGTGTGTGTGTGCATGCGTGCTGACAAAGAATTGGAAATTGTGAGAGTTCCTATCTGAGCAATGGTAGAACACATTATGGTATATGAATATAATGGGATACTATTGTGCTGTAAGAAATGAAAAAGGGGAATATTTTAGAGAAACTTAGGAAGACTTGTATGAGCTGACCCAAATTGAAGTGAGGAATGTTTTGTGTATATTTATGATATTGTAAAGACAAACGATGAGAAACTCTGATCAGTCTAATGTTAGACTCAATTCCAGAAGCCTCATGATAAAACATGCTCCCTACTTCCAGGTTAAGGTCTCAGAAAATTGATTGAGGCTTATGTTTTTGTTTTTGTTTTTGCTTAGATGTGACCAATAAGATAATTTCTTTTGCTTGGTTATACATGGTTGTAATAGATTTTTACAAATTATTGGAGGGGGAGAATTAGGACCTGGAAACAAAATTATATTGAATAAATATAACTAAAAGATGAATACATATAACATGTTAAGAATGTAACATAAATGCATGAAAGTATGAGTTTAACAAACTTTCAGGCCAAGGTAAGATGTCACATCTTTAGGGCCTTGAAAGAAGTATGAATATCAGTTCTGAATTTATACAAATAAAAACTGGGAGTTATGCTAATTCTCCCAGGCTTATAAATGTCTGTATAATCTCTGACTGATGAGATCCTTATAGGCATCCCTAAGTTTATACTCAAATAAACTGGGTTCAGATTTCATCACTGCTGCTAATGTAACACGACACTGGGCAAGACACTTAAATTCTCTAGGACTTGGTTTTCTTTACTGTAAAATTAGGGGGTTGGAGGAGAAGATATTTAATGTCCTTTCCAGCTTTAAATCACATGACAATACCCAATAATCTAGACAGCACAGTTTCCCTATGAGTCAGCAATGCAGGTCCTTATTGAGAAAGTTGACATAATCTTAGACTCCATATGTAAGACAGAGAGTAGACTTCCAGCTGAATTGTATATACTCTTTTGCTTGATAACGCCTAATGTCTAGGTTGCAATGGTGCATTTTAGGAAGGATGTAGAGAAATTGAGGAATGTCTAGAGAAGTTATGCATTTACTGAAGACTGGAGTAAAAGTGTAATAAATCTAAAGGAGATCATATTTTTAGGCTGGAAAAGAGTGCTCCAAAATGATTAAATATCTTCAAATTGATGAAAAACTATTATCAGGGGTATGCAGGCCAGCTGTTCTTTAGTTCCATTGAGGACAGAACAAGGAAAAAAACAACTAAGTTTAAATAAAACAAAAAAAAGAATTTAATTTTAATACAGGAAAGAAAACAGAAGTGAATGATTGGTTATTGGGGTTAGGTTTTGCACAGTTTTATTAGTGTGAGATAATGAAGACAAATTTCCCTTGAATGAATGCATACACTACTATCTGGCAGTCTCTCTACAAAATTCCTTAAGTTTATCATTCTGATATTACTTTGTGAAATGGTAATCAACAAAAAAGCCAACAGCTCCCTTTTGAAATAATCTCTCATAGGATTATACGATAGCCAAACAATCAGAAGGATAAACTGCTTAGCTCTGAGAGAAATTTACATACACGTTCCTAAGTCCCATATCCAGTTGTGCTTGGGATTTTGAAGTTCCCTTGAGTCTTTCAAATGATTACACTTTTGGAAGACTATTAAGCACTTTTAATATTTACAATAGAAGCTGATTTTCAATGACAGAAGAAAAAAATCAAATCTTCTTATGTTCTTCACAATATGTCTATACATTTGAATTTTCAGTCTATAATAAATATCTTTTGAAACACTATGTTAGAGGCCAGAAAGAGTTTGCCTTAGAGCCACTCAGATCCAAGGGGAGTCCTGACTCTGACACACACTGGTTATGTGACAGTGGGCAAGTCATTTAACCTCTCAGTGCCCCAGAGAACTCTTTAAAATTATAACTATCTTATCTATATTGGAGGATGGCGTTTCCACACTGGGACATCCACACTGGGACAAATAGTAAATCACCATTGAACATAACTTATGTGACATATGTGTTTGTAATGTATGTGTGTGCACATGTACATATATATGTGTGTGTGTATGCCTTTTTTTTTCAATGAACGGCTAAATCTTAGAATTTAACTATGCCTTTTGCTAAAGAAAGAAACATGCCAAGGATTCTATATAGAATTAATCTGCAAAGATATTTATCTTTCCTTCTTTCATTTCTTTTCTCTTTCTTTGTTCTTTTCTTTTTTTCTTTTTTCCATATATTTATACATTAAACTATATATACATCCATAATAGCTCTATGTGCATATATACATACATATATATATACCTCCTTAGATACACATGTTCATGCATGCTATCCCATGCAGTAAATCTATCTTTTTACCTCAATCTATGTATGTATGCACATACACATGTATACACACATATACATACATATACATATACACACACTGAAACCTCTCCATTTTTCTATATCTAAATATACTCAAGCACTTTGGCATTCTCTACAACTTTATTTCTGTTATGAAACTATTTCTTTACAAGGTACAGGTGATAGGACTTTGAAACAAGGCTGAATTACAGTGGAAATCCTATAGAAATACTCAGTCTTTGCCCTAGCAGTAAATTACAATGTCAGAAACACAAGGAGCTGACCTGCTAGCATGAACATGGAGTAGTGGGTGAGTTATGGGGATAAAGCTCCTGATTGGAAATGTTTCTCTTGAAGAATAAACTATTTATGTAGGGAAATAGGCATGAATCACAGTTTTCTACCTCCTAATATTCATCCATGTATAACATGGGGTGATTTTTCTTCAAGAGAAAATCAAAATTCACCATTCTGCACCAACAGTCAAAAACAGGAAAAATGCTTAATATGTCTCATTACTTGCATTTCAAAGTGTCTTTTGTCCTCCAAACAAATACAGAAATAACTTTTTAAAATTTTAAACAGAGGAATCAAATACAAAATCTCAAGACTGTAAAAAAAATTTTGTGTTTTCTAAGTACTTGTAGTAACAGTGTGCATGCAAAACTAACTGCAAAATAATGAAACATGACTCTCTACTTGAATTTCATTGTCTTTTTAAAAAGTTAGTTTAAACGACTGAGGCTGAAAGATAGGATTCATACTAGGGAAACAGGGAGCAATTTCTTCTATTATACTGACTGTGGTAGATGCTTTTCCATTTCTTTCCCCACCAAAAAAAAATCTTGAGAAACTACATATATTTAGAGAAAGAATAGAGGATTTTGAAAATAACACAACTCATCCCTCATTCCCTGGAAATAGGACTTCTCTCTTTGTAGGTGGCACAGTGGATAGAGTGTCAGAAGGCCTGAGTTCAAAATCCTGATGTAAATATATATATTTTTTGCTTTTTGGAGGGCAATTGAGGTTAAGTGACTTGCCCAAGGTCGCACAGCTAGTTTTTTGTGTGTGTGTGTGTGTTAAGTGTCTGAGGCCGGATTTGAACTCAGGTCCTCTTGACTCCAGGGCTGGTGCCCTATTCACTGCACTACCTAGCCACCCCCTGACGTAAATACTTACTAGCTATTTGGCCCTGGCAAATCACTAAACCTCTTTCAGTAATACTTCTCATTTGCAAAATAGGAATAATAATAATAATACTCATCTCAAGGTGCTTTGTGAGGTTCAAATAAGATAGTATATGTACAATACTTTGCAAACCTTAAAATATTGAATAAATGTTAATAGTACTGTTACTCTTCCAAATGACATTATTTTCTTGAATATCCTCTAATCAGTAACAAAATCCCATAGATTCTTACATTGTATAGGCTCACTTCCATTTTTCCTTCCTTATTCTCATTGCCCTAGTTCAGGCTCTCATAGCCTCTTACCTTAGGCTTAAGGAAACACATAGGTACAGAGAACCCCAGACTACATTGAGGATACCCTATATTAACAAAAACAAATAATAAGTAAAGAATGAAAATAAATTAAGGAATGATTAGGAACAAAAGAAACTGGGGTGGGGGGCAAAGTCAAGATGGCAGAATAAAAGCAGGAACTTGCTTCAGCTTTTGCTCCAACCACCTCCAATATTGGTAAAAAAAATGACTCTAAACAAATTTTAGAGCTACAGAGCCCACAGTGACAGAGAGAAACAAATCTCCCACTGAGGGTAGCCTGGCAGGCTGACAGAAAGGGTCTATTGCATCAGACTGGGAGCCAAGCCCAGTCCCGCATGAGCTGCCTGTGCCCAGACCCAGGGCAGCCCTGACCAGCAGCACAGAATGGCCACAGCAAATTTCAGGAGAGTGAATCCCTGGCAGCTGTGGCAGTTTCCTGACTTCTCAACCCATAAACACCAAAGAGAAAGTAAAAGGTCAGTGGGGAACTCTTGGAACTGAGTGCTAAAAGAGCCTGGTCTGCTCCCTGCCCCCAGGGCAAGAGGTGTTAGAGGTGTGACAGCTGCGTCTGGAGGTCCTAGCCTGCAGAGAGTAGGGGGACCAAGTGACCTTTTAGAGGGTAATTGCTTGGATCTGGGTTACAGTCTTGGGTAGTGGTCCTAGGGTATGCAGCCAGTGTGCCAGAGCTTGTGGTGACTGTAGAGAGGGCACCCTCCTCATAGCTCTGGCAACTGTGAAAACCCCAGCGATTTGAGACACAGCTCTCTCCACCCTGGATAGAGAGTTCTACTGTGGCAAGGAGCTCAAAAGTCAAGTAATTGGCAGGCAAGATGAGCAAGCAGAGGAAGTGCAATCAGACCATAGAATCCTTTTTTGGGGACAAAAAGGATCAAAACAGGGGTGGTTAGGTGGCACAGCGAATACAGCACCAGCCCTGGAGTCAGGAGGACCTGAGTTCAAATCCAGCCTCAGATACTTAACACTTACTAGCTGTGTGACCTTGGGCAAGTCACTTGACCCCAATTGCCCCTGCAAAAAGCAAAAAATAAAATTAAAAAAAATGGATCAAAACATGGAACCATAAGAGAACAAAATCAAAACTCCTGCATCAAAAATTTCCAAGAAAAATATGAACTCATTACCAGCCATGGAGTAGGTCAAGAACGATTTTGCAAATCAAGTAAGAGAAGTTGAGGAAAAATTGGGAAGAGAAATGAGAATGATGCAAGAAAATTATGAAAAGTGAGTCAACAGCTTGTTAAAGAAGACCATCCCAAAATACTGAAGAAAATAACACCTCAACAAAGAAACTAACTCAAATGGCAAAAGAGGCCCAAAAAGCCAACGAGGAGAAGAATGTCTTAAAAAACTGAATTGACCAGATGGAAAAGGAATTTCAAAAGCACACTGGAAGAGAATAATTGCTTCAAAATTAGATTGGAGCAAATAGAAACCAATGACTTTATGAGAAATCAAGATACTATAAAACAGATCCAAACAAATGAAAAAAATGGAAGGCAATGTGAAATATCTCATTGAAAAAACCACTGACCTGGAAAATAGATGCAGGAGAGATCATTTAAAAATTATTAGACTACCTGAAAGCCATGATCAAAAAAAAAAAAAAAAAGGACCTAGAAATCATCCTTCAAGAAATTCTCAAGGAAAATTGCCTTGATATTCTAGAAGCAGAGGGGTGGGATAGGATGGAGGGAAATATAGTTAGTCTTTCACAAAATAACTACTATGGAAACATTTTGTGTAACTACACATGTACAACCTATATTGAATTGCTTGTCTTCCCAGTGGAGGTGGGTGAGGAGAGAAGAAGGGAAAGAACCTGGAAATCAAATTTTTAAAAATTAATGTTAAAAAAATTGTTTTTTAACATGCAACTGGGAAATAAGACATACAGGCACTGGGGTATAGAAATCCATCTTGCCCTACTAGAAAGTTGGCAGGGGCAGGGGGGAAATGATGGGCGAAGATACAAGAGAGAACAGATTGGGGGAAGGGGTATTCAGTAGACTCTATATTGGGGTGGGGGTAGGGGAATGATAGGGAGAAAATTTGTAATTCAAAATCTTGTGGAAATGAATGTTGAAAACTAAAAATAAATAAATGACACACAAAAAAAGAAACTGGGACATAATGATGATTCATATATAGAACAACACTTTTTGTTGATTTTATTAGAATGAACTGAATAAACAGACAATTCACCTGCTAACTCAAAATAACATGTATAGAAAGTATACATTTAATTACCATGGTTGAATTTACATTTGACTGATGAAGAGATAGAATTTAGAATTGGAACATACCTTAAATGATCATCTAATCCAATTCCCTCACTTTATAGAATTGAGAACTGAAAACCAGAGAGCTTAAGAGGATTATGGCTCCACTGCCAGTTTTGTTCCATAAGGTCTTGACTTTTCTATCTCCTCACCAGCAGCCTTCTTATTATCACTCCTTGGCAACTATGTGGCCTTTGGTTAGTTAGTCCCTGTCCAGGACCACCATTCTATGAGGTCCCCAGGCCATGTTCACTTCACTTCTAGCTTCTCTCTTGACTCCTAATACTTTTCCAGCTCCCTTCTCAACATCCATCTCATGTTCCAGTTAGTTTTTATGTGCTGACTTTCCTCATTAGAATGTAAGCTCCTTGAGGAGAGAGATGGTTGATTATCTTTTTCTTTTTAGTTTGTCATCTTCAATGCTTTAACATTGCACCTGGAATATAGTAAACACTTAAATATTCACTCTCTCTCCCTCTCCCACCCATTTTCTCATAGTTCTCTTTTTCTGTCTCTGTCTCTCTCTCTTTCTTTCTGTCTCTCCTCTCTCTGTCCCTTTTGCTTCTCTCTCTCCTCTCTCATTCTCTGTCTCTGTCTCTGTCTCTGTCTCTTTTATCTCTAGACCTATGATCTATTTATCATCTCTCTCTAGGTCACATAAAAATGCAACACACTGAATCTACTTTGAAGAAAGAGTTCTATATACTCTCAACCAGAGACTACTCAAGTTCACTATTTTTTTCTTTTTTTTCCCCCACTTTTCTGACCTCCTCTTTTCTTTATTTGAATAATATTTACAGCCTCTCATCTCTTTACTCCTCTGAAGATTCACAGCCCAGGTGCACAGAGGTGGGTGTTATGGGGCTTTCCCCTTTTCTCTGCTGGGTTGGCCAGGACCTGGTAGCTACGTATCATGTTCATTTCTGACCTGTACATCCTGTTAGCCAGGATGGATGTCTGTGTTAAACTAGGAAACAGGTTGGGAACATTAAGCCCCATTACACTTGCAAACTATTTCTCTGTCTTATTTTATTACTGTTAGATTTTCCTACAAACAGGAATGCATTATTCTCTTTAAGACACACATTGGATGTACAAGAAAATACGAATGGGGGTAGCCAAACAAGGAATGGGATAGCTCCCAAAATTCATTAATCAACAAACATTTATTAAGTTTCTATTATGTATGCAAGGACTTATACCAAGTACTGACACACGTATAAAGATTTTTTTTAAAATTGATTTGTTTATTTACTTTTAGTTTACAAGATTCAGTTCTCACTATTTTTTTTCAATGATCATTACTGCCATTTATTTGCATCACTGTTTTCAAACAGGACTTAATGATGGAACGTGCATCTTGTCTGGTTCCAATTCTATAACTCAGCCAATTATACCATGGACAGTTCTGCACCTGCAAAGATGATGGATCCAAGCGATCTCCAGACAGCTAATAACATTGCCTCCCTGCTCTGAAGTCCACGAAGCACAGCACAGTGCTTTGTCAAGATGGTCCTCACAAATCTAGGCTGAAGACAAACTAAGCACCCACCACAGTTGATGGCATCATTTCTGCCCTGGAGCTAAACAGAAGGTTTTGGCTTTCCTTGCTTCCTAGGCTCTTTAACCTTCTTCTGAAAAAAATATTCAGATGAAGGAATCCAACTGCTACTCTAATTTTGTTGATGTAAGACATCTGCATATAACTTCATGGCATCTGGCACTCTCCAAAACATAGGATCCAGGGTGTAATTTCAATTTCAAGCCATCCATGTGACAGTTTAAGAATTCATTGCACAAAATGAGGACTCTGCTTCCCATAAGTTTGGCCTCTAAACCCCTTAGGTAAAATATATGTGCTATACAGTGTTAAGTATATTTCTGTGCAAATAAAATGTATTCTATACTAATATCCATACAATAGTATTAAATACTTTTTAGCTAAATTCTTCTCTTAGTATTAAGGTAAATGGCTTCAGGGAGCTGAATGGAGAGTATTTTTTTATCTCTTTCCCATTCAGTATTCTTTAGGGTAGCTGTAGAATATCACCTGTGTAGAATCTGGGTCAGCTTGGAAGTAGTGTCAGACGTGGGTTGTGTCAGTCTCAAGGTCACTGTTCTGGATCATAATACATTAAGCCTTAAGGGCAAAACAGAAATTGGTTAGGCAGGCTAGGGAATTCACTGTGAAGTTAGTAAAAAGAACTAGGGTCAAAGTGTTAATGTAATAGAGCCTTCAGTTACAGTAGCCAAGAGAGATCCATGGCAATAGTCATTCCAACAGCTTCCTGAGGGCTTTTGCTGGCTTTTAAGCTAGCGTAGTTCAAGGCTTCCTTGTTCAGTTCTTCCTTGCCTGGTCAGCATACTGGGATTTAAAAGAGCCTTGTTGGTCTTTGCCCAGGGTTCTTTCTTATCAAGATTTTATATGGCTCCTTCTTCTGAAGGACAGGCAAATATGGAGAAGAATTCAGTTAACCCAGAGACTAGGTTCTAAGACCCTTTTTTCTTTTTCATAACAACAAGACCAATGGCAGTGGGAAAAACAACAGTAATAATAATAATTTCATTTGTATAGCGCTTTAAGGTTTGCAAAGCACTTTACATGTACTCTTATTTGATCCTGGGAGGTAGGTGTTTATACCCATTTTGTCCAGTGTCACACAGCTAGTGGCTGAGACATGATTCAAACTTGGGTCTTCATGTCCCCGGGTCTGGAATTCTATTCACTGCAGCACCTAGCTACTCTTTACTGCTGCTACTACTTTTTATATTGATTAGAGAGAGTCCTGGAGGCCAAGGCTCATAGGGACTGAAAAACGAACAGAACCCCTGGGATATGAAATTGAGATGTGTCAGGAAGACATATATTCAAGCCTTGTGTCTCATTCAATCAATATACATTTATTAAGCACCTTCTTTGTGCTAGGCACTGTACTATGTGCCTAGTACTAGGCACTGTACTATGAAAATACAAAGAAAGATAAGAACAAGTTTCTGCTCTTACAAGTACTCATAGTTTAGTGGGGGAACTTTAGTATCCAGCTGACTGGGACCTACTTTGAACACTAACTTTTTCAAGGTATATGCTTTGCCTATTCTTCTCCCCCACATATCTACAAATATTGGCAGGTCACCAAGATACAGAGGCCATGACAGAAGTTGACTTGTCTTATGGTATATTGCCAGCTCCATCCCAACATTTTCTTTTAATTGTATCAATTTTTAACATATGCTTTTGGAGATGGAATTATCATAGCTGCTAGCATTACATTTGCCCTATCATGGATGCCAATTAAAGGATTTAAAATTTATTCATTCCTATTATGGGACCTCAAAAGAGTATTGTATTATTCAATCTGGATCACTCTCTCTCTCTAAAGATCCTTTATTTTTTTCCTATTTCATGATAGGATAATTGGAATCCAGTTCTCTCATCTATCCAACTCAAAATACTGCCTGTATTTATATCTGCCAGGTATGCAATTTCATTTGAGAACAGACTAGTCTAAGGCTGTGACTACACACAGGAAGCAAAATATGATATTTTAGTTGGGGGGAAAGTCAGCCAACAGTTCCTTTTGTCACAAAGCAAATTTTTTGCAGCCTGGACATTGTGGATAACATCCAATGTAAAAATGGTTAGTCCATATTACTGATAACAAGAATCACAACTCTAATTCAAATTGTGGTAGAAGAATGTATATTGAATGATGGGCTGTTCCATCTAAAGCCCAGCCTGAAAAAGGGTGAAGAAATTCATCACCAGAAAGACAATCATCAAGTGATGATTTTTTCCTAATAGTCACTTATTCAGACCTAATAACTAAGGGTCACAAACTTTGTCAGAGGAGGGAGCGTTCAGACAAAAGCACTGATCTTTGATATATCACAGAATAGTCCTAAGATGAACTTGCATGACAACTAAAGAAAGAACATATTTTTTGTCAGACTGCTTGTCCACATAGAGTTGATTTATCTTTAATGACTAGTTTTTGTATATATGTGTATTTTAAATGAGTATAAGATCCTTGAGAGCAGGGATTATTTCTTTTGTTTTCTTGGTATCTCAATCATCTAGCGTAGTACCCTGGAAACAGTTGGTGCTTAATAAATGTTGTTTGAATTCTTATTGCATTGAAAAAGGGGATGTTGAGCTGTTATTGCTACTCTGATTCCCTGACAATAATCTCCTGCATGGACATTAGCCTAAAAACACTCATCTCATGGCAGTGATGTACAGCTGGCAAGTATGTGCAGCAAGACTCAAATTAGGGAAATGACCATTTTTTGTTGGGGACATATTATTGCACTGACTCGCAATGCCACTGCTGTACAATCTGTCACCATCCCATTTTCATAAAAGCAAAATAAATGTCAGCACCTGTTGCTGGTCTTTAAAAACTTGGCAGCTGCTGATCGTAGGTTTTTTCTTTTTTTCTTCTCTCATTTAAGCAATCTCTAGTGCTGGAATTCACCAGGCCACTCTAACCCTCTATTTCATTCTGTGTTTTGAAGGGTATATGACAGAGTCATATCAATACATCAAGGACCTGTTATTTTGCCATTATGAAATCTCCTTCTCTTTACCCAGGTCTAAACCCCTATAAATTAGTCTTAGAGACTTTCTTTGGTCTCAGGGCAGGTTAAGTGATTTAGTGTGATACAATTCCTAAGCACCACAAAAAAAGATTAGAATTCAGCTCTTCTTGATTCCTAGTTCAGCTCATTCACTGTCCAGTATGGCACACTTCCCTTTATTCAGTCACATTTGTGCTAACAATAGTAATGGGGATGGAAACACTAATAATGAGACTATACTGTAAGTACTAAGCTATATCCTGTGGGCAATGCAGTAGAATATAGCTGTGCAATGGAGGGTGCTTTCATTTAGTAAATGAACATCTGGGGCTCCTGAAGAATCAATCAGCTGACAGGTCAATGGAAATCCATTCATCCAGAGAACTCCAGTGGAAATTTTGCACCATTGCATTTAGAAGAAGTTATTTAAAGTGTTTTTAAAAAAAATTATTTCCGTAGAAACTCAACCATGCAGCCTCTATCTATGTCTATTGAGAGTCCAATATAGTCTAATCCAGTAAGTATTTATTAAGTACCTACTATGTGTAAGGTCATAGAGCTACAGATATAAATACCAAATGAATGATTCCAGTCCTAGTTCTCAAGAGCTTTCTATTCTATTGGGAGTTACAGATATGAAAAGATAATTATGCATATGAGAGAGGAAAAAAGAAGACAAGCATCAAGAACTAGGAGGCAGTCTATGAACTCCTCTTGTAATGTTAATGTAATATGAAGATCTTTACTGTCTATTAATAGGCCTATGTGGCCACATGTGTTCAATGACGGATGTCTTACTACTTTGAGTTCCAGCCCAGCTGTGACACATCCTGAGTCACACAAATCCCATTGAGGGAGGAACTTGCCTAAAGAAGAGCTTGCTTAGAGGGAGACTTGCTTACAGAGAGGCTTTCACACTGCTTAGTACTTAGTCAATTAAGCATTGAGCCACCTGGGTTGGGATACCTTTTGGCTCTGAGCCTACTAGTTGAAAACTATATGTACTTGGAGGTGGGTATTTTACTTTGGGAGTTTGTTTATGACAAGGACATTTGGATTCTCTAGATAGGATTCTGAGGAGCCATTTGTTAAGAGGACCCTCCCCCCCTCACTCAGAGGTTTGTGCTCACCTGATCCAGCAGTGTATGTAGGTGGTTGCATTACTTTGTTCAGACAGGAGACTTGTCTGTTGAATATTTGTGCTAATTCTCTGCTTGTATTTTCTACTTATCTGTAATTAAAGTAAGATTGTTGACCCCTTTAAAAGTTGTCTTTCCTTTTAGCAAAGCAAATCAAAGAACTTGTGCTAGCAGGCCTTCCTGGGTGTACTAGGGTGCTTGCTATTAGAGCTCTGAAAGAAACTACCTAAGAATTTTAAGAGGCATAAGGGAGCAGTGCTTTCTAAATATGTTTGTGTGTAAGGCAAAGAACATGGAAGACATTCAGGCCACACCAAGTAAGTCAGTTTAGTTGGAATGAAGAATGTATGAATGATCGTAAAATGTCATGGGTCTAGGAAGGGAGATAGATCCAGATCAGGAATAATTTTTAATGCAAAATAGAGGAGCTTGTACTTAGAATAAGGAATCACTGACAATTCTTGAGCAGGGGGAGTATCGTATAAAGACTATGATCTTTGATTTCAATTCACTTTCTGTTGAGAGAGAGAAAATCCTCCTACTCCAGAATATTACTGATGTACATATGTTTCTTACAGTCAAATGAGTTATAGCTGAACTTAAGTAAAACCTGTAACATCTATAATGAAATCCTCGAGTTCCTACTTAAATATGACTTGAAAACCAGTAGAGTTCAATTTTAGAAATCTGAAATCAGAGGCATTTAAAAAAATCATTTTGCTATATTGCACAGCAATGCTTTCTTTTGTGACATATCTGGTTTGGACATTGTATAAAATGTCTTTCTAATGAAAGTCAAATTACAAATGAATTACAATTTCAAATAATCAAGTTCTTCAATTGGATCTCTAGCATATTCTTTGGCTCTGTTTTTCTAAACTCATGGTACAGTATTTATACTTCCAGGAAAATCTGTGCTTTGGAAGGATTTGTAATTCTAATGGTTTTCTAAGGAGGCATCATAAAGGTAGAATTCATGCAAATGTTTATTAAAGCTTTTTCTAGTCCTCCACAGTTGTTAGTGTTTAATGGGATGGGTGGTGGCATGAAAAGAATATTAGATTTATAGTCATAAGTATTGCATCTGAATTCTGACTCTGTTATGTATAAATCATTTGACCTCTCTTAGCATGTGTTCGTATTTATGAAATATGAATAAGTTGCCAATTTTGTATCAGAGGAGGGGGTTTCAACACTGGGATTTCCACATACTGATGATCTTACAGGGCTAGTCCAGACCTGATGACTAAGGTTTAAAAACTAGGAAGACTAGTAGTTGTAATAATAAGAATAACTAGGTTTTTATAATGCCTGATGATTTGCAAATTACTTTATAAAACATTATATTTCATTCTCACAACAACCTTGGGTGGTATAGGCTATTATTATTTCCATTTTACAGATGAGGAAACTGAGGTTGACAGAGGTTGTCACTTTTATAGAGTCATATAATAGGTTTGTGAGCTCTTGACTCCACATTGACATGTATCATATCACCTAACTATGTTTCAGAAGGCTATAGCAAGGGTAGATCTAGATAATGCAGTAACATCATTATAGAGAAGCAACTTTGAGGAACTTGAGAAGTCTGATCAGTGCAGTTATGAATCATGCTTCTAAGAAGACTGATTTGGATTCATGCTACCCACCATCTGACAGAGAAGTGATGAACTCAAGTGACAACCTAGGAGATGGGCTTGAGCTGTAATCTGGACTTCTACCATGCCCCAAACTTTTACTCAAAAGCCTCACTATGATCCTGGAATTCACACACTGGAAGTCCCCTTTGCCCTTGTAAGCTTCTCTTTCTCTCTCTCTTTTTTTAAACTTTTTTATTTTAATTTTTTATTTTATTTTAGTTTACATCATTCATTTCCACGAGATTTTGAGTTACAAATTTTCTCCCCATCTTTCCCCTACCCACTGCCCCAAAACAGCCATCTCAGTGTATCCCCCCTCCCCCAATCTATTCTCTCCTATGTCT
>CM053583.1:329359967-329440551 GCA_028627135.1 Pseudochirops cupreus
CAGCAAGCACTTTTAAAATATGTACTATGTGCCAGTTACTCTGGAGGTATAAAGATGAAAATGAGACTGTCCCTGTCCTGAAGGAGCTTCTTTTCAAATAATTCCAATCATATTCAAACAAGATTAATTTGGCAGTGGTGTGCAGGCTAAACTAGAGGAGTGTAATAAAGGAGCTTGAACTGGGACGCTATGTGCTCCTGTGGATAGAGTTCTGGATTTGAAGTCAGGAAAACCCAAGTTTAAATCCTGCCTCTGATATTTACTCTACTTTTGCAACCCTAAACAAGTCATCTAACCTCTTTGTGCCCCAGTTTCCTTACCAATAAAGTAATAATGATAATAGCTGGAATTTATATAGCGCTTTAAGGTTTGTTAACTTTTCGATCCTTAAAACAAATTGATGATGTCAGGACAATTATATCATTCCCATTTTATAATTAAAGAAACCGAAACATAGAGAGGCTAAATGACTTGCCCAAGCAAAGGAATCTGGGAGTAAATGTTAGAAGGAGGATTCAATCTTCCTGATTTCAAATCATGTTATCTATCCAGTTTGCCAAATAGCTGTCTCAAAATAGGAATAATTATAGCACCTACATTCCAGGGTTGTTTTGAAGATAAAATAAGGGTAGATAGACAGCACTTTACAAATCTTAAAGCACTGTTTAAAGTTACACATTAGGAAGGTCTCCTAGATGGTGACTCTCATTCTGTATGTATAATATAATTTTGACTTGAATTAGTAAGGACAAAGCAGAAATGGAAAGGAAGGGATGGTTATGAAAAGTTTTTTGAAAGAAGAATGAAGAAATATGGGAGAAAAAAGAATGTAGTGATGCCATTCATCTGAACAAGGAAGTTTGGAGGGGAACCTGATTTTAGAGGTTAAGGCAAGTTAAGTTTGAGGTGATGATCCAGGCAGAAATGTCTTATCAACAGAAGAAAAGATAACATTTCTCATGAAGAAAAATTTGAAATTTGTCAGCACAGAGTGACCATTTGAAACCTTGAGGGCAGATGAGCTCTCCAAAGAAACATTCAGATGGAGTACAACTTAGATTTGAGCCTTGGGAAAAGCTTGAAGTTAAGGATAGGAGGAGGAGGAAGAATCTGTCAAAAAGAAAAAGAAGAGTAGATTGGAAAAATAGGTAGACAACCATGACGATATTGGGCCATGAGGGCCAAGGAGAGGATTTCCAAGAAAGGAAAGTGTCAAATACTACAGAGCACTTTGAACATGAGAAATAAATTAGAATGGAGAGAACTTAAGGGCTAAAGAAAATTGTCAGTATATTTGTATATCATCAGTATGTTGTATATTGTCAATATATTGTTTATTAAAGTTCTTCTCTGATGCCTTACCATGGCCTGGAGATAACCCTAGATTCTTCATGGCAGCAGGATAAATTTTTCAGTCACAGGAACTTGGGAAGAACATTTACTAAGTGAAGGGTCATGACCTATGTTGTCAGATAGAGGGCCCACACTGACAAAGTCACAAATCCATGAAGCTTTGGAGTATGAGCGTTTATTCCACTGTATGGTATTTGAAAAAGCTTAACCAAAGGGAGATAAGCATGCTTGCTAATAACTCTTATGGTTTCTAGTACATCAGCCGTCAGGATTTTCATTGAGGAATAGGCTACCTACTTTATAGTAGTCATAATCATTGGTGCAAGTTCATAGATTTTATTAATGTTTATTATTTGGAGTCAGGATAACAAACTGTTTCTCTTTATGAATACTATTGTTAGTTGTGATTTAATGTTTGTGTTGGCAGACCTGAAATAGTAAAGTATTCGTTCCTCTTGGTCTTAAGAAGTGGTAGGAAGGGATTCCTTCTTTTAATTGACATAAATATCACGTAGCAAGAAGTCTTGTTGTTGTTAAGAATAGCTTTGTGTATCACACATACACACACTTTTTAGAGTCTTATTCAAAATTAGCATAATAGATGAAATAAAGGACATTTTTCAAATGTGAGGACAAAATATGAAAATGAACACACCTCTCTGTTGAAGATAAGATATTATTTTCTTTCTTTTTTTTTTTTCCTTTTTTGTACTTACCGGTTTCAAATCAGGGAAATCAACTACCCTAAGAAATTGATTTTATGTGAAACAGCAGTAGTTCAGTTGAAACAATGCTGGGCTGGAAGCCAGGAAACCTAAATTCTAGGCTCTATCACTAACTACTTTTGTGACTTTAGTAATGTCATTTTCCTTTTCTGGACTCAGTTTCCTCATTTGCAAAATGAGATGACCTCTAAGCTCCTTACATTTTAAAAAATCTCCTGATTCTAAAAGGCAGTAAAATGATGTGCATGAAATCTCAAGTGGTTAAAAAGAGATAACCCTTTTGTGAGGATTAGTATTGAATCTCACTTAGAATGTAAGCAGTTTTTTTTTTTGCTTGCCAGACAGATGAAGTACTCCCCAGAGTATAAGAGGCTTAATTCCAGAAAGGCATGGAAACCCTGCTACTAATAAGAGCTATTAGAAAAATTAGAAGCACTATTTGATTTAAAAGAATTTAATCGCCAGTGTGAATTTATTTTGAATTTTATTTAAAAAAAACCTTAGGAGCATCAATGTATAATGAGTAAAAATGAAATTAATTTATAGAAAAATGAGCTACATGAATACAAATAGCTCAATTTGCATAGTGTTTTGCAGTTCCCTAAGTATTTTCCTTGCAACAACCCTACGAGGGTGACGAACGGGCAAATATTGTTATCACAAATATTATCATTCCCCTTTTACAAAAAAACTGAGACTCAGAGAGGGCCAGTGACTAGTCATTGGTCACAAAGAGAGAAAATCTCAGAACTGAGACCTGAACTGAACTCTTTTGACTCTTAGTCCAATGTTGTTTTTGCGACACCATTCTACTCCACCCCCCCCCCCGCCCCCCCACCAAATGAATTCTTATCTTATGAATTCAGATGCTGTGATCATTTGGACAATATTTGGTCTGAAATCTACCTCCAGATTATTGTGAAAAAAAATGTACTTGCTAAACAAATTTAATAGGATGGATAAAATTTAAAAGACCCATTTTCCAGGATTTTTCAGCACTATGAAGCAAATGAGATCTACAAAAGATTGCTGTTTAGGTGGCATTTTATTGATGTTTCTCTACTATATAAAATTGAAAGTAATAAACCTGCATTTCTTTAAAAATAAGCTATCATTCAGACTTCACTCATTCAGACTGACCCCAATTAGTGAGGTTTTACTATAATGGAAACATGATGCAATGTAAATGAAAACAATTTTATACAGCTGATTGAAGAGTCAACTTCCATTCTACATACCTAGTATAGTAAATTGCAGGTTTACTTTATTATATATTCCTGTGAGATACACAGTGCCTGAGAGTCATAATCTTGATTATCAGATGGCATATGGAAAAGGCTAGCTGTGCCATTTCTAACCACAGAAACCCATGAGTTATTGCATATCCCATCATTTTTTATTTCATCCTCATTTTAGTCAGTTAACATTAATCAAACATTAACATATGGCAGAGGTGAAAGTACTTTCCAGGGACTTCTGTTTTAAAGATGGAGGATATCACTTTAGATGCATTATTCTAATCATACATACGAGGACAGAGATTGAAAATACCAAAAATATTAGGGTAGAGAACTGAAATACTCAAGATTAAGCATATTTCTACAAAATTAAGAAGCCTCTACAGTCTTTGTCCTTTTCTTCTCTCAGATTCTTTTCTTTTCAACTATTTTCATTTCTCTTACTTTAATATGTTAATAGATGTGATCTCCTTCATATGGGTTTTTTCTCCAGTAGCACAAAGACAACCCATCTCTATGTTTTCATTCTACATTATTTTGTCCATGTCTTTCCCAAAACACTTCCACAGAGGAACTATCTAATGGTGCTTTTAGTAGTTTGGGGGTATAAAATTACTAGCTCACCTCCTTTTCTGGTTTTATATATATATATCTGTATCTATAGATAGATAGATAGATATAGATATGTCCTTGATAATTTCTATACTGTGTTTTGTGCACAAACCATTACCTGTGATGGTGATGCTTCCCCAGCAACCTGCTTACATCAACCATTGCTTCCTTCCATTGATCTTTAGGTCTCTTGCATCTCTAGCTTGTCAGGAAAACAATTTCCACCTTATTTTCACTTCTCTGTCCCAAATTTCCATTTTGAAGGAATCAGATTAAAATAGAGTGATAAAACTTTGGATCAAACCAATTTCCACTTGTTTTTAAAGTGCCTTATTATGATTGTCTAGCTAAATGATGAAAAACAAAGAAAGACTCTAGACTAATATCACAAAGGAATGTTGATGTAAAAATTTAAATAAATTGCCAGCAAAGACTATAGTAATGTACTAAAACATTATTCATCACCAATATTGGATTCATATCATGGATAAAATAATGGTTCAACATTAAGAAATCAATTAAGAAAATTAATTATATTAGAGATAAAAAATCACATCAAGAAATAAGGAAAAGCTTTTTGATAAAGTACAACACTAATTCATGCAAAAACACTAAAAAAGGCATAAATGAGTCATTTTTAACATAACAAGAATAGAACTGAAACTAAGAACTAGTTTTATTTGCAAGGATGAGGACTAGGAGTCTTCTCAATAAATGCAGCAGTAAAACAATGGTGTCTACTTTCCCCCTGCTATATGATATGGTTCTAGAAATATTAAGTAATAGAAATAAGGCTGAAAACAGTAAATTAAAGGCACAAATATCAGCAAAGAGGAGATAAATCATCTGTTCCTTCATATGATTTACTGAGAAAACTACAATCAGAAAAAACTAGCAAACAATAAATAAGAAAACAAAAAAATACACCCACAAAATCATCAGTATTTCTATATAGCATAACAAACCAAAAAATCCAGAAATAATAGAAAGGGAAATCCTATTTAAAATAACTACAAATTACACAAAATATCTGAGAGACAATCTACTAAGAAAACTTGACATATAAATAGAATTATAAAACATTCTTTAAAGAAATGAAAAAATGACTTAAATAATTGGAGTAATAGTCATTGCTTACGGTTGAGTCAGCTCAATATAATAGAAATGATATTACCTAAATTAATTTGTAGAGGATATACCTCAAAGTAGCATAGAAGGGATACTTTTCAGAACTAGAAACAATGAAAACAAAATCCATTTGAAGAAACAATACATCTACAACTTCAAGGGAATAGTGGGAAAAATAGTAGGATTTAAGTTGAATTGTACTTCTATTCTTCCTTTATAAAGAAGTATTCATTAGAAACTGATTGGTACTGAAATTAACTGAATGCATAAAACTGAAGAACTCAGTGATAAACCTGAAAACATAAATTACTGGAGAGAGAACTTTCTATGTGACAAGAACTTCTTAGAGAACCAGAAAGGAACATGCCACAAATTAGGCTTTATACCCGATATCATCTACATTGCACAACAAATTCAAACTGTATTACAACATGTAAACTATCATAGCAACAATATTTTTAGAAAAAATAAGATCAACTATTATTGGGAGAGACTACAAATGAAAGAAGGTGCAGAAGTAGTCATAAAAGAAATAGATCATTTCGATGATATGAAATTTAAAGCCCTTTGCATAAAGAAAATCAACACAGATAAGAGAAAACAGATAAGAAAAAAAATTGTACCAAATATTTTTGATAAAGCTCTGATAGATATCCAAAGTCTATAGGGAACTAACTCAAATATATAAGAATAAGGTCCAGTTCTCAATAGATTTGACAATAGTCCAAGTAAATGAATACACAGTCTTCAAAAGAATTGGCAACTATCAAAAACCATATTAAGTATTCCTCCAAATGATTAACAATGATTAAAATGCAAATCAAGACATCAACTAAAGTTGTATCTCACACAGTGGAAAACTGGTTAATACTACTCCAAATAGAAATAATTAGTGTTGGAGAAGCTATGCGAAGACAAATCACCCTGACATACAGTTAGAGGAGCGATGAAGGGGTTCAACCATTCTGGAAACCAATATCTAATGATGCTAAGAAAGCAAAATGTCCCAACCCATCGACCCAGAGATACCATTGTTAGGCATATAATCAAGAAGGTAAAGGACAAAAAGAAATTTTCCATATATAACAAAATATTCCCAGTAATATTTTGGAAAGTAGAAAAAAACTAGAAAGAAGTTGGTGGACATAGATTGGGAAGTAAATTGTGGTACATGAATATGATGAAACACGACTTCGCTATAAGAAATACAGAATATGAAGAATTCAGAGTGTCATGGAAAGACTTTTATTGACTGATGCAAAGTGAAGTCAACAGGGCTAGGAAAACATTACATAGAAGAACTTAAACAATGCAAAAGGGAAGGAGAAAATACAAAAGAATACTTAGTGATTTTAATTATTAAAGCCTTACTCCTTCTGTAGAGGTAGGGGACTATGGATGTAAAACATTGGTTAGCTGATAGTTTTGCCCACCTGTTCTTTTATCCCTTGCTTACAGGTATGGCAATCTGGGGAAGGCATAAGGAGGGATATACTTGAATACTTCAAAGCAAAAAGAGAAATTGTCATCTTTTTTGTATTGATGGTCATGGTATTTTTGGATTAGCCCATTCAACTGTGATAATACTTCTTCTAAGACAGGGGTTCTTGACTTGGGGTATGGGACTTTTTATAAAATATTTTTATAACTATATTTCTATATAATTGATTTCCTTTCTACTCTGATATATATTATTTGATGGATATAAAAATATTATTTTGACAAGGGTCTGTGGACTTCATCAGATTGCCAAAAGAATAAATGACATAAAAGTTTAATATCCTCTGCTCTTAAAGGAATCAGTAATCCTACCATTTCTGCTCCTTCTTTCATCAGGTACGATATTCATCTGTAAGCCTTTGGTTCACTTTGGACTACGGTCAACACCTGTGGAATATAAGGCTTCCTCTTACCAGTTAGAGAGTATAAATAGTGAATAGAGAATAAACAGCCTCTACTCTAAGATCTGATGCCTAGGACCATTTCTTTTCTCCCTTCATATTGGACCCTATCTGCATGCCACCTACCCCCCACCCCCACACCTTAGTTGGCTTCCTAGATTCTTGACCGTACCTACCAATCTGTATTCCCAGTACCATTCTGGTCAATCCTTCCTTTACCAACCTCTTTGACTTAGAATCTGTTTGTGTATTTGCTCTTCCTTAGCTTATGTAACATCTCTGTCCTTGACCTCTCACCTGGCTCCACCTTCAATGCTTACTAGACCCATAGCTATTCTGCCTAGACATTTTTTTACTTTGCCATATACACCTCATTGAGACAGTACAACTAGAGTGTGCAGCTTACATGGATATTTTTAGTGAAATTGCTTAAATAGGATATTCTTTGTTTTAAACTAAATGTTTTGAATGCTATATACAATGAATTTCTTATAATACTTTTTTCTTAGAAAACGTATGCCCCATTTCATTTGTCAAATTTTAAAATATCTAATTAGAAATTTCCCTAGTCACTAATAAAGATTTTGTAAACACACCCAATGCCTTACCCCAGAGCTTAACATTGAAGAACAGCTCCAGGCAAATATTATAGTTAACTCAGTCTTCTGTGAGAGATTTATTGTGGAAAAGAAATAAATGAAATCCAGGGAAAATAGTATGTAAGACCTAACTGTATATAATTCCTAAAAGAAAAATGAGATTTTTCAAGCTGAGGTCCTGAATCTGGTCCTCAATTACCTCTTACCTTCACAGCTAGGCCAGATGATATAGGGATGGCTAAATATTATCCTCTTCTTGCTGAAGTTATGCACACAGAGAAACCTCAGAGATCTATAATACAACTATACATTCTTCCCATGGGCTTAGAAGTTTCATAATTCACAGATGACAGATAATTCATTAAATGACATTTGTGAGATTTTTTTCTTATATCTATTAAAAATGTTGATTTTACTTTGTTCTGTGAAACTGAAGATATTGGCAGTTACATGGGCCTGTTATTCAATAGTACCTCTTCCTTCTAACCAGGGCTATATTTAGGGAAGGGCAAATTTGAGGGACCTACCAAGCTCTGAGGTTCAATAATTAATTCCTGAGGAATCACAGACCAAGTTTAGTGACTTAGGATGTCAGGGTAGGGAAAGGAGGATAAAAAAAAAAACCCAGGGACTTCTTTCTATTTTAATTTGTGTTCCCAGCATTTACCACAGTGCTTTATCCATAATAAGTGCTTAATAATTGTTAATTGACTGGGTGGCTGAGAAGGAATCATGATGGTTCAGCAGATTAGGTGATGGGTATAGAATGAGAAAGATGAGTTCAAATTTTACTTCTGTGTCTTACTAGCTTGGGTGACCCCATGTCACTCTAAACTTCTATACATGTCAGTTTCTGCATCTATGAAATAAGAGTATTGGATGGACTCAGTCATTTTAAAGTCACTTCTACCTGTTCTGAATTTGTTATCCAGTGACCTACTTCTTACATATTAATAATAATAGATAACATGAATGTAACAAAAAGATCTACTACATCATAATACCTCTTTTCTCTAAGCAGGGCTGCCTTTAGGATACAGCAAATATGGCAAATATTCTGTGACCTCATGGTCACAGGGGAAGGCCCTAAGCCTGGGCTCAAAATGCAAAACAATATAAGTCTAGGCAGGGACCTTGAAGCTTTAGAAAGTCTTCAAAGGTGTTATTATCATCCTCATTTTTTTACATTTAATACAAAGGAGAATCAAATTTTTAGCCCAGACTCCAGTTAGAAAGCAATCTGAAATGTCAAAAGTTATTATGCTAATAAAAGTGTCCTGAATGCATAAAGAGCCTTTCTTTGAAGGAGTTCAAATCCTTCAGCTGGCTCAATTTCCTTATTAGATTCTGATGAAATCCCAATAAGGTAGGAAAGGACTAATAGCGCCTGATTCTTAGTTATATAGAAACAGATACAGAGAGTGACTTGCCTAGAGTCACACTATTATTAAATTATGTGACCAAGTAAGAATAAAAGTGCCTTTTTATGTAAGATTCTTCCATTTTGTTATATTTCTTCCCATTAGCTAGACTACTGTTCAATGGTTAGCGCTATTTGCTTTATGTACGTCACTGATGATGGAGACTCAGAAAAACTCTTTACCTTCAAATCCAGATGCCCGATGCGCAGTCCCAGCTGAAATGTCTAGTTCAGATTAAAGTACTGTAGTATTGGACACAAAAATTCAGCAGAGGTATGCACAAGCGTAAGTGATGAAGGTGTCTTGCTCCACCAGACCACAGTCCCTGTTTGCCTCCAGTCTGCCCTTCCTGCTCTATTCAACCATTCCTAGAAACAGCTTCATTATTGACTAGATCTAAGGAAGAATTCCTGAGCAACTGTGGATTCATTGAGTCATCGTCCCACCCCAACTCCCCCTTGCCCACTCATTAGTTCATTTATTATTAATTCATTAATTCATTTACTCATTCATTCTTTCAAGATATATTTGTTGACTTATGGTAATGATGCTATTCTGAGCACCCTGGAAGGTGCAGAGATGAATAAGACCTAGTTTATTGTCTGGAAGACCTTACACTTTAGCTGGGAAGCCACTCCAGAAAAGTTAAAAAAAAAAAAACACAACCCTGCAAATTAGTACATAATTAAATTCCAAGTGACTTGTTCTTAAAGGATCCCAGAATCCAAGATTTAGAGCTAGAAGAGACCACTGCGTCTATCTCCTTCATTTTATAGATGAGGAAACTGTAGCACAAGGATGTGAAATGAGTCAAAGTCACACAATAAACATCTGAGGCAGAATTTGAATTCAGGTCTTTGGATCATAGAGCCAAGACTCTTTCCATTGTACCATAGAGACAAGAGCATAAAAATTCACGGGATGGAGAGAATGCTGTGGCCATAATCATTCCCAGAATGATAAAGACCACCAAATTCATTTATTTATTTAACAAATGTTTATTATCAAACTATTATGAGAAAGGGGCAGCTAGGGGGCTCATTGGCTAGAGCACTGGACCTGGAGTCAGATAAATCTGAGTTCAAATCTGGCCTCAGACACTTACTAGCTCTATGATCCTGGGAAAATCACTTAAACCTGTTTGTCTCAGTTTCTTAATCTATAAAATGAGCTAGAGAAGGAAATTTCAAACCACTCTTTGTCAAGAAAACCCCAAATGTGGTCATAAAGAGTGACAATTGAAAGTCACAATTGAAACCACTGAACACCAACAACAGAAATATGTTAACCTGCACAGTGCCAAAGAGTTGGCGAGAGAAAGGAGGCAGGGCATGATGCAGAAAACACAGGATTTGAAGTTAGATAACCTGGGTACTCACTAGCTGTGTGACCTCTGAGATATCCCATTCTCTCTTTGAACCTCTATGTAAAATGATGTGGATGGATCATCAAATGGTCTTTAAGGTTATTCCATTCTAATTCCTATGATCCTATGGGGTGAACTTGAGCTTGATTTTCTAGGAGCAGCGGATTTGGAAAGATAGAGAGTAGGGCTAAAAAAGTATATGATAGCCTAAGAGGGGAATGCTTTAAGTTTCACTGGGAAAGTCCTATCTCCAAATATCATCCCCACACTGTCCACAATTCTTTACTTCATTTTTTCTCAGTCCCTGACATTTCACCTAGGAGAGGCTCATTTGAGAAAGACATTTCAGTCATTCACAAATGAATTAGTGATATGAATTAGTTGATCAGATTACATTTTTCATAATTCACTATGCACAAAGCCTGGCACATATTAAGCAGTTAATAAAATCCTTCTCCCCTTTCAACTTTTCTGCCATTTCTGGGAATGTTTGTTTTGATGGAAATGAAAAGTGGACATAGTAAGTAGGTACTCAATACCTAGTTGCTGAAATTAATGGAATTGAATTGAGCAGGGTTGGGGGAGACGAGGGCATATCTTGATAAAGTTGGGGATTTTTGCTAGTTGCAGACAAATAGAAGTGAGAAGTAATGCAGGAAGTGAGAGGAGGTTCAACCATAGATTTGCCTTATTCTCCCAGTTTCTCAAATAGCTAGACCTGGTGGATATGAATGATAAGAGCAATCATAAACACATACAGCAATGAAAAAGGACAGTATGGAGATCAGTTTGGCTAGATTGGTAGGCTTTTGGATTTTATAGGTAAAAAGGAATTTTGTAATTATCTAGTACAAGATCCTGAGCCTTTTGTCCCAAAGGGTCTGTTGATAGATTTCAGGGAATTCAAATTGGGAGGGGGAAATTACATATTAATTTCAATATGATTGGTTTCCTTAGTCATCCTATATACTTTATTCTAAGCATTTCCAAATACTATTCTTATAAATGATCCATAGACTCCACTAGATTGACCAAAGAGTCTATAACACAAAAGTGGTTAAGAACCCCTAATCTAGTAACCCTCTCTTCCCTTTTTTATACATGAAGAAACCTGAATCCTTGAAAAACGAAGTGACTTGCCCAAGGCAGTATGATATATTAATT
Organism: Pseudochirops cupreus; assembly: GCA_028627135.1. Taxonomy (NCBI): domain Eukaryota; kingdom Metazoa; phylum Chordata; class Mammalia; order Diprotodontia; family Pseudocheiridae; genus Pseudochirops; species Pseudochirops cupreus. The sequence continues at coordinate 329,371,475 of CM053583.1, forward strand.
GATAGAACACTGGACTTCAAGTCAAGACACTGGTTCAACTCTTGCCTCAGACACTTATTAGCTATGTGATACTGATCAAGTCATTTACCTACTTTAGGGCCCAGCTTTTTCATTTGTCACAATGAAAAGTTTACACTTGATGACTTCTACAGTACTTGCTAACTTCAAATATATGGTTTACAAAGGATTAGAGCTGGGATTTGAACCAAGTGTCCTAAATCCAAATCTAATCACATGATGATGTCTCTCAACTTATACTTTTATTTTCCCTGTGAGCTATCCTGATTTATGGATTCCCCATAGGTACAGACAGTATGAGCCAGATTCACCTCCATTCTTATGACAAAAAGAAAATGAATACATTGACTTTTTCCTTAGTTTTCTATAGAGTAGAGGGCAGGTATTCATGAGGTGTTAAACTCATAGTTATGCTGTCATGAGATTTACTGATATTCATATGATTCTTTTAATATACTGAACCATTTGAGATCAAGGGTCCTTACCCAGGGCTCTTATGATAAATGTTTAACCACAAGCTGGTGGTAGGGCAGCATAGGGAATATACCTAGGACACATTTTAAATTTAATTTGCATTGTTAATAATTTCTTATTCTAGACCATCAAAAAAATCCAAACAATAAATCAAGTCCTGACTTTGTAATGATAGTTGTTTCCAAGGTGTAAACATCCACACTGAAAGTTTAACTATCTGCTCAAAAGCCTACTTGGATGAGCTTCAGTACATCACTGTCTAGAGGAAATTCAAAGCTGGCTTATAACAGACAGTATTAAAATCCTAGTGTTGATTTTCAGGAGATCTGTGAGTAAAATGACAATTTAGTGACATCTTTTTTTATTCTGGTTTTAAATGCTCTTTACAATCTATAAAAGAAATGAATAATAGACTCCATTTCCTATATGAAATTACTTTTTCCAGACATGGGAAGGATAAACTTGTACCTGTAAGCAAATGATCAACAAAATTACACTTCTTACTGATGTACTAATGCAACTGTGTAATATTTTGACAGTTCCTGATAATTAGCATTTCTATTTTGCTCATCAGATATGCTTACTGGATTCTGTAAAGCAAGAATTGTACTTAGAAAAGAACCATGTTAATATATGGGAACACTGGAGAGACTGATTATGAATGACCAAATATTCATTCATTCATTCATTCAGCAAATGATTAATAGGTACACACAATTTGTAGAGTCAGACACTAGACATTGGGGAGAAACAAAGTTAACAATAGATTGTTCTGTAAATATATCTGCCTGAAAATATTGCAAAAGAAAAAAAAAGATTAGAAAAAATAGAAATAAATACTGCTTTCCAAATATTGCTTTCTTGCACAATGAAAAATAAGCCTTGCAGAATGGATTCAAATATCCTTTAGTTGCATGCTAAGTACTTGGGAGGAAAAAAAATTGTGATTGTGAAAACAGGTCAAACGCCTCAGATTGGCTTTTGGGTTCTAGCTAAATTCAATTAAAGTCAACCCAACCAACATTTACTAATTGTCTTCTATGGTGAAGCATTGTCCTAAGTGGTGGGTATACTTTCAATACTTAAATGGATTTGTGATTTTATTTATGTGGTAGATCACTTGATGAGGCAGATCACAACCCCTCCATGTCTGTCTACTCTGTGTAATTTTTGTTTGTGCTCTCCCCAAAATTCCTCACTCATTCATCTACTCAAAAATTATTTTCATCTCTTTTCTCCTAACATCTAGAAAGCAGTCAATAGAACATTCTTGCTGCATATGTCATCCTTCACTCTTGCCCTGTGACTAGTTCATTTTCTCTACCTATCATAAAATGCCTTGATGACATCCTCCTCTCCTCTTCTTCTACAGAGTTCCTTATTGGTTCTTTGGAGTAGCCTACTCATACCTACCATCTACCTCTCCATTGGCCTCTATTGCAGCACTTTTTAAACTGTGGGTCATGACTCCATGTGAAGGATCACAAGTGGAAAAAATTAAAAAGCCCTGCTTATGGAATACTCCTCCTGTTCTTCCTTTTCCTTATAGCTAAACTCTGAAGGTCTTCTCTTCCCAGATTGACTCTTATGAAAGTAAACTAGGCTATTTTTACCTCAGTTTTTACCCAGTCTTTAATTACTGAATGGACATTGCCTCAGACAAACTGAGATTGGGAAAGACCTTAGCATAAAAAAGGCCAATGTCTCCTATTCCATCAAGCCATTGCCAGCAGTCTTGACCTATGTCTTGCCACTGGATCTCCTTGACTCTAGAAGAGAAAGTGAGGCTGATGACTTTGCACAGCTCTGCTTCACTTAAATCCAATTTACTTACAAGTCAAGACAATCACCCTCCTGATGTAATTGGTCTTCCTCAAGAACTAAGGATGATAAATAGCAATCATTTATATGGAGCTTTAAGGCAGAGGTATCTGCTAGTGGTCTGTAAAACTCTAACCTGTTTGAAATGTAATAATGAATGGTTAACAAAATAAAATTTTAAAAATACATTACAACAGATAATATTAATTTGTGTTTTTTTAAAAGTCAATATGCAACCTATAAGGATCTGTTTCTATTTGAGTTTAGCACAGTTGTTCTAAGGTGTGCAAAGTACTTTACATATGTTAAATCAAGTTGACGTCTGCAACAACCCTGGGAGGCAGGTGCTATTATCCCCATTTTACAGATGAGGAAACTGAAGGTGAGAGAAGTTAAGTAACTTGCCCAGGGCAAAACTGTGAGTACGTCTGTGACAGGATTAGAACTCAGGTCTTCCTAAATCTAAATCCTGAACTCTATACACTTCACCACCCAGCTGCCTCATCTTCTTTAGAGGCAGGGCTCCTTTACATCTCATTTGCATATAGCAACATTGTTAAATTATTAATACTAAAGAGATGGACCCTTGCTTTAGCGGGAAACTTGGAGTCAATAAAAGATCTCCTTCTGTACCGTTTGTCAAAGACATACATACTGTTAGAAAAGTGAGGGCATCTGTCCCAATGCATGCTGGAATTTGAACAATAGATATTGTTCATATAGTTAGCACTTCTTGAGTGAATGAACAGGCTACATTGAGAGATTACAAAGCTTTTTCAAGTTTTTCAGTATTCCGGGGTTTACTGATCTTACAATCCACTAGGGATTCCTCTTCAACATGGACTCCTTGATGGATCTCCTCCCCCACAGCCGCTAATTTGTTTGATGAATGTAAATCTCTGTTTCATGCCTTGCCTGATGTTTATTATCAAAGGGTCATAGAACAGCAATGTTTCTACTGTTGCATCTCTTAGGAGCTTTGGATAATTGCAATGCATGGATGGAGAGAGAGAGAATAAGAATCTGATGTTTGAGACAAGCCCCTGGAGGAAATAGGAGGGATGCTGTGTCGTTTGTTACCTATGTAACCTTGGTCGAGATACCCTCTTCGGTTCTCAATTTCTTTCTCTGTAAAATGGAGATTGCACTACATAATGTTTCAAATCGTTTAGAGCTCTGACATTGTTTGGTTATCCAATTCTGGTTTCCAAGTCAAGCAAAGTATGGCTGGAGAGTTTTGAATGACAATCAATGGTGAATGATAAAGTCCAAACCATGTGAAAACCATGTACAGCAAATGGGAATGCTTACTCTGGAGAAGTGAAATTTGGGGAAGGAGCGTAGATAAGTCATTCAATGACTGTCATATGGAAAAGAAAATTGTTCTGTTTGACTACAGAAGGCATAACCAGGAGCAGTGAGTAGAATTTGGAAAGAAGCAAGTTGCAGGCCTGATGTCAGGAAAAAATAATAAAAAACAATTTAAAAAACCTTCGTAATAAAGTTATTTAAAAGTTGAATGGATTCCCTTGGAAGGTAGAGGGTTTCTCCCTATTTGAGATTGTCAGGTAAAGATGGGGTGACTACCTGTATAGTATAATGTACATGAGGAATCCTTTAATTTTTTTTTTATTTAAGTTGGCCAGTGAGATATCTTCCAATTATGAAATTCTTTGATTCTCTGACTCTGAATATGATATCCAATATGTAATGAACATAATATTCCATAGTAAAAGCTTAATTTTCACTCTAGTAAAGCTTGCTTTGAAAGATAACTGTGGGATTTGTATAACACTAGACATTCCATGGGGCAGGCAAGAGGCACAGTGGATAAAGCACTGGCCTGAAGTCAGGAAGACCTGAGTTCAAATACAGCCTTAGTTACTTACTAGCTGTGTGAACATGGGCAAGTCACTTAACCCCGTTTGCCTCAGTTTCCTCATTGAGCTAGAGAAGGAAATAGTAAACCACTCCAATCTTTCTGCCAAGAAAACCCAAAATGGAGTCATAAAGAGTGTAACACAACTGAACACAATCAACAACAAAAGAATATCGATAATAATGATGTCATGCAAGGATATATATATATATATATATATATATATATATATATATGTCAGATTAAGGTGAGAATATGTGCATCTGCCCTGTACACATTAGTACTGAAGTTTGCTTTATGCAAAATGATCTCTTTACTTAGACTGGATGTATATGAATTTAAAATAGAAATCCTGCTTGTGGAGGTGATCCAAGAGTTCCCACTTGTCAATTAATTGGGAACCCCTCCTCCCAAATGCAAAAGCACCATTACTTTTCTTCACTGACATGATTCTATAAGGTGTTGTTTTCAAAACTTTTCTTATGTGACTTTGAGAGGAGCACAATGTATGGGGGTCACAAGGTGAATCATAGATTGGAAAAATAGCAGTGGGCCAATTCACATGGTTCTGTGATTCAAGATGCTTATTTCAGCTCCATTATCTAAAGATGCAATCTATTAGCAGGTTTTGATTTTATTTGCTCATCCACTTTGCACCTCTCCCACCAGGGTGAACCTTTTCTTTGCTAGGACCTTCTGTATGCCTAAGCATTTCTAATGGCCCCCATTGGCATGATGCCATCTGGACACCTGACATTTTAAAAACGAACATTTCAGCATAATTAATGAATTCTACCTTCCGTGGCTATTATACAGGTCTGCTTGCTGAATATTCAGACAATCATCACACCCTGAATTAGACCTTGCTAAGCAGAAACATTACACAATGCCTGTCAGCTGTGTCAAATTAGAAATGAACTCATGAAATACAAAGACCCTCTATGGGCAAATATAATAATCACAGAATGGCATAGCTAAGAGAGACCTTAGAACATAAAAGCCAGAAAAGACCTTAGAATATAGAATGTCAAACCTGGAAGGGATGTGAGAGATCCTCTACAGTTCCCTTCATTTTACAGATAAGAAAACTGAAGCCATAACGGATGAAGGGGCTAGCCCATGGTTACGTGGATAAGAAATGGCAGAACTGGGATTTCAATTGAGATCTTCTGACTCCATATCCAGTAGTTTTTCCACTATACTGAGGTTCTTCTCAAGTCAAACCATAGGAAATAACTAAATATCCCAATACGCTTGAAAGGAACATTTGTTCAGTCATTTTCAGTTGTGTCTACCTCTTTGTGACCCCATTTGGGGTTGCCTTGGCAAGATACTGAAGTGGTTTGTCATTTCCTTCTCCAGCTCATTTTACATATGAAGAAACTAAGGCAAACAAGGGAAATTTGCTACGAGCTCAGATAGGTTCATTTTAATTCTGGTCTTTTGGGAACAGCTCACCACTTTTGTCATAAATTCATGTTTTTTGAGAAGAGTTTTGTTTGTTTCAGTACCTCTTAAACAATTCCACATATAGGTCAATTCTTCCCTCCCCACCCCCAAATCATAAGTGTTTCAGTGAGGTAGAAACTGGCTTTTTAAGAACCTGTTACCAGTTTTGTTGTTAACTGTTTTGGTTTAGCTGTTGCTCCTGACTCCATTTCCTTTGTCAGTTTGCTAACTTTCTGTCCTGTTCTCTGAAATCTGCTTTTCCAGTAGCAGTCAAATGGGGGAAAGCAGTATTAGAAGATAAATAAAGAGTCACTCAAAAATTATGATATTGCCAAGGACTATTTAACAGTCAGACTGCTAACAATTTTTTGACTCTGTGGCCAAAACATCCTTAAGTAGCCCTGTCTCTCCTGTTCTGGGACCAGACAGCTATTCCATGCACTTTTCAGGATTTTCCACCCCATTTAAGGGGTGGCAACTAGATGGATAAGTGAAAGCGCCAGGCTGGAGTCAGGAAGACCTGGTTTTAAATCTTACCTCCGACATTTACTAGCTTCTTGACCCTGTGCAAATCATTGAACTCTGTTTGCCTAAGAGACAGCTTAGTGGCTCAGTGGAGAGAGCCCAGTACCTGGAGGCAGGAAGACCTGAAGGTCATACTTGCATGACCCTGAACAAGTCACTTACCTTCCATTTCCCTTAATTCACTGGAGAAGGAAATGGCAAACCATCCTAGTATCTTTGCAAGAAAACCACATGGACAGCAATCTCCACAGGGTCACTAGGAGATGGATATGACTGAGTGAATGAACAATAACGATTAACCAGTGTAGACATTAATTTTTTTCTCTCCTTGAAATATTATACAGGGTATTTATTGAAGCTTAAAACTGCACTAAGACTTTGATATGCCCCTGTAGCAGCAAGCACCCTAATATGCCAGGATGCCTGCTAGCACAAGTTCTTTGATATGCTTTTCTAAAGGAAAGCAACTCTTGGGGAGGCTAGGTGGCACAGTGAATAGAGCACAGGCCCTGGAATCAGGAAGACTTGAGTTCAAATCTGGCCTCAGATACTTAACATTTACTAGCCATGTGACCTTGGACAAGTCACTTAACCCCAATGTCTCTGCTTTCCATCCTCCAAAAAAAAGCAAAAAAAAAAAAACAAACCAAACCCCAAAACCTAAAGGAAAGCAACTCAAAATGGGTTAGCAATCTTACTTTAATCAAACAAATATATATATATATATATGTACATATATATATATATATATATACATATATATATACATATATATAAAATTCACTTAATTCCAGTGACTTTAGTCAGCACCCTGAACTTCAGAAAATACAAACAGAAATTACAAGCAGACAAAAAATACAGACAGAGAAAATAACACAATTCAACTGACCAACAGACAAAGCTTTTAGCTGTCTGACCATTACATACATGTATAGTTATCAGAAAGAGAAGCACCAACATCTGGGGTTTCAAAGCCAGGAGGCTCAATGGCTGCCCAGAGTCTCATCTGACCAAATCACACAACTCTTCCCCTAAGTGAGTCCCAAAGCAAAATCTCATCTCGGGGCATATATATATATATATATATATATATATATATATATATATATATATATATATATATGTATGTATGTATGTATGTATATAAACTTCTCCAGGGTCAGAGGACATCACAATCTTCATATCCACTGCCTAAATACAAAGTAACAAAGGCCTTCCTGAAAAACAAGCCTCCCCTAAGCAAGCTTCTCTTATTGGGCTCCAACTGAGGCCCATTAAGGAGCAGGGAAGATCTTTAAATTCCTTTACCATTACACACTGCCCCTTACTTTATTAACAATCTTATGCTCAAACAGTAGACCTAGTATGTGTTTCATGATATAACTGTGTGAAAGAAAAATAGACAAATGATCCATACTTAGCTTTCATTACCATCGTCAATTCTATGACTTAAGAGTAATGTCCCCACTATTATAGAGTTGAAAGAAGTATAATAACTACTGTTCATACAGAACCTTAAAGTTTGTAAACTACTTCACATACATCATCTGATTTTAACCTTGCAGAAGTTCGATGAAGTAGGTACCCCATATGTTATTCTAATTTTACGTCTGAGAAAACTGAGGTTTGGAGAGCCTGCATGAATGAGTCAAGCTCACAAAGCTAATAAATGGTAAAAGTAAGAGCCCAGTTCTTCCTGACTGGAAGTGTAGGATTCTTTCGGCTATACTAACCTTCCTATCTCATATGAAGTTATTTACATGAAAAAGTGACTGCATATATAAAAAATAGACCTGAAATGCCCAAGGGCCACACATTTTTATAAGCATGTTACCATGAAACACCTCCCCCCCAAAAAAAGCAAACTTCATATTCCCTGTACCTCTCCTCCCCCTTAAAATAGTCAAGTTGAATGCATGTGGCCATGGTAATTTTAAATTACCTCACTATTTACTCCTAACACAATTTGACTCTAATGTCTTGGCAAAAGCCCCCACACTGTGACTGTTCTTTTAATTGGCCCTTGTTGGTTAAGAAGATTGAGATTTGGAATTACTGTATCCCATATAATTCCTCCCAAATGTTTCTCTTCTTGACATTCCTCAGCCATATGGAACATTCCCCATTATCTAAAGGTGAAAAAGTCCCAGAGAGGAAAGCAATTTATGTTTGGAAGACTAATAACTACATTGCATAATAGGAGTAAAAATGCTTGTGTATAGGGGATGGAGCTAGAAATCCAACTTTCACTTGAGCTCAGTAACAGCTCATCTTTTTGGTGGAGGAGGAGGGATAATAGGGAGGGGAAGGTCACGATGCAAGGAAAGCTAATGGAATTCTTCTTGAAAAAATGTATTGCTCTGTAAAAGTAATAGTTCAGATTCAAAACACAGAAGCGTGTGTGTGTGTGTGTGTGTGTGTGTGTGTGTGTGTGTGTGTGTGTGTAAAAGCTTTGGACTTTTCAATGCAAGGCTTAATCTACTGAACAAGGAAAAGGAAAACCAAAATAAGCTAATTTTCAAAGCATTTGTGCTATCTCCCAGGCATCAAACTCATCCCAGACCACAGTATCATTTGCTAAAATCATCCACTCCTTCATTAGCCATACTTCCTCCACCCCTGCTTTTGTCGTTGTTATCCAGTTATTTTTGGTGTCTTTTTATTATCCAATGGATGATCCAAACATGGATATTTAGGGAGAAAGTTTCAGGTAGTTTTGATGGAAACATCATCTATTTCCATCAAATAGGGGGCAAATATAATAAGAAATAAACATCTTACTTTTCACTTAGACATTGACAACCAACTGATCAATCAAAGGACCACAATCAAAATACACAGAGAAGCAGTGTGACTTTAGAGCAGGGGTTCTCAACCTCTGGGTCAGGGTCGAACGACCCTTTCACAGGGGTCGCCTAAGACCATCGGAAAACACATTTCCGATGATCTTAGGAACTGAAACACTGCTTCTCTATCTGTCTCCAGGAGGATCCACCCACATGCAGATACACCCGAATTCGAGGAAGGAAACCTGGCTAGGCAGTTGAGAAGACCAGAGTTCAAGTCTAGACTTTAATCTATATTAAGTGTAACCCACAGGCCAGTCACTAAACCTTTCTATCCTCCAAACATCTCCCTGAGACTATAAGTTATAAACAAGCTGCCCAGCTGCATTAGTGGATGTACTTATTGAGTAAATCACAGTTATGGACCCAGACACGCAAAGCATGAAGCACACTGCAGACCCCATGGTGGTCCAATAGAAAAAGTATATGACATGGTTCCTAAACTCATAGAACTTAGGGAGGCAAGATGAGCACACACTGTGAAATAATGAGTAATGCCCAACTCCATATAAATAAGCGCTAAATTGTGTGATACAGATCATTTCAAAAGGTGGCTCTGATTTTTTTCCTTCCTAATCTTTAATAAAAATATACCCTCCTTAGTGTTAGAAATGAACTGTGGCAAGGATAAAAGGGCTGGTAGACACATCTAGGCTGCCCTCTGCTGTGGCCTATGATGGAATTACTCCCAGGGGTGCTGTTTAATAAAGTTCACTTTATTACTATCTAATACATTTCAGACAGCTCTGTGGGCCCCAGTCAAGCCTTTCTTAAGTGAGAGAACCTTGAGCTTCTCAGACTAGCTAATCAAGATTCCAACTCAAAGGCAGCTATTTTCAGAAGATAAATCTGTGATCTCTCTTTGCTAAGCAGTTGGGCAACCACATGCAACTTATAACTAGCTTACCTAAACTTTGTCCTTTTCTTTAGTACAAAATCCATAAGGAAAAAAAGAAAAATCTGCAAAATACAGAATTCTAGAATTTCCTGTACCAGACATCAAAAGGAATGATTTTGCATTAGACAAAATAAACAGTATATAAAATAATTATTTTCTTAAAAGGTCAGTGAATTACTCATTATGCTAGAAAAGACTTTAGAGATCATTTAATCGAATCCTCTGTCATTTTACAGATGAGCATTGGTCTTCCTTTCAGTATAAGGACCCTAATCTACCTTGGGTCATAAGTTCTTTGTGGGTTAGATGCCTTCTCCAAATCGTAGTTCAAAAGGCCCTACCTAAGTATTTATTTTTATTATTTATCCAGGAAGTCACACTTAAATCACAATAAATCCAATTAACTTGTTTTGGTAAGAAATTAGCAGTCTAACATTCTCTCCATAATCCATGGGCAACAGGCTCTTTCCTAAGAGTCATTTGTGGGACATACACATGTTAGGAGCCCATGTGGTTAGACCACCAGTCTAGAGGAGTTCACATACTAGAAACAACAATGGAAGGGGTGCTTGACACTTAAAAGCTATCAATATCACCTCATCATGTCTTCAACCTACTTTTATGCAGTCATCAGGCACTACATGCCCTCTGACTTCTACTTGGTATCTCTATTTCTCCCTCCTGGCATCTGGGATCTCTCTTGCTCCCTTCTGGGCATAAAGGCTCTGTCCAGTAGAGATTTTAGTCATCTTATAATCCTATGATTCAACTATATTCAAGGACACTGCATCTTTGTCAAGAATCCACTAAAGATGCTGTAATTATAATGCTTGTCTCATGCAAAGAGAGCTGCATTTTTTTTAGCCGGCTCTTTCATTCTCCTTCTTTGACTCAACCATAGATAATTCTTAGTTGAAATGCAATATTTAGAATCTCCTACTATTATATCCTTCATCTATTGGGAATGTTGTGATTACCCTGCCTCCGCCTGACCAAGTAGATCTATAGCTTTCTTCAGTAAGACCTTTTGGCCAATGGTTATAGAGCTTTCCCCCTCAGCTAAACTAGAAAGTAAGAGTGGCTATGTTTGTTCTTTGATTCTTCTTAGAAGTCTTCTGCTTTTTCTCAGAACTTTGACTGTAATATCCTCTAATTTTCCCCTGGATCCCCAAGTTCAACTGGTATAAAACTTATGGTTAGAAACTTATTGCTGTGCTTACTTTATTTTATTGCTAGGAAAAAGAGCTGACCATTGTCATAGTCAAACGACATGGTCAAAAACAAATTGCTTTTGACTGATCCATATCATGATCCTTTATTACATGCAAATAGTAAACTGTGCTGGTAATGGAAGGCTAAGAAGACTAATAACCTTTCTGACATGTTGCCCTAGCAGTACATCACAGCCTGATCTCCCATAGGTTTTGTTATTCATAAGGAAACTGAGACCTCAAAGGAGTGAAGCTACATATAATCATTCAGTAAGTGAAGTTGAGAATGGATGTTGGTCTCCTGACTTACAGTATAGGGTCTTTATTTTCTAACATACTATTCTTCCTTCCCTCCCCACTCCTCATCCCCACCTCTCCAGTTAAGGAACTAAGCAAATGATGTGAAATTCAATTCAACTCAAAACATATTTAGTATAAGATGATGCAGCTTAGTTCAAAGTGAAGAAGAAAGCAATGAAAGCCATGAAGATGTGATCTATGTGAGGCATGAGATTTTTAGTTATTAGAAAAGAGTTAGGGAGTATTTAAAGGTTTTCTATATCAAAGATTTTCTGGAATCAAAGGCTCAGTCATAGCAAACAAAGCTGTATCAAATAAGGGATAATTTTTACAGTCAAATGACAGCAAAAATACAGAAGAAAAATTTTTCTTCAGAATCTCATATCTTTCTCTTTTAAAAATGAAATTAACTTACAATTTAAAAAAGTAAGTTTAGAAAGTTACAAAAATATAAATAAATACTATCCTTATAAACCCAATTTTAAAGACAAAGTTTATTCACAAAAAACACTGGGATTCAAAGATTCTATCATTTTCTGTATGATTTCTTGCTATAAGGGTTATAAATTCTCATTTTAGATTTCCTAATGAGTAACATTAGCATATTTAATGATGCAATTTTCCTGATATTTTAACTCTAATATTATTAAGGTAGAATATATGAGAATCTAGTTTCTATCTATCCAAATTTGGTAGTCTTTATGAATATTTCAGAGTTCCCATTTACTATAGGTAACAATACACTCAGAAATTACATGGGAAACAATTAGAATTTGGAATCCCTAACATTTTTTCTTTCTTTCAGCAACAACTTGTGCCTTAATTTGGAAACTCCTTTATATGACAAGGTATATAAGAGGAGAAATGACTTTTAAAGTTATCAGTATTTAGAATTTCTTCTCCTTTTAAGAGAGCTTTGTGTTTGAGGCTTCACAGAGATCATCTAATTCAATCTACACTTGATTATATACTTGCTAATACACCTGATCAATTGTGTGCTCTATAGCACCCAAAATTAATGGTTATACAATATGTAATTGAATGGGAATCTAAACTATGTCCAAAGACAGTCCAATCTAATTTGGACAGTTCTAATTTCTCAGAAGTTCTTCTTATATTAACCCTAAATATCCCTCTCTGTTATCCTTTGTTCCTAGTTATACCCTAAACAGATTAAGCTTAATCCTTCTTTTGCCTTTCAAATATATAACAATTTTTATTATGCCCCAACTATGTCTCTTTTTTTCCCCTCAATTACTTCTATGGAGCATAGTATGACATGCTCTTGAGTTACCCACCCAATCTATTGGCCATCTTCTGGATGCACTCCAGCTTGTCAATATGCTTTCTAAAATGTGGTGCCTTAGGAATGAATATTATGCTCCTAATGTGGCCTGATAAAGGCAAAGTACAAAGAAACTAAAGAAACAGGGACTGCTGGACTTTAAATCAAGAAAAACTGGTGATAATGTCTTTAGGCCTCAGTTCCTTCATTTATAATACAATGAAGTTGAACTCAATGGCCTTTCAAGTATCTTTTTCCTCTAAATAGATGATGCTATATAAACTTTCCTTTAGAGAAGGACCAGAAAAGCAACAAGACTAGAAAGAGATACATTGCTGAACTGTAGAGTATTTAGGGAAGGGTCATCTGGTGGGGAGGGGATGGGAATGAATTCCATTTTAGTCTGGGTTAAAGTACTTGTAATAATTAGCCTGGAGAAAAGAAGATTCATGGAGAAGAAAAAAACACAAAACTGTCTTCAAGTTTTTGAAAGAATATTTTTCAGAAGAAGGCCCAAGCATGTTTTGTTTGTCCTCAGGGAGCAGAATCTGGATTACTCTAATTCCAGATCCAGTGCTCTTTTCACTGGGCCACCATGATTTCGACCACTTTCTGGCTAAACAAATTGTTCACATAATTGCTCACATTTATATCCAGCTATATAAGGTTTGCTGAACTCTTTCTATGAACTATTTAATTCCTTCAGAAAGTCATAAGGGATTCCTCCTGCTCCAGCAGGGGCTACATTACATATTTGCTGGGATCTCTTCTAGCACTGAGACGCCATCCCTTGTGTACTTGTTGTTTGTAGTTGTTCAGTCATGTCTGACTCTTTGGGACCTCATCTAGGGTTTTCTTGGAAAATTAACCAAAGTAGTTTGCCATTTCCTTCTTCAGCTCATTTTACAGATGAGGAAACTGAGGCAAGCAAGGTGAAGTGAGATTCCCAGGGTCACATAGCTACTAGGTATCTGAGGCTGGATTTGAACTCAGATCTTCCCATCTCCAAGCCTGTTCCTCTATCCATTGTGCCTAGCTACTCAAGTGCCACCTAGCTGCCTCTTCTCTACTAAGTTATAACAAATCATCAGATTGTTTATCTCATAGTTCATGTCAGTGGAAACTAAGAAAAACACCAAAAACTGCAGCTCACTTTTCACCCCACCATTCTTTGTGGCTATATTTTGACATGAGTTGGATAATTTTAACCCATTTATTTCCCAAAGGTAAGATTTCAAGGGAAGAATTCAAGAGCAAGAGATAACATGTGTTTTCATGTTTAAAATTTCTATTATCATCTTGATGTGATGTGTTGGGGCATAAATATCTTATTAAGAGAAGCTGAGCATGATCCAGTGAAAGATACAGCCTCACTCAAATCTAAATTCATCAGAAATCTTTCCTGGGCAATAAGGTACATGCAGAAATGAATGGTTGTAGAAAGCAAACAAGAATGAAATAATATAAAATGAAATGAAAAAAATTGAACAAAATAATAAAGTTTTCCAATAGAAAGTTTCTTTCTTTGCACAACACAACTATGAAGTCTGTCTTGAGTTTGAATCTGTTTTTTTTTTTCCTTCCAAAAGAGAGTTCACAGAAATTAAACTCTGGCTACAGAATTAATTTAAACTTTTCTCCCCAGAGGTGAAAAATTTCATCCACAGAATTTCTCTCTCTCTCTCTCTCTCTCTCTCTCTCTCTCTGTCTCTCTTTCTCTCTCTCTCTCTCTGTCTCTCTCTCTCCTTCTCTCTCTCTCTCTCCTTCTCTCTCTCTCTGTCTCTCTTTTCTCTCCTCCCTGCTTCATACACACAGAAACACATACACAAGCACATACATGTATGGGTGAATGTGTGCATATACATACATACACATATAATGTTCATGTAATAAACATACACATAGACATAAATAAAACGAGCATTACTATCAAACATTTTAATTCAGATTTTACTGAATAAATAAAATTTTATGATTTTTTTAAAAAATATGTAATGATTCCTTTGTGATAATAGCATGAGAAAAAGAGAGTTGTAGGGAGAAATGACAAATTTTTCATGTGGCAGGAAAAAGGAAGACACTTACAATGAATGAGTGAATGGGATGCTTATAGTTCTACATGAATTCCTTCTAACTCTTGGTATTATAATGGCATTAAGCCCAGAAGACTTTCATATTGTTAATACTAATTGTATTTCCAGAAATTACAAATTACAGGTTATGACTGGATTCATAAATGGGCTGTCTTCTTTGTCTTCAGTCACAACAATCAAGCACTCCCTTATATTCAATCAACTTGCTCCCTTTTTGGAAAAAAAAAAAAAAGACAGCAGTAGAAACAGAATGGTATTGAAAGCCAGAGATAAGAAGACAGTGATATCCCCTCTCCATTTTCCAACTGCAAGCAGAGCAACTTCAGTAATATATATTGACCCACATGGTTAGTTCTTTCCCCATGAGCACAAACCTGACTGCTGAGAAAATTATCTGGCTGATTCTTCCTGCTTGTTGTATTAGTAACACAACCTCGGAGGCAGGGACAAGAAAACTTCCTCCCTTGTGGTATCTCTTGTATTCTCTAGTCATTTGCACCATTTACTAGCTGTTTGTGGTTAATAGGATATCTTTTACTCAGAAGCACTGGGATGCCTCGCACAAAGGCCTTCTCACTGAGCAGACAAAGCTTAATCCCACCCAGTCCCACTCAGGGAAGTAACCAGCCAAACATAAAGGGTAATCCTATGAGAGCAGATAAATAGCTTTAAATGCCTGTGGTGGAAGCCATTTTGCTTTTGCTGCTTTCTGTCACCAACACCTTATGTTGAGTCCTAGAAAAGCAGACTAATTAAAAGGAATGAAAATGGAATAAGCAACAGCACTTTTAAAACCAGGAAAATTGCTTTATAAAAATATGCTCAAGGGAAACTGTGGACTTGAATGATAAATATTCACTATGTCTAGGACAACTCTAAAGGTAATATCAGGTATGAGGACCATCTTTCCTCCCTGCTCTGGGTCTGTAGGTATAGGGAATAGAATGATCATTTCTTTGATATTGGGAACTCCTCAGTGAGGAAATTCCCTCTCTCAATGCAGACTGGCATCTTTTTCTGCTGCTTAGAATGTTAAAGTGACCCATGGCTAAGGTGTCAAAAACAAAAACAGAAGCAGGGCATCAAACTGTAAATAAAGATCTTTGCAACATTATGTTTTACTGTATGTTTATATATTTTTCAAACATGCCACAATTACTTTTAATTTGGTTCCTGAAGCACTGAGGAGTGTTAATGGCAAGGTACCTTGCCAGGGGTCATACTGGTCTTCTTGGATTTGAAGTCAGTTCTCTGTGTTGTATAGTACACTGCCTCTTATTCTCTAGTTTGGGAAAGGAAATACTTCAGATGATATTTTAAGGGACACACAATGGAGTTTCCTGTAGTGACCTAATAGGCTCAGGTGTGTTCTCTGTACGTTGCCTCAGTGGAACTGATCTCTTAAGCTACTGGACCAGATATCAAAAAGGGAACCAACATGATGAAATGCAATTATACCTCAGAACTAAGGCACAACCCTTGTTAATGACATATTTAGTGCTAGCTAATAATATTTTGCATGATTTCTTTAAGCAAAATACCTGCCTCTTAACTTAGTTACTTTTATTGGTGTTTTAGTCAATCTCATTTTTTCTACCTTCACATATGACTGAGGAAGAATATCAGATTAAATAAGGTTAAGTTTCATTTAGACCTCCAGTTCTTAAAAAAGAAAAGTATTTGTGGCATAAACATTTAAAAATTAGGTTTAAAAAAGGAAAAGTCCAAATTATGACTTAGTTCACTGGCTTGGAAACAAAGCAATTCAATTTTCAAGATTTATGGGAAATAAGGTGGGTGCTGAATCTAACTGCCAATTCCTAAAAGCATAAACAATCCACTAGATCATTTAGGTTGTACATAAGGAATTATTCTCTTTTCCCCATTATTTCATTATGCTTTTTTTCTAAATTGTCTCTAAAGTGTTTCTTCCTAAGTATTTCTCCCTAAATAACTTTGAACTCTTGGTTAATGCAACCTTTGCCAAGGCCAAAGACAATATTTTTATTTATGTCTTGTGGTAGATCAAAATTGTCAGGTCTTGTGGAAATTAGTTTAGAAAAGTCAGAACTGGCTGGCAATTGTAAGAATTAGTCAATGTTAGTTTAAAAAAGAACTATCTGAACAAGTGTGAACCAGTTTGACCCAATAATAATTGTTCAAAACTAATTAGGACCATTCAGAAAACCAGGTGAATCGGTGTGACATTTGCTCAGAGCTTAACTTAGGAACTGGTTTGTAGCATTCAAGAACCATCCAGAACTAGTAAAAATTGGTTTCATAGGAATAATAGGATCATAGATTTGGATGTGAAAGGACCCTAGGAAGTCAGGGAATCAAATTCTATCATTTTATACATGAGAAAACTGAGGTCCAGAGAAGTTACATCACTCCCACATGATTAGTAAATAGCAGAGCTGCTATGTGAACAAATAATGTCTGATCTAAAATCCAGAGCTCTTTTCACTTCACCATACTTTTTGAATCAGTTCAAACCAATTGGAATGATTTTTAACCAACGAAATTAGCTTGACTCTTGTCAGTTTAAAAATAATTGTTTTGAATCATTCAGAGTCATTTTTTAAATGTCAGAATCAGTCTAAATCAGACAGGTGCCTATCATACAGTAAATGCTTAGTATTTCTTCTTTTTTTAAAAAATTCATTGATACAGATAAGGAAATTGGGGCTTACTGACGTTGAAGGATCTATACAAAATAAATAGTTAAGCTGGAATTTAAATACAAGTCCTCTGGCTCCCAGTATAATAAGCTTTCCACTGTACTACATCTGACATACCCTCCTGCCTCAGCTATGTGACTCAAACCATCGGGTAGAGAGTGCTTTGTAAGTTCAGCTATAAGTCTATGATTCCATAACCAGAAAGTGTCAAATATAAGTTCTTGTTCTTATTTTTGTTATTCTTTATCAATATCATTTCCACAATCTCCTAATGCTTATTTTGACTTCCAGAAGATAAGACATTAGAATCAGGAGCCAAATCCCTATTTACATCAAGTTGCGATTGTCCTGTCTGTGGGTGAGAAAGGATGGCCTTGTCTAGAATGGTGCTAATGAGGTCAAGGTTTTGAGTCTATGTATAGACCAGTACACTTTGTCCTTTTTTGTGGACACAGATTGTGCTTTCCACTTTGGCCATCTATCTTGAAAACGCACATAGGAAACTTGGGGAGAGCATATGGATGAATCGATGCAAATTGGGGAGAGCATATGGATGAATCGATGCAAATACATCTCCTCTACTAGAAAAATGATTCAAAGTTCATGCCCTGCTGGTAGTGGTCTGCAGCATCTTCATACACAAAAGACACAATGGTTTCCACTAAGTGACGACAGCATTCATTTTTTTTTAAATAAAATGATGTTTATAAAGAAACAAAATATTTTCTTAAGTTGAAATATGACTAACTTATAAAAATCCATAACAAGTAATAGCTACATATACTCATGACCCTCTAGAAGAATTCATTTTAAATGTATGCCAATGAAAAGGGAGACCACACTATAGTTTTTATTTTAATGGCTAACATACTATGGGATTTAAATAACATGCAAATTGAGGAAAGGTTTTTTGATAATTCTGTCCCTGCCTGTTTAGAAATCAACAATGCTGTTAACCTTTCCTTTGCCAGCACATGACAATTGAAGAATAACTACAGGGTAATTCCAGGTCTTTGTGTTTTTGAATGTCAGGGTAATTTGAAGAGCTCAGACAGTAAATTTGAATTGGTTCACATATGCTGTCTGCAACCATAAATACATTTGGAATAACTTATTCCACCTCTCCAAAGGCGTGATTTTCATTTTTTAAAAGAATTCAAGCACTGGACTAAGTGTTTTATGGCTACTAGAAATTTGGGCTGAACTTGGGGGAAAAATCACGAAGACATTCATTTTTTCATTTACCAAAGTTTCAATTTAGTAAAATGCCAAGATCTCACAAAAGTCATAAAATCCTAGATTTTTTCCCCAAGGAAATTGATAAAAATTTCCAACCTCTACTAAAGTTCTGGTTTTAACTAACCTTTTTTGATTAAAGACCTATGGCTACAGATTTATCACATATTCCTCTCTTTGCCTGCCATTCCACTTTCTCCTCTTTCCTTCAAGTGCCATCCTCCCTCCAACCAATTTGTCTCTTAGCTTTCTACTTGCTTAAGCATTTGATGCCTTTTGTCTCCCATTCTTTTTATAGTGACATTTTGCCCCATCTCCAATAGCACCTGACATTGCTTATTTCTTCCTTGTCACCTGTATTATTCTGACAGTCTCCTTTCTTGCTTCCTTTTTTCCTCCTTCACCTATGTCAATTTTCCTGTGTCTGCCATAATCTTTCACTCCCCTTATACCAATATAAATTCTCTTAGTGATTAACCAACCTGCACTATTACCAGTACAGAAACATTTAAGTCAGTGGTAACGGCGGGGAATTTCTAGAACAGGTTCTAGCCCAGCTGGGCAGCATTTTTGGTGCTGATGTTGAAAATATAGTAGGGATTTTTATGGACCTGTTTGTCCATTCTTCCTCATCTGAAGATAATGATTAGCACAGCAAAGGACAGAGTTTAGTAAAGGAAAACCAATCATGACCCTGACCTACAAACACATTCAGAAAGATAAAGGCTATTTTTGTCATCTTCCATTTCCAACAATGTCTAAGAAAAATTCTCCTAGGGAATTCAGATATGTTCTTGACCCCTAATGCTAGGAGAATCTGAATAAATATCACACTAAACTCAGAAATTCTTTTGCATGAAATTTCACTCCAATTGATATTTTAAATATGATATTTTTGCTTTCAATCCATAGAATTTTGCAGTAAACATACCCCACATAATCTTTTTAAAGATGACCAAGTCTGGGAGCTCCAATAACACATGAAATCTATCTCTATGCCTCAAATTTCATAACAAATAACTAATAATTTTTATAACCAAGTATAACTCAGAATAACAAAGAATTTTTTAAATAGGATTTTCTTTAAAAAGAGAAAAAAAGGCACAGTATTATTTTAATTCTTACTTGCTCCTCAGATCCCAGTGGTGCTCACCGGACTTCTCACCTAAGCAAAGAGAAAATGTGATAATGATTAAGAGAGTGTGAAAATGATATTGCTTAAAATACTGCTCTGCTTGAGACTGTGGCATGGAAAAAGGTTTATGGAAAAGAAAACAGTTACATTTTTGCAGTTTCCTTAATTCCCACTGTTTTATAAATATTTGTTTCCAACATTCTTTATACTACAATAAAAAGCAAAATGTCATGAAATTTATGGGGAAGCAAATTTTTTTTAAAATTAGTTCCTAATTGAACTACAGTTAATTAGCATATAAGCTTGACATGGGCTGGGATTTTTCATTTTTGTTTTTGTAAATTCAGCACCTCATACAGTATCTGGCATCCAGTAATTCCTTAATAAATGTTTGATGAATTGAACTGAACTTCACAAGAATGAGCATTTATGAAAGGTTCTTATAATCCAATAGATGGCAGCTGAAAAATGAACTTTATGATTAAAATGAAAGTGAAATAATTCTAGGAAAAGAGAAAAATAGGGGAAAAAACTTTGTTCAATTAAATCATGATCAAGGTTCCATTCTAAATAGTTATGGAATAGTATTGTGGAATAGTTGATTTTACTGGTGCTCGTAGGGTCTCAGGAGAAACTGAATATAAGTTAGCTGCTTTCAGGGAAAGGAATTCAAACTTTTAAAAGTTGGATTAAAAGTAAATTAAATCCATTAAAAATGTGAAATGCAAGTGGTTCTTGATGTTTCACTGGAGATGAGGTACATAAAAGTTTTTGAAAATAAAATGAGCCAGAAAAGATATTATTTTGAAGTGGAAAGAACACTGGATTTGAAATCATAGGACCTGGGATCAAATCCTGATGGTTACTGATATTGTTCATACTTCTTCTTCTATTTCTTCTTTTATTTGCTTTTCAGACAGGAGAAGGTAGGGCAATTGGAGTTAAGTGACTTGCCCAAGGCCAGACAGATAGTTTTTTTGTGTTAAGTGTCTGAGGCCAGATTTGAACTCAGGTCCTCCTACTCGAAGGCCAGTGCTCTATTACACTGCACCACCTAGCCACCCCCAATCATACTTCATTTTTAAAGAGCACCAGTGACATCACAGGTTCACATCTTTACTTGTATGTGAATTGGATTTAAGTGAGGCTAAGATGCACAAAGTTGTCAGCCTCACTCTCTCTTCTAGAGACAGGGTAAGACAAAAAGTCAATATGACTGGCACTGGCCCAGAATGTAGTGGATGACCTTGGTCTCTTTGATGTCTGACCAAGCTCTAAGCTCTTTGCAGTGTCTGCTTTGGTCACCTTCATGGCCATTGAAATAAATAGTTTTCAGCCACCCATTCTTTTGGGAGAAGTTTCCACATACTTGGAGAAACTCACAGATGGGTTTAAGGCCTGTTGGTTACTCAACTTGGTTTAGCTTGTCTGCTGAGATGGTTTTGCTGGTCTATGGCTGCTGCACATGCTAGAGCTTTTTAGAGATGGTACTAGTTACAAGCTGTATAACTTGGGGTATCCATCTCATTCCACTACTCTGGGCCTTTTTTCCCTTATCTATAAAATGATAAAGGAATTAACTAGATAAAGGTAGAAATTGACTCACTTTCTAAAAAAAAAAATTAACCCAAATAGTTAATCTCTCTATGTATCATGATGTTTAAACTGACCTATGTATATTACCCTCAATTTTCTTTTGGAGGGGGGGTCGGGAGAGTAGTCAAGGTGATTGTTAATTTCAGTCTTTTTTTCCCCTTCCTTTTTGTCCATACTCTCTAAGTTTATTTTTTTAATGTGTTATATAAATAGAAAAGCCAAAAATATAGTAGTTCATCCAATGAACTACTGGAAACTGACTTTACTTTCACCTTCAATCTGTCATCATTAGGCATTTATTGAATGAAAACCATGCTAGGCATTATATATATATATATATGCACTATATGCAATTTGGTTTGCAGGAACTGTTCTTATCCTGGAAGTTTATATATAATCTAGAAACTGCCAATAGAGATGAGACGTGAACAAGCCAGATATGAATTCCAGAGTTGGTTTGATATATGTATGTGTGTGCATGTGTGTGTCCATAAACTCTTTATCATTACATCTGATCAAAAGTCCCTTTCCTAAATCATCTCCAAACCTCTTTCCTAGTGCACATTCTATGGATCAGCATAGATATTAGATATTGCCTTTGCATCAAAGTCTCAAAGGAACAAATATGAATGTAATGAGCAGGGCCTTAAATTCCTCTCCTATAAATGATTTATAGATTCAAGTGCACAGACACTAGATCCAAAGTCTCCTAAGGCCCATCTAAAGTCAGAAAATATTAATGTGCTTCTATGCCTTCAAGTTACTACTAATAATTAACATTTTATAGCACTGTGTGCTATATAGTAGGTATATAGTAAGATACTCTGGCATCTTTTATTGTTTTTCAGTTGTTCAGTCATTCAGTCATGTCTGACTCTTTGTATCCCCATGGACCATGGCATACTAGATCTTTCTGTCCTCCGCTACCTCCTAAAGTCTGTCTGAGCTTGTGTTTCTTGCTTCCATGGCATTATCTATCCATCTCATCCTATACCATGCTCTTTTCTGTTTGCCTCCAATCCTTCACATCAGGATTTTTTCGAACGAGTCTCCCTGTTGTCCAAAGGATTCTCAAAAGTCTTCTTTAATGCCACAATTCAAAAATGTGAATTCTGTGGCCATTCAGCTTCCCCTTTAGTCCAGCTTGCACAGGAATCAAATTACAACTGGAAAAACCATAGCTTTGACTATATGGAACTTTGTTAGCAAGGTGTTGTCTCTGGTTTTTTAGTATGCTGTCCAGATTTGCCATAGTTTTCCTTCTAAGGAGCAACTGCCTTTTAATTTCATAGCTGTAGTTACCATTTACAGTGATTTTTTAGCCCAGTAATATAAAATCTGACATTGCTTTCAGTTCTTCTTCCTATAGTTGCCAGGAAATCATAAGACCAGTTGCCAGGACCTTGTTTTTATATAAAGTTTCAAGCCAGCTTTTAAACTCTCCTCTTCCACCCTCAGCAAGAAGCTATCCACAATATCTTAGATACTATATGCATTATCTCCTTCATTTTACAGAGAGGTTGAAGGACTTATCCACAGTCACACAACTACTAAATATCAGAGCTAAAATGAGAAATTCTTCCTAATTTCAGTCCCAGCATTCACCACTACACCATACTGCCTCATTAAGATAATAGTATGCACTTAACTTAGCTATTCACAAAAGAAAGATGACCGAAAAAAAAGAAGAAAAATCTAGCGCTGTTAGACTAGAAATTCTACCTTGTTTATTGGTTTTTGTGGAAAGAAAAACCCAAAATGGATCACTCTGATGAGTTCCTGTTTACTCTAAGTTTTGGTAGGAAGGAAAATCATTTAGTTTTACATGAAGAAAAAAATATCCTTCATTGGTTGTGTGTGTTTAACTCATTTAACTTTTGTCACAATGTATCTGGTTATTGTGATAAAGTCTAGGACTCTTCACATCCCAAATAGAAGAAGTTGATGCAAAATAACAGAAAGAATATCCTTTTTTTTCCACTAGATATTTTTCTGAACGTTAAGTTTGGTTTACACACAGTAAAGACTACAAGGCTGTACATTGGTGGTTATTAAAATGGGATGCATTTTCATGTTGCTTGGGTAGAATATGATCTATTAGAGTCAGAAAATAAGAACTCATGGGACATTGGAGGATATTAAGTCCAACCCCCTCATTTTACAGATCAAAAATTGAAATCAAGAGATGATAAATGACTTGACAAGGGAGACACAGCTAGTGTTTGTGTCTGACATCTGAACTCCTCTCTGTCTTCCCAACATCAAGTTTTTCTGGTGCCTCTACTCATATATTCTCTCTATCTCTTTCTGTCTCTCTGTTTCTCTTTCTGTCACTGTCTCTGACACTCTCTCTCTCTCTCTCTCTCTCTCACACACACACACACACACACACACACACACACAGGCACACATTGTACTATTTTACTTAGTGGTCTCATTAGCTTTCATGAATTTAAATACCAAATTTATGCTGATGAATCTCAAATCAATCTATCTAGCCTTAACCTCTCTGCTGAGCTCTAGAGTCTCACATTTCCAACTGGCTTTCAGACATCTTGAAGTAGATATACTTCTTAAGTTCAACATGTCCAAAATTGAACTCATCTTCCCTGCCAAAATCCTCCCCTTTTCCTAACTTCCCTATTACTATTGAGGACACACCAACTTCCCATTCCCTCAGGCTTCCAACCTTAGTGTCTTTCTTGACTCCTCACTATCTGTCCTCCCCTATATCCAATCCGTTGCCAAGGCATGACCAGCTCTTGAGCATGCTCTTCTGTACTCTGATACTGCCACCACCCTGGTGCTAGCCCTCATCACCTCATGCCTTGACTATTGCAATAATTTGCTGTCTGCTCTACCTGGCACACCTTTCTCTCCATTCTAGTCCATCCAGTATGTAAATAATCTGTTAAATTAGCCATAAAATATAGTACAGTATTTTTAAATGGTTAAAATTGGAAAGAACCTAGAGTCTTTTTAAAATAAAGTAGCCTATTACAGAGCAGGCAGATTTTAGCAAGCATTAGATGCAAAGTTTATTTTTTATAACATGTAGTAAAACTATTGATCATGATAAAAGTAGTAACTAGGATTTATGCTCAAGTGGAAGAAAACAATAAAGATTTAGTTGGCAAAAAATCTGATGATGACTAGAGAAAATACTTCTGAAAACCTTCACTTAAGTATGAATTTATTGGAAGGTGATCATACCACTACATAACTCTGTCTTCTTGCTGTTTTATCATAAAGCAAGAGAAGATTCAAGGAAGTTAAAAAAAAAACATAGTTGGCAAGGAATGCTGAAGCCATCATGACTCTGGTATTGTCTGTCTCTGTTTCAGTCCCTCTCTTAACATATATGGTTAAATTCATTATTCATTTAAGTTAAATGAAAGCATGACATGCCTATGTTGTAATATAGGAAAATACTAGACAGTTCTAATAGAATACTTACTGAACCAAAGAGAGATATTTATTAATTCAGAGGCAACATCACTCAGCATGATATAGTTGTCATACTGGAATGGAATTGGGAGCCAGGAAACCAGGGTTCTACTAATTCTACCAACAGATTCTACAAATAGCAATAAGCAATCGTGTGACTTGGGGCAATGCAAGTTACTTAAACCTCTCTGGATGGCAAAAGGAGATGAAATCTGTTATATAATAAAGGATAATTGCATATGTAAGGTCCTAATACTCAGTACTAGAATTCAATTTTCTGGTGTTGAGTGACATTGCTTTGAGCCTAGCCTTATAGGTAGACAGACTAGTTGGCTGCCTAGATTATGTATTGCTGTTTTGGAAGGCTGGGCAGGAAATCTTATGTCCATACTATTTCTCATACTATTGGTATGTAGTTTCATTGCTTTTTTAAAAACTTTTAAATTTTTATTTTTTAGTTTCATTGCTTTTGACCTGGAAAGTCTTTTTTTTTTTTTTTTTTGCTTTTTGGAGGGGGAAGGCAGGACAATTGGGGTTAAGTGACTTACCCAAGGTCACATGGCTACTAAGTGTTAAGTGTCTGAGGTCGGATTTGATCTCAGGTCCTCCTGACTCCAGGGCCGGTGCTTTATTCACTGCATCACCCTAGAAAGTCTTAAATTTTCAAGAATCCTTTATCAGATGCCTGCTGGGTCATCTTTAATTTAATCATGAACACTTTGACAGGCAAGGAGGTCCTGAATGGGATACAATAGTTACAAGGGAAGG
Organism: Pseudochirops cupreus; assembly: GCA_028627135.1. Classification (NCBI taxonomy): domain Eukaryota; kingdom Metazoa; phylum Chordata; class Mammalia; order Diprotodontia; family Pseudocheiridae; genus Pseudochirops; species Pseudochirops cupreus. The sequence continues at coordinate 329,397,137 of CM053583.1, forward strand.
AAAAAGATTGGCACAGAAGAAAAGGATAATTATATGGGAGGTAGGAAGGCAACTGTTCCCTGTTACAGTTTTACCTAGGACTGCGCATTTTGAAATTAGCCTCGTTCATTGTCAAGTTTTTATTGAGGCACTGCTTTCAAACTAACCAGTATTTGGCCAACTGACCATCAGTCTCCATCTTATGAAATGATTGTTTACAACTTATCATTTTATCTCCTATGATGAAGTGAACATTACATCCATTCAACTGTTTTAACCTCTTTACCGCGGCTCATTACTTTAACCAATAATCTTTCTTGTGTTTTTTGCTTTGAGTGCTTTTTAAATGTCTAACCACGTAACTATCCATCCCCCCTTCCATTCCTTAACAAAACATAAGCCAGAATCTTTAAAAGCTCCAATGAGTTCATTTTGTAAAACCTCTCTCTCATAAATCGATGTTGGAGGCTCCTTATCAAATCATTTTTTTCAAGGCATTCTCTTATTAAATCCTCTAAAACTGTTTCCCAGAATTCCTCTGAATTGATAAGATAATCAGGTACTATTTGTAAGCTCTTGCTAAATTATTTTTGCCATAATGACATTATGTTCACTATGTTCTAGACATCAATATTCTGACCACTCCTCATAAAAAATAAAGCTATGAGCTAGAGCTCCACTAATTTCATCTGACTTCCTATCTAATGTATCTTTCTTTTCCCTCTCAAATATTTTATATGTCCATCTATCTTAAGAACAAGCATCACATATTGCAATGAGAGGCAGTATTAATATTTAATAAAGTTAAGCTCATAAAGAATGAGCTGTGGTATAGTGTCAAATCAGAGTTACATAGAAAATTACTCAAGCTGTGTATTAATTAAGTCCTTTGTGCTTTTAGTTACTACCTCCATGCTATTAATCAACAAATAAATATTTATCGAATAATGTGGCTTATAAGGTGCTAAGGGCTAACATATTCACTAGGCATAAAACTTCAGGCTTCCGGTGTTAGAAAAAATGTTTTTAAGTCTGAGTCTGTCCACTTCAGGGCAGAACATTTTCTCTGAGAAGAACTATGGGAGCATGGGAAGTACAAGTAGCAATTCTCTCTTTTATCTCCATTCTGGAGCCTGGATACAGTAGGGATAGAGCGGGGTGTTGTATAGGTAAGTGTTAACCACTGATGTAAGAGACAGGAAATGAACCCTCTGCAATACTTAGAAGATCCAGAATAGGCAGGAAAAATGTTATAGAAGTACAGATAGGACCATATGATTTCCTTGTTCCCTATAAAACACTTTTGTATTTGTATAGTCTATCCTCCATGTTCGGGAGGAACTCCCTTCTCATTTCTGCCTCTTAGAATTCCTTGTGATGTGACAAATAATAGGTATAGGGGATGAAACAATTGGCATAAACAAAAAGGATAATTATATGGAAAATAGGAGGGCAACTTTTCCCTGCTATACAGGTTTGTCTAAAACTGGGTACACAGAAATTAAACAAATGTTTATTTTCAAGTTTTTATTGAGGCATTTTTGAAAAGGGAACAGAAAAGTGCAATCCACTATGGTGCAGGATTTCTAAATTACATATCAACATAAAATTTCATATTTCATTTTTTAAAGAAATATTCCATTTCAATGCTGAGATTAATTTAGGGCTAGATCAGCAATAGAAGGGTTAATTACAACTGGTAGAGTACATGGATTTAGCAGTAGGATGAGGAACTTTAAGTTTTTGTAGATGGAGTGCTGTATTAGCAAGCATCCTAGCACATCCAGGATGGCCTGCTAGCACAGGTTCTTTGATCTGCTTTGCTAAGTAAACAACAACTTTTAAAGGGGTCAACAATCTACTTTAATTACATTCATGACTTCAAAAGAAAGGTCAGCATCCCGAGTGTGGAGGAAATACAAACAAAGAAATTAGCACAGAGATTCCACAGACAGGGCTCCTACTGTCTGAGCCCAAGTGAGTCAGTGCCTAATTAGCTTAGTACCAAAAGGTGTAAAAGTCTTTATGTGATTCAGGATGTATCACAACTGTGACTGACATACCTGTGTACTTTTAGACTTGGGAGCATAGCTCTCATTCCAAAGGAAAAAAGGACACATGTGGTCACATAGCCTATTAATGGATGGGGAAGATCTTCCTATTCCATTAACATTATAATGACCTTTGGAGGTTGACTGGGATAAGGTCTCTTAGGAGAGGGCTATCTTCCCTACACAGTAGAGAAACTGATAAGGCCTAGGCTAATGGCTCCTGGAGAACAATATCTGGTACTCAATTCATCAACTACAGTTGACCAAAACTCCCTAGCTGGATAAATGACATAGTGACATGTTCTCCCTCTAAGGGGGCTTGAAGAAGGTAGCACTTGATCTATGCAATCAGAAGGTCTGATGCGGGAGACAGTATCATTGATAGATATCCTAGTTTACCAACTAGAATATGAAAGTCTTTGTGAGTTATATTTATTTTTATCTCCAAAGTTTAGCCCAAGGTCTCATTTTCTGTAAACTATTAGATCAGAGACTATTTTTTTTCCATAGAAAGTTATATTCTAGCTCAATTTTCTGTGGTTTTCTAAAGAAGGGCATGGAGAGCCATTGGGATCATAACATGTTGGGAAAAACAATCACAGTGATTTTGAACTTATGCTGATGGAAACAGTAACTCGATCTATTCTATTTCCCCTGGTTGCTGTTTCAAAGAGCAGAAGAAAAGTGCCTACTAAACAGTGAGTGGAAAAGCTTATTGATCAGAGTTGGGAGATGCAAGATTCCTGGCTTCTTCTGACTTCAGTGTTTTCATTTTTATTGTTACAGCTTTAAAAGAAAAAAAAAATCAGAGTCTGGCAAGCTTATACTTTAGCTCTTTTAAGTATTTAATTTCCAAGAAGACTGCTTTCCTTCAAAAATGACTTACAATATGTAGTCATATCACGGGGTTTTATTTTAGGGACAGCGACATTTCTACCTCCTGTTTTGCATGAGTGTTTGTGGGATGCTCATGAGATGAGCTGAGCTGAAAGAAGAGATTCCTCAGCTGCCTCATCCAGACAACCCCCCTCATACTAAAATGATGATTATATTCATTCGCTTCCAACTTCACATTCTAAAAGTGATCTTTGGTAAATGAGGCTCACAAATAGCTAGCAACATCTTAGGATCTGAATGGCTCTCTATGGTGCGCTTTATCTCCCAGGTGCTGACATGGTTCCTGAAGTAGGCCTAACATGGAATATAGTTATTTTTCATGCCAAATAATAAAATCAATATTATATGAAAGGTAAACCTTTCAAACATAAGCCAATTTGGACACTAACTTAACATACCAGTTGTTTTTATTCAATATAAGCAACAGAATGAACAAACATCTTTGGGACTAGGACAAGGACGAGATGATGATTAGAGCTACTGGACCTTAAGGATAATAGATTTAGAGATACAGGTTATCTAGTATAATCACCCCATTGTATAGTTGAGGACACTGAGGACTAGAAATGTGAGGTGATGTGATGTGTCCAAGGTCATGAAGTTGGAATTAGACTACAGTCAGAGCTCTTTCTGCTGTACCAAAAAAGAAACCAAACAAACAACTTTCTATTCACTTCCTTTCCTCCCCGCAACTACTTGTGCAGATTCTATGATTTGCATTGTACAAATGAGGGAACTGAAGTTTAAAGAGGCAAAGTTGCTTGATTCAGAGATTATACATCCAGAGTACATCAAAATTGAGACTTAAACCTGGGTTTTCTGACCTCAAGAGTAGTAGTCTCTTTAAGATAATGCCTGTGATTATATATATAGCTAGGTAGTACAAACAGGTAGAGAATGACAAGCAGGCTTTATAGAGAGAGACCAATAATGAATGTGGGAAGGGAGGTTTTATGAAATAGTTGGGCCTTAAAGGATAGAAGGGAGAGCCTTTACAGAATAGAGTAGTGAAGTAATAACTAAGAAAGGTTGAAGTTTGGAGTGTCATGAAAGAAGGCAGAAGAAACAGTTTATACAGAGACTTGGTAGTAGTTGTACAGTTATAGTACTACTACTATTTGGTAGTAGTAGTACAGTTGTTTGTCTGTATAAGTGGTATTTCTCTGATCAGTCTTATTGATTTACTGAGATTACTGCATATGCTGTTTTAAGTGCATATGCCCAGGGAGGTAGGCATACACCCTGTGACCTTGTAAGAAGACAGAGGCAACAATTATGATTGGTTCTCAGTGACTGGGTTTGTCTCCAAGTTGATTGGGTAATTCATCAAATTGATTTGGGGTTCCCTGATCAAACTTACTCATGCTTGACAGAGTTTGCTTCTTGTTCCTACATTTCTTTCTTTATTTTTTTTTTTATTCATCAGTAGTACTTGTGGGTGAGACAATAAGATAGAGGCGAGTCAAAAATCCTGATATCTAGCATTTAGAATTTGGGGTTGATTGGCAAAGAGGCTGGCTGCTACTTTAAAGAGTGAAGGGGCAGAAATACATTATGGTAGAGAGGCAAATATAGTCACTTATAGTATGTACTATGGTCTGATGGGCTCAGGAAGATGAGTCTTCTTGACTTCAAATCTGGCCTCATTCACTTTTTAGCTATATGACCCTGGGCAACTCACGTACCCTTTTTGCCTCAGTCTCTCCCCTTAAAGTGAGCTAGAGAAAGAAATGCCAAACCACTCCAGTAACTTTGCAAACAAATGAAATAAAGAGAACAAACCCCCTCCAAATATGGCCTTGAAGAGTAGGACATGACTGAAACAACTGAACAACAACAAAAAATGACTTAGCCGGGGTTCAAAAAGCATGCCCAGTGATTAGATTACAGATGAAGGCTGTCATGGTAAAACAGTGAGCTTATATATTCAGCCATATGATTGGATTAATTCATTCAACAAATATTTATTGTATACTGAGACCAAATAGGGCACTGCATGTGGCATTAAAATGAAAACTTCGTATATGTAGAGTATTTTCATGTTTATCTCACTGACAATGTATAAGAAAATCATCTAGACACTGATATCAGGATTACATCATTTGATGGCATATAGCACATTTGTTTGCAAATGTGAAGATGATCTTACTAACCTGCTATAAGTAGTATATGTGTTTTGCATTGCTCTTATAGCAGTGGTGATGGATTTCTCTTGTAGGTCATATTGTCGTCCCCTGCCCCCCAACTAATGACATGCCCTTATTAGGTTCCGGATAGGAGATAGGGGTATGGTTTGTGGTCATGGAGCATTAAATATTTGCCAGTGCACTTGAAGTAAATAATTCCATTCCCAAGAAATGCATAGTATTATAACACTGATATAGCCTGTTAGAAGGGATCTTAGAGACCATCAGATTCTACTTCTTTATTTTAGCCCATCTAGCCATTCAACCTGGGTATCTTGCCATGTGCTCTGATTCTGTATCCTCTAGACTATACCTGCAGAGTACACATTTTCCTCCACGGGAGAATTGGTCTGTTCACTTTTGGAACTCCATTCTAGGTCTGGGCTGCAGTGATTGGTAAGTAAGTACAAATGTCTGTAATCAACTAAATCTGGATGTCCCAAGAATATGCTTTACATCCTATCCATCCATCCACCCTGGGTATCTTGCCCTTTGTCCTGTTGCTGCATAACCTCTTCCATCCTTGCCCATTTTAAGATGACTTGTTTTGGGAATAATTGTATAATCAGTACTCACAATGTTTCTGGACAGGTTGTTGCTTTGACTGTAGTCAAAGAGGACCAAGGACATCACAATGTTGGGGTCAAGGTGCAGTGTGTACAGCTGTGGCTGATCAGTCCAATACAAACTCAGAAGGCTCTACCACAGGTTGAGCACACATAGTCATTTGAACATTTTGGATGGAAATGTCTCTAGATGTGTGCATCTCACATCTCCTTTGTGCTACTGCAATTCTGTTTTGCTCATAGAGTACAGTGCCTGCATTGATATGGTCATGCGATGCTGGGCAGTCCTGCGTCTGCATCTCCCATCTCTCACAATTGATACTAAAGTTCTTTAGAGAGACATTGAGAGTGTCCTTGTACTGCTTCTTCTGACCACTGTGCAAGTTCTCTGTAAAACAGTCTTTTAAGTAAATGTACATTTGGCATTTGGGCTACTTGGCCGGTCCATCAGAGTTGCGCTCTCTGTGAAGAAGTTTGAATGCTTGATGTTTTAGCTTGAGAAGTGACAGGCAGGACACCTGATTACTCTATGGCTCTACTCACCATTCCTATGACAAAAACCTCTTCCTTGGTCACCATTTTCTTATGTTTGTTGTCTGCTCTTATTAGAATATTAAAATAGAAGCTCCTTGAAGGTATTTTTATGTTTGTATTCATAGTACTTAGCTCTGTGCCTGGCACATAGTAAATGCTAAAGAAACACTTTTTTCATACATATGTATATATATATATACACACATATATATACATACATATATATATATATATATATATATATATATATGGAAACTTAGAATAATAAAACTGCAAAATCTCAGAATTGGAACATACCTCAGAAGTTATTCATTTCAACTCTCACCTGAACAAGAAATCCCCACTATAGTATTCCTGACCAATCTGCCTCTGCCTGATAAACATCATCAATGTGGAACCTACTACGTGCCAAGGCAACCCATTTTGATTTGGGGCAACTCTAGTAGTTAGAGATTCCATGATTTCCTCATCATCATACAGGTGAAGTGTTTGGGCCTGGAATACATACCATACCATCTCTCATCACAGACTGACATTTCTACTAGTTAAAAAAAAAAAGATATCCACAGAGGTATTCAATACCCAAAGGCACCCTTAATATTAGTATTAGGAATATAGGTCTACCTTATGGTTGTCCTTAAAAAATATTTTTGATTTAGATACCTTTTCAAGAGATGCTAGAGATTTAGTAGGGTATTTAGTTGACTCTTTCCCCCCTTTCTTTGTTGGACAACAACCTTAAGTACCCCTACCCAGCAGTTTAAAAAAAAAAGAAGGAAAGAAAGCAACAAATAACAAAAAGCCTTCCCTTGGTTTTAGTTAGTGAGCCCAGGTGGTCTCATTTTATGAGAGCACTATCTTTGCCATGAAACACCATGACTTTTTACTGTTGGGACTGCAGTATGCAAATTGACTGGAGTCAATTGTACCTGATTGTCCAAATTGCCTTTGCTATAACAATTCCACCACCCGGTAATATGCCATTGAAATCAAACAATGGGATTGATTACACATTCCTCACTCTGAGAAAACTCTATTAGTTGTACCTGAATAAAAACTGCAGAATGGTGCCCAATTCAGGGTAAGTAGTGTACAAAATTCTCTAGGAAGTGCAGTTTTTAAAAATGTCGGAAGGCACCTAAATATTACTCATTAGCAACAGGAATAGCAAGAAAACAGAATTTTTATTTACAAGCCAAATAAAAAGAGCTATTATAGGCAGCTGTGGTACAGTGGAAAGATCAATGGAATTGGATAAAAGCAGAGGTAGTACTCCTGTAAAATTTGTAGATGTCACGAGGCTAGGAGAGACAGCTAACTGAGTGAATGACAAAGTCAGACTCTAAAATACGTTGACAGGTTAGAGCACTGGGTAAAAAGCAATTAAGATGAAATGCAATGAGTATGAATGAGAACTCTTACACTTGGGTTCAAAAATAAATTTCACAAGTATAAGACATGGGAGATATGACAAGGCAACAATTCTTCAGGAAAAAAAGTGTTTTGAGGGATTTTAGTGGATTGTAAACTCAATATGAGTCAACAGTATTATTTGGGAGCAAGAAAAAAAAAAATAAGGCTAGTGGCATGTTGAAGTAGATTAAGAAAATAATAGTGTCCGGAATTAGGATGTGGAAGTCCCACAGAACTCTGCCTTGAAAGACTACATATGACCACTGTGCTTAGTTCTAGGCACCACATTTTAGAAAAGAAGTCAATAATCTTAAGAATAACCCCAGATGATGAGAACCAAGATGGTCAACAGAACTGAGATCAACATATGAGGATTTGTGAGATGAGATCCTACTTCAGATGCTTCCTATCTGTGTGATTTTGGCAAACATTTTACTTCACTGGATGTCTTTCTGTGAAATGAGGGAGTCAAACCAGGTGGCTTCTCAGATCACTTTAGCTCCAAATTCATGATCCTATGATCCCAAGATCCTGTCTTTGACACTTACTACCTGTGTGACCCTGGTCAAATTATTTAAGCTTCCTGTGCTACCTGTAAAATCAGAAAACTGGATAATGCTGATGATAATGATAAGGTTGGATATTAAGTCCTTTGTAGCATGGATCTAGATCTGTCATGCTATGGACAGAAAATGTTTAGACTAAAAAAAATTAAACTTGTGCGGAAGTGGTGAAATATGATAGTTTTGTTCAAGTATTTGAAGAATTGTCATGTGGGAGGATTAGCCTGATTCTGCTTGGCCACAAACACAGAACACGGAAGAGTGGGCGCAAATTGCCAAGGCAGAATGAGACTTAATATAAGAAAAAATTTCCTAAAAATCAAAGTTATCAAAGAGAATGAAATGTGGTACCTCAGGAAGAAGTGATTTCCCCCTCTATAGAAGTTTTCTAACAAGAGACTAGCTGACCCCTTGAAAGGATTTTGTAGAAAGAATTTTGTTGAGCTATACATCAAACCAACTGGTTGCTCAGGTCATTTCCAAAAGACTCTGTGATTCTGCGACTCTTCCACTTAGTAGCTATGAGATGTTAGATAAGTCACCTCTCTGGTTCAAATTTCCTCATATTAAAAAATGAAAAGATTGATCTGAAGGATTTTTATATCCCTTACAGAGCTATCATTCTATGAATATTGCAATAATTGCTTCTGCCTATAAATATTGAGATTTATCAAAATGTGGACGGTTGAAAGTCTACAGACTTAGTTTCTATCTAGTCCTGGTTCTGTCACCCACTGTTTGCCCTTAGAAATTTCCTCTAAGAATAATATATACACTCAAGTGGGTATCTTACCCTACAGGAAAGTAGGGGGGAAGGGGATGATAGAAGGGAGGGCAGATTCAGGGAGAGGGAAGTTAGAATCAAACACTCTTGAAAAGGAACAGGGTCAAATAGAAAATAGAATAAGTGGGGGTGGGATAGGATGGAGGAAAATACAGTTAGTCTTTCACAATGTAACTACTATGGAAACCTTTTGTGTAACTACACATGTACAAGTTATATTAAATTGCTTGTCTTCCCAGTGTGAGTAGGTGAGGATGGAAGAAGGGAAAGAATCTGGAAATCAAAGTTTTAAAAACAAATGTTAAAAAAAAAATTGTTTTTCACATGCAACTGGGAAATAAGGTATCTAGGCACTGTGGTATAGAAATCCATCCTGCCCTACTAGAAAGTTGGGGGTGGGGTGGGGGAGGATATAAGAGAGCAGAGTGGGGAAGGGGTATTCAGTAGGCTCACTATTTTGGGGTGGGGGGTAGGGGAAAGATGGGGAGAAAATTTGTCAACTCAAAATCTTGTGGAAATGAATGTTGAAAACTAAAAATAAATAAATAAAATATTTTAAAAAGAATTTTCCCCTAAACTTTCTTTTGTCTGACATTCCTCTTCTGTAAAATGGTGGTAACAATACTTAATCTAGTTATCATACAGATTTGCTAGGATGATTACATCATAGAGCAGTGTGCTGGTAAATGTTTAACAAACAGTTCTGCATCTAAAAAAAGGCATTGACAGGACACTTTTAAGTTTAATTTGCTTAGTATTTTATCCATCACTTTCTTAAATCTAGACAATCAACAAAACAATAAATCAAAACCTGATTCGAAGGACTTGCCAATCTCTGAGGTATAAATGGTCATACTGGAAATTTAACAATTGGTTCTTGAGAGTTAGTTCAAGCTGCCTACAGTACACACTTGCTTGTGTAAGAAACTGAAATTAAAAAAAAATCAGCATAGGAAAGCTACAAAGTATGAGATACACACAAGATATTAATTTCATTATTTAAACAATTTAAGTTTTTTTGTGTAGGGAGAAAGGAAGGCCTGACTGTAACAGATAAACCACAAATTTATTTTTTTGACAGATAGGTGTGGAGTGGTAAAATTTGAGAGTATACTCAATTTGTAGCTAGGGAGAATGTCTTCTTGTTCACCTTATTTGATATGCTATTTGACTAAATGCTTTTTGTTTTGAACTAATGTGTCTTCTACCTGACTCGTAAAGGCAGACACATTTTTAGGGGCTCATGAACTTTGGTTTTGATTAGGTACTGAACCACAAAGTGCCTTGAACTTCAGGGATAACTATACTTTGAGCTTATCAGAAGGTGCTAAATTAGTCAATGAGCCTGAATTAAAATTCTGGTTCTGCCACTTGCTGCTTAGATAGTTGAAGCAGTCCCTGTTCTCTGTAAATAAAAGTTAGATTTAGGGACATGTAAGTAAACACTGATAATAGTAGAGATTACCTAGATTCTGAGAGAAACCATTTATGGAAATAGAGGATCTTCTAATGGCTATAGTGAACCCACACCAGCATCAAAGGTTTAACTAACTTGTTTTGCATAATATTGTTTACCACTGGGAAATCTCCATACTATTTGATGTTGATAGCGTTGATAAATTATTAAATATGGAACATCCTTAAAACATTACCTAATTCAATGTCTCCTTATTTAAGAGATGAAGAAATCAAATTGAGGCCTAGAGATGCAAAGTTTCTTGCCCAGGGTCCCCTAAATAGGACAGATCAGAACTCAAATTCAAGCAAAGTTTTCAATCTGAATGCCCAGTCCTTGATACTCAAGCCCAGTATTCTTCCCATTATATTAGACTTGTCACAAAAATGGCTCCTTGGAGTCTATAGCAACTTAATTTCAACATTTTTATATTGAATTTAATAAGCCATAATTGTTATTGTTTCCATCTTATACACAGTTTCCCAAAATCTTATTGCTCCAATCTGGATATCCACTATAAATCTACTTGGCCCTTCTGGCTATGAAAAGATAACCCCAATTCTATGTTGTTTAATAGAATCTATTGAGCAGATTGGAGCTGCAGCATCTAGAGAGGTGTGAATTGCCCTCATTCAACCAAAGGATGTGTGAATTCTGAAGACCAGTGATAGTAGTTTAAATGCCAACACTGTTAACTATTTCTCTGTTTTAACACAACACCCATCTAATGGGCTTTCACTATTTTTATAGCTTAGGAAGATATGCCATTCAAATGAATAAAGCTATGATTTAAAACTTTCCGTCATATGATCAACTAAATGAATCCCTAATAAAAAACTTCCTTTCTGGTTGTAATATGTATAATACCATTTTAATTTGTTAGAAAAGTCCCTATTCATTGAAGAAATATTCATGTAATCACAAAATAACAGAAATGGAAGGAAGACCAGATTCAGTAATTATCTGGTCTACCTGTAAAGAGAGACAGAAATCCTCCATAATATATCCAGAAGGGAGAAGTCTAGTCATCCTGATCTATATCTTGCCACAGGACCCAAATGGCTCCAGAAGAAGAAATGAGGCTAGTGACTTTGCTCAGCCCTCACTCACTAAAATCCAATTTATTTGCAAGTCATGGCATCACTTTCCTAATGCTATGGTCCTCTTTGAGAATGAAGGACTAACAACAACTTGTGAGTAGTAGGAGCTGCCCCACTGGGAATCCAACTGGTCAGGTCCAGTTGAGCAGGTTTTCTTTCCTTCCTTCCTTTCATCCTTTTTTCATCCTTCTTTCCTTTCTTCCCCTTCCATTTCTTTCCCTTTCCTTCCCTTTCTTTTGCCTCCCTCTGTCCACATAGGATATCATACCCTTACCTGAGGGTTCTCTGCCTAAAGGAATATAAATTTTGATGACTGAAACCTAGTTAGATATCTTGGGGTTTAAGGACTAGATTTCTTTCTTGAAAACCAAGCCTTAAACCCGGTTCACTCTGGCTCTCATTGATTGGTCAATAATAGGTCCCAGTCCTAGTACCACTTAGTGGTCATTGTTTGGGCCTTGGTGGCTCAAAGGGAATGTAAATGGTAATTTGGTGTAAAATGTAAATAGTACTGACAGAACCCCTGGGGGCCTTCCCTACCAGACTGATTTTTTTTTTTTGATTAGGTAAAAGGGTTCATTCCTTGGCTGATTTCTTACCTAGCCTTAATCACTGAATGAGCATTGCTTCAGTTAAAGTATGAACTAAGAAAGACCTTAGCTTAAAAAGGTCCAGCCACTTGACTGGAGCCATTTCCAATCATCCTAATCTATATCTTGCCACTGGATCCAGATGCCCTTGGAGGAGAAAGTGAGGCTGGTAACTTTGTACAGCCCTCTCTCACTTAAATCTGATTTACTTTCATGTCATGGCATCACATTCTTGATATCATGGCATCACATTCCTGATGTCAATGTCTTCTTTGAGAATGAAAGATAAACAATAACAACCACAACTACTACTATTTCTGTATCACAAAGAGATCATAAAAAAGAGGAAGATTATACACATATGAAAATGTTTATAGCAACTCTTTTTGTGATAGCAAACAATTAGAAATTGAGGGAATGCCCATCAACTGAGGAATGGCTGAACAAATTGTGGTATATGAATGTAATGGATTACTAGTGTGCTATAAGAAATGATGAGCACGCTGATTTCAGAAAAAACCTGGAAAGACTTATATTAACTGATGCAAAGTGAAATAAGTGGAACCAGGAGAAAAATATACATAGTAACAATAGAAACACTGTGTGATTATCAACATTGAAAAACAGCTATTCTCAGCAATACAATGATTCAAGATAATTCCAAAGTACTCATGATGGAAAAATGCTATCCACCTCCAGAGGAAGAACTTATGGAGTCTGAAGGTAGATTGAAAGACACTATTTTCACTTTCTTTATAATTTTTTGTGTATTTTTTCCTTTTGGTCCATTTCTTCTTTCAAAGCATAACTAATAAAGAAATATGTTTTACATGACTGCACATATAAAAACTCTTTAAAATTCTTACCTTTTAGGTAGGGGAAAGTTGAAGGATGGAAGGAGGAAGAAAATATAAAACTCAAAATTTTTAAAAATGAATGTTTAAAAAGTCTTTACATGTAACTGGAAAAATAAAACACTATTCAAACTGGCAAAGAAAAGGAAAAAAATATTGTTTGACATGAAAGCATGATGTAGACAATACAATAATCATTTGGATTTGAGGGAACTAAATTTGAATCCTGGTTCTGCTCTGCTTATCTATTGAACATTCAAGAGCATTCAAGTTTCTTCAGTGAAGTATAGTTTCATATGTGATAACTATAGCTATTGAAGCTGAGAGGATTGCACGGAACATAGAAAATAAGAAATGGGGTCATTAGATATTTTGATTGTGCAGTTCAAATAAGTGGGACATATCTAAACACCTTAAAAATCGAAAGATGAATTGCTTTGAATAGCAATATGCCAATGTCCAGGCTTTGTTATTGCAGTATACAGACTTGTACTAGGGTTTTAAAAATAAAATTTAGCAATGGATAGTCTCTCTCCTTAATAACACCCTCAATATTATGGAATCACTCATGCTGTGTCTTGTATCTGGAATTAAATATAGACAAAAGATCAATCAATAGTAAATAGTCAAATACTGTACTAGCCTATCAGGGTATAATACTGGGTCATGTGCTGTGTTTTTTCTTTGCTTCCTTTTGATTTACATGTCCTGTACTGACACAAAAGAACCAGAGTAAAAAAATACATACAGTAGCTTCTGCTACTGGATTTGGTCTTAATGATGCAACTATTAAGAATAACTTCCCAAGAAAGAATGACCCAGCAGCAGTAACACAGCAAGGTGAGATAAATCCATATGGGTGAAAGTATAACTTTGCTCAGTTCTGGGAAAGGTGCAGTAGAAAGAGCTCTAGATTTGGAGTTAGAAGATCTAGATTTGAATCCCAGATTTAATCATTGCTCATATCACTCTGGGTATTTCCCATTTGACACTAGACACAGTCAGTAATATTTGTTAGGGAGACTTATAAATTTCCTGTTATAACATAAATGAATAATAGCTCCATGTGATTAAACATGATAAGAGTAGGGAGAATTAAAATATGCCTAATAGGGCATCAGTATAAAGATGTGGAAGAAAGATGGGTTTAAAATTAGGAGATAGAGATCCTAGTCTAGCCTTTGCCACTCACCTGCTAGACTATGATCTTTCTACCAACTAGCTATAAAAATAGCTCAGAGCCTTCACACTAAAAAGCAAATGGCAGTCATTTCCCCCTTTCTGCTTGTCAGATTTCTCTTCTGTGAAATGTGGGTATTGGAATTAATGATCTCTGAGGTCCCTTTTAGTTTTAACATTGTGATGTTATCCTTTCCCCAAGACCATATTCTGAAATGGTTCAATTTCAAGGGTGTTAGGAAGGTCTTCATGTAAAAAAAAAAATCACCTGTTGACTTATGCCTGAAATTTCACAGTCATAGTCATGGGAATTAAAGTTGAAGCATCTAGCAGCTATTAAAATGAATCACCTTTATAGGGACAGGTCTTTAAGCTCCTCTAAATCACCGACATATTGTTACAAATGAAGAATTTGAGACATTTGGGTATCAAGAAGTATAGGATTGTAGATTTAGAATTGGAAGAAACATTAAAAAAACTCTAAACTTCCCATTTTACAACTGAGGAAACTGAGGTCCATCAAAGTAACTGGCTTAAATGTGAAAATATATTCTCAGGTAGACTTTATTTAGTGAAATAAAAAAAAAGAAGAGTGTAGAATATGTGGCTAGAGGTGGGGATAGAGGAGCACTTTGCACTTAAGCAAGAATGAGGCAAGGAAACAGAGGAGAAAAAAAAGAACAAAAGGAGAAGTGCTGGACTAGCTCCACAAATAATTTATGTCAACATGTTGTCTAAGTCCTTTGGCCTTTTAATGCAGGTATTTTAATTTGAGTTTCCTTGGTAAAATCTATGTCTTCTCTTTTTCTTTTCTTAGGCACCAAAGGAAAAATAAAAGTAGCTGTCAAATGTGGTCATTTCTAGTTCCCATAGGGTTTAAAGGTAGAAACTACAATAATTATTTTCTTTTGGCTAAAATAATTCAGTGAGATCATTTGGATGTTTCTTGACAGAAGAGAACAGTTCTGTTCAAACCAGACATTTGTCTACAACATTTGATAAAGGAAGCCTAATTTCTGGAATTAAGAAAATACTGTCACATATCCTCTCTACAATGGAGGGTACACTTTTTAGAGATATTAGCTAAATTTTTAAAATTTTTAGAATTTTAAAGGTACAGAAATTTAAAATAAATCTTGAACATTTGTACAGGGTATAAAATTTTAGCAAGCTATTTTATATGTTATAGGCAGTTAATAATTTCTACCTAGGAGTTCCAACATTTATGAGATAACTGATTCATTGAAGTACCCAGAATTTTACATGTAATTTAAATGGCTTCATTCTAAGCCATGTTCTTTAAAGAAAAAAGAGGACAAAAAGTATAGATGGGAAAGAAGGAGGGAAGGAAGGTGGTATGGAGGAAGGAAAGTGGGATTGCAGACAGAAATTTAGGAAAGAGGGAAGGAGAGAAGAAAGTGAGAGGAAGGAAAATTAAAAAAAAATTAAAATTGAATGCTGGAACCTAAGAATTTTTTCTAAATTGAAAAGAAATAAATGCTCCTATTGATCCCCCCTGCCACTTTCAACATAAAAAAATATTATGAATTTGTAGCTCCTGTTTCTTTTAGATACCTATCCAACTGGAAGTTTAAACATTATGTAGAAAATCATATTTTTAATGAACTTTTCTTGATTTTGTTTCTAAGGCTAGAATAGAAACTCAAGAGCATTTAGATATACTTGTCCAACTAATTCCCATCTATTAAATCCCTACTATGTACCAGACACTGAGCTAAGAGGTGGGCAAAGATGGAAACAAAAGAGCCCTTACCGTCAAGATGTTATATTTTGATAAGAAGAAAAAACACAAATGCAGGTAAATGAGGATCTGTGGGATCAGTTTAAGCCTCAGTTGCTAGAACTCTCCCTTGTAAAAAAATTCCTTTTTAATTTGACTTTGTATTCCCCCAAGCTTCCAGGACACATTACAGTGCTCTGAAGTTGTTTTAGAAGCGTATCTACTAATGTCTTCTTCAGAAGAATGCAGAGAGGAAGAGATGAGCAAGGTAGGAGAATGGGAGAAATTATTTTATTTGGTCTCAGAGAAGCTGGGTTTGAAACCTGGCTTTATTAACTGACTTTTAACACTGGGCACATCACTTGATCACCCTGGGTCCCAGTTTCTTCCTCTGATAAATGAAGGGGTTGGACTATATCACTTTAAGGTTCCTTCCAGCAGAGTCAGAACTTTTGGAACTTGTGGCAAATTCACTGGGGAACTATGAGTGATAGCAACCAAGATATGCCCTTTGGAGCCAGCCCCCAGGCAAGAGGGGAAGGCAGAAGGCAAGAGAGGAATTGTATGGGAGTTAAAATACTTAGAAGGATGCAGCTTACAGCGAGGGGAACAAGTGGGTATGTAGGAAGTGGCTTTGTGTCCTTACTGTGTTGATGAACTGAAGACAAGTAGCATGTTCTGCTTCCTTACCATGGTGGTGTCCTAAGACAAACCCTTTATGGCTTTCTGCTGGTTATGACTATACTTTCTAGATCCAAAGCCCATGGTCCTTAGTTTCTTCATATTATAATTCTGTTTTGCAAATGGAAGTCTAATAAATATTTAGATGGCAGCTAAGTGTATCTGTGGATAGAGCACTGGGCCTGGAGTCAGGAAGACCTGAGTTCAAATCTAGCCCAGACACTTAATAGATATGTGATCCCGGGCAAAGCACTTAACCCTCTCTGCCTCATTATTCTTGTCTATAAAATGGACAAAATAAGGCTTACCCTCCCCCTCCCATTTTTGAGAGATCAAATGAGAAAATACTTTTAAAGTGCTTTGCAAACTTTAAAGTACTATGTAAACACTAATTATTATTATTATTTGTTCAATAAATCAGCGAAACAAAATCTTAACCTTCTAATACTTGCTGTTAGTAGTAAGTACATTTTAAAAGTTGTTTTTCCTTGAACAGAAACAAACAGAGGCTTTGAAAAATATGAGATTTATTACCTAGGGGATTCTTTCTTCCTCCCCTTCTCCATCTGTCTGTTTCTCTCTAGTTTCTCAGAGCAGTGATATTTTTAAAAGAAAGGATCATAGGATTATAGATTTAGAGCTGGGAAAAGATAATAAAGACAATTTAGGCCAATGTAGTTATTTTATAGATAAGGAAACTGAAGCCCAGACAGGTAATATACTCATATTAGGGAAGAAAGTTCTTTAGTTAGAAATGAAAAAAAAAGTTTTACCAACTATTTAAAAAGCATTTATATCAAGCCCAAAAGCCTCTTGAAAATATGAGATACTATTCTAAGAACCCTCACTCTTAAGAGAATTAGAGAATGGACCCACTGGAAAACCTGTGCTATACTATTGACGTCTTTGAGTTACTTTAGATAACGTACCTTACCCAAGAGTCCGCCTTTATCATGGAATTCTGGCACTTTCCTATGGCATGGGGAGGTTTAATTAATACCTTTCTCTTCAAGAGATTGTGATTAAGAGCTTCCACTATATTAAGTGTAGGTTATTTTAATGCATTCATAATAACAGTTGGTATTACTTACACGGCACTTGTAGCCAAGGATTCCAAAAGTATTACCTGTGATAGCTCATTAATCCAGTCTACTCACTTCTGAAGTAGGCTATGGATAAATATTTTCTTTTTTTTTTTCAGATGGTTTTATTTTTCTATGAGCTCATTATGAGAGATACCCTGACTCTAAGGTCCATTCTGCCTTAAGACTGATTTGGAGTTCTGTTTGTCTGACTCTTTGCTTCCATCTATCCAATATGGGTAACTATGCCAGAAATGACATATATACTTCAATGTTTCAAGGATCCCTTATTTTATCTGGATAGGTATTCCATCTTTCACAACTCCTCCACACCTTTGTATATAGATTTAATAAGTTTCTGTGGCCAAAAAAATTGCCAAATCCCTGGTGATGAGTTGTTCTGAAGTTAACTAGGCTGATTTTTAGATGGAAAATATAAACTCCACTGCCAAAGCCTTTTCAGCTTAGTAGGACCTGCCATAACTTGAGCTCCACTGGTATAGGCTTTCAGGGATTCCTATCACCCCCAAGTTATTGGGAAGGATTTGAGTGGGGGCAGGTGGAGGGGACAGTTCTATATTAACTACACCCTGGCCAATTGGTCTCTTAGTCCTGTTATCCCAAAACAGCTAAAATGTAGTATGCTATAAAACTGAAAAAGAAAATGAGAAAATAGAATGAACCAATTTTCAAGAAGGAATTTGTGGTGCCTGATCCAGTGTTTAATTCCAACACCAGGTGATGTTTTCTGCCATACTCCACCCTGGTGCCATTCTCTTGTGCTCCTCTCTGATACTTCAGTCTGACAGTCCTTTTGTACATCACCTTGATTTGGCTTGCTGTATCATTATATGAAGGACAGGATACTCTAGGCAATTTCCAAGCTTATTCCATATATATATTTTGACTGAATGTAGACCTCAGTGCTCTCCCAAGGTCTATTTTGGTGAAACTTATTGTTAAATTAATGTAGCAAGGTGGTACAATGGATAGAGAATTGCGCCTGGAGTCAGAAAGGCTTGAGTTCAAATTCAACCTCAGATAATTACTAGCTGTGTGATCCTGGGCAAATCATTTCACCTCTGCCTCAGTCTACTCAACTGTCAGATGGGAATAAAAATAGCATGTACCTCCCAGAGCAGTTGTGAGGATTAATCAAGATAATAATTGTAGAGTACTTAGCATAGTTACTAGGATATAGTGAATACTATGCAAATTCTTATACACTCCACTCTGCCCTGTCCTTCCATGTTAGGTGTTTAGAGGTGGTGTAGTACAGTGGATAGCGTGCTGGATTTAGAGACATAGAGAGCTGGGTTCAAATCCCATCTCTTATATTTACTCTTTGTGTGACCTTAGATAAATCTCTATCTCTAGAATCTTCAGACCACTTCCTAGGACTTTTCTGCTGTTTAATTCAATTCAATATCCATTTATTAAATGCATTCTATGAACTTATCAGTAATTCAAGTTGTATTTATTAAGTTCCTGCTACCATAAGCCACTCAATGTGATGGACTCTAGAGATATGAATTCAAAGAATGAAAAACATCTCTATTTTCAAGAAGGTTAGATTCTAATATAGTGAGACAACAAATGCTTACATATTCAAAGGATAAATTTGAAGATAAGCAAAATACCAGACAGTAAGAGAGAGAGAGGGAAAGGGAGAGGGAGAGGGAGAGAAAGAGATATGGAAACAGAGATAGACATAGACAGGAGGAGAGGGAGGGAGGGAGGGAGAGAGAGAGACAGAGAGAGAGAGAAAGAGAGATAGCACGAGCACGAAGCACCGTGAAGGGCTTTCCGACTCAAAGCACAGAATGTCATTCATCATGTCACTCTCTCATTACTCACTAACCATAGAAAAGTATATCTTATACTCTTGCTCAAATTATAATACAAAGCATTAGACTGTGTTGGGAAGGGAAGTTTCAAAATTAAGAGTTCCCTGGAATGAAGAAATCAAAGGTCCTATGTATGTTTGCATGTGTTTCTCATGCCATTTTAGAATACCAAGTCTCAAGTGTGCCTTAAATTTCAGGAAAGAAGAATAAAGATCTTACAATATGACAAATCTGTTTGATCACAGTTTTGAGTTGGAAAATAAAAATAAAGCCTCGGCTAGAGTTGCTAGGAAATGAAACAAGACTAAGGCAATATGCCATTGGAAAGTTGGAAAGTGTCTATTGCTCTTACTGAAGAGTTCTCTGACTTGATCTTGGTTGAATGAATGAATGAATCTTCTATCTTCTATTCTGGCTTTGCATTTGTGGAAAATGGAAATGACATCAGTGGGGGTAGATACATGCACATACACAACCGTTGCTAAGGATTGATGTAGTTGCCAGGTGAAAATGGCCTGCATTAACCTGCCATGAATACTTAAACATGCTGTCGGCTGTGTGCTGTTAAGGAAACTATCTTGGAAAATGGGGTGATCTGTTATTTCTCAACAACTGCCTAACATTATAGCAGTTGGTACATTTGCTGCTCATTCATTTTGAGTACACTAACTCATTTAGGCATTCTGTCTCTTCTGGGGTCCAGCAAAGTCCAAGTAGAGTGACTGTCTAACTTAATAATAATGACACTATTTAACGAACACTATACTCCTGAGAAAGTCTTAACTAGGAATTCAGAGAGTCCTATCAAATCATTATGAGCTAAGTGTGTTAGGAACTTCAAATCAGTTTCTGCTCAACAGAGGAAGCAAGAAGGTGCCCTCTACAGCTTAGCTCTAAATTTGCTTTCAAGATATATTTCTTATTATGTCCCTTCTTGCACTTCACATCCCAAGCAAATTGGACCACTAGCTATTCTGGCATCCATTTGGATTACTTCACATGAGGATTTGGTTTTGAATCCTGACTTTGCTGCAATCTGTGTGACCACAGGCAAGTCCCTTCAATTCTCTCATTTGTAAAGTGAGCTGGTTGGATTAGATCAGTGGTGTCATACTCAAACAGAAACAGGGCCTCTAAGTGATCCATGAAGATTACTGTAAACCACATATTGATTTCATTTTAAAATGCAATGTTGGCTATGTTTTATTGCATTATTATTTATTTTTCTAGATATTCTCCAATTATATTTTAATTTTATGGTCTGCGTCTAGTATGACACCTCTGCACTAGATGAATGAAGGTTCTAATGATCAATGTCTGTCATGAACTACTGTTAGCTCCACCAGTCAAAATTCTTTTCTTCTTTCATAGTCTAGGTTTTAATGGCAGTATGGCAGAGTAGATAGGTAGGTGACTTTGGAGCAGGGAAGACCTGATTTCTAGTTCTTACTATGACACATACTGGCTTTGTGACTCTAGGTAAGTCACCTTTCAGTGTTCTAGGCTACTTCCAATACTATAAGTTGTAAAAAAGCATCCCACCTTTCATTGGTAGAGAGAATTTCTTCATCTATATATTCTTTATACCAATGAAATAAAATTTTCTTTCCCTATTCATATTGCTTCCAAGGTCTAGCTTGGTTTCTTTTTCTTACATTTCTTATCTGTCTTTCCCAAACCTCCTTTTCTCCTCTCTTTAGATGAAATCTTTCTCTTTGTTATCAAATTTTTGAAAAGCATTTTGTTTCACTCTACCTTATATTATATTAGTCTAAATGTATTTCCCTCCTGATAATGAAGTGGAAAAGCTTTGGTGGTATAGGGTTGCGGTATTTTTTTCATCTTTTTTCATTGACACCCATCAAAAGAGTGCCTTATATACAATAGGTATTTAATAAATGTTTGTCAAATTAAAAGTGAATTAAATTTGGCCTTTTGATTTTTGTTGGCTTGTTTTCATAAGATCATAGAATTTAGATGTAGAAGTGACCATCTAGTAGATCTTCCCAGTTTTACAAATGAAGAGCAGAGGGCCCAGACAGAGAAAATGTCCTTCCCAAAGTTATGAAGGTAGAAAGTAACAATAATGGAATTTAAATTCAGTTATTATGATCCCAAATCCAAATACTCTTTTCACTAAATTATGTAGCATTGCCTTTCCAGCAGGCCATATTGAGATGCCTAATGAACTTGTGAAAAGTCTAAAGGAAAATATATGCTTTACTATTTCTATAAATGCCAAGAATTTGACATCTCAGGTTTAACTTTTCCCTTGGTGGTTTTGGTGTTAATGATGCACCAGTTATGTGACCTCCTTGGTCTCTGCTCCTAGGGTATCTGACTTTGATAGGTTATTTTCCCCTTACCTTCCTTACAAACAGTCCTCCACACCACTTCTCAGACACCATTCTGCCCACCTTTGGACAACATATCCATCTTCTCATTCTTCCTTCTCCCTCCATCTTGGCCTTGGACTTGCCTTTGGGTAGCCTAGCTCTGATACTTGAGTTTTTTGCCATATGTTGCCAAAAAAAAGACCTCCATAGCATCTCCACATGATACTCCCTTCCCATTCCATCTCCCCTTTTATGTGCTATCACTCCCCATTAGAATGCAAGTTCCTCATTTAAAGAAGAATCAATTCCAATAGTACACAAACTATTTTGAAAAATAGGCCAAGAATGATATCTTCCAAATTACTTTTCCAACATAAATATGGTGCTGATACCTAAACCAAGAAAAGCTACACCAAAGAAAGAAAACTGTAGATCAATTTCCCTAATAAATATTTATGCAAACATTTTGAATAAAATACTAGCAAGGAGATGTAATGGGAATGGGAATTTGAAGATCTTCCCTGCCCCTTAATAGACTTAGGGAGGAGTTTGAAGACCTCCCCTACTTTGAAAGTAAACTCTGACCCCTAATAGGTTGAATGTAATCACCTGGAGCCTGTGATGGAGGGAATTTTTGGAAGGGTGCACCAGAGCCCACAGGAAGCTTCCCTGCTATGAAGATAAACTCTGCCCCCTGATAGAGTGAATATAGTCACATGGAGCCTGTGGTGGGAAGAGTTTGCTGCAGGGAATCAGAGCCCACAGGAAGTGGGGAGCCAGAACAAGAGAGACAGAGGGAGAGAGAGGTTTGTGAGTAAATATAGATCTTGTGTTGGTTTGTGTGAAGGCTGAAGGATGCTATGGCTCTCAGCATTATTATAGCTTCTTAATATCTTTGGTACTATCATGGAATCAGCTTACTGGTTTTGGGATTTGGTTTTCTGGTGTCTAAATAAATGTTTCAGTTTTGTCTTCTACCTAGAGAATCTGTTATATTTTGCAATCAAACATCATTCAATATTTATAGTCAAGGTCTTGATCACGATCATGGGTGCTGTAAATATTGCATTGGAGCTACAGGAGAGTATAACAATATATCATAAAGAGTCATACATTATGACCAAGTGAAGTTTATACCAGGAATGCATGGTTGCTTCAATTTTAGAAAAACTATAAGCATATTGAAAATAACAATAAGAGAATTACAAAAATCATATGAAATGTTTATTGATGCAGAAAAACCTTTTGGCAAACTAAAATGTTCACTCCTGCTAAAAACAAAGTGATAATCATCAAAATAATCTGGTGCTGGCTAAGAAAAAGTGATGAACCCATCACTGCAATAGAATAGGTACACAATATACAATAGTAAATGATCGTGGAAATCTAATGTTTGATAAACACAAAGCTCCAAACTGTTGCTACATGAACTCACCATTTGACAAAAAAAAAAAAATACTGGCAAAGCTGGAAAGCACTTTGACAGATACTCAGTACAGACCAACCCCTAACAATGTATACTGAAATAAGGTCAAAATAGATACGTGATTTAGACATAAAGAATGACATCATAGATAAGTTAGAGAAGAATGGAATATTTTACTTGTCAGATCTATGTATAATGGGAAAATTTGTGACTAATTAAGAGATAGGGAACATTACAATATAGAAAATGGATAGTTTTGATTACATTAAATTAAAAAGGTTTTGTAAAACAAAACTAGTGCTGTCAAGATTAGAAGGAAAAGAGGAAACTGGAAAATTTTTACTATTCAAATTTCTGATAATGGTCTCATTTCTCAAGTATATAGATAACTGGATCAAATTTATCAGAATGTGAGCTATTCTCTAATTGTTAAATGGCAAAAGGGTATGAACAACAATTTTCAGAAGAAGAAATAAAAATATATTTATAGTCATATAAAAATGCTCTAAATCATTATTTTTAGAAAATGAAAATTATAACAACTTTGAGGTATTACCTCACACCTGTCAGATTGGCTAATATGACAGAAAAGGAAAATGAGAAATGTTGGAGGGGATGTGGAAAAATTGGAACAAGAATGCACTTTTAATGGAATTGTAAACTGATCTAATCATCCAGGAGGGCAATTTGGAACTATGCCCAAACGTCTATCAAACTTTGTAACATTTGACCCCAAAATATGACTAGGTCTGTATCTCAAAGAGATCAAAGAAAAAGGAAAGTGACCTACATATTGTTATCATTCAGTCGTATCCAGCTCTGTGACACCTTGAATCATACTGTCAATGAAATTTTCTTGCCAATGATACCAGAGTGGTTGACCATTTCTGTCTCCAGTCAATTAAGGCAAATAGAGATTAAATGACTTGCCCAGATTCACATCGTTAGTGTCTGAGGCTGGATTTGAACTCAGGTCTTCCTGACTATTGGCTCAATGCTCTATCCACTGAATCATTTAGCTGCCTCCTACATGCACAAAAATACTTATAGCAACTCTTTTTGTGGTGGTAAAGAACTGGAAATTGAACACACACTGACATAATGACTGAATAAGCATAATGATATATTATTGTGTTTTAAGAAGTAATGAGCAGGATAGTTTTAGGACAACCTGATAGACATGTATGAACAGATGCAAAATGAAGCGAGAAGACATCTTAGCTATTCTGACGAATAAAATGATCTAAAATAATTCCAAAGGACTTATTGACAAAATATACTATCTACCTCCAGAAAAAAAAAAGAAGTAATGGATTCTGAATTCAAGTCAAAGCATTACTTTTAAGACATTCTTTGTTTTTCTTATTTTATTTTTTCTTTGTCTTCTTTTGTACCATGACTAATATGGAAATATGTTTTTCATGACCTCAAATGTATAATCCATAGGAAATTATTTGCCTTCTCTAGGAGGGAAAAGGGAAGGGAGGGAGGAAGAGAATTTGGAACTCAAGCATTTTTTTAAATTGTTAAAATTTTAAATGTAATTGAGAAATATTTAATGAAATAAAAATATGTTGGGGATGGGTGGAAGCAGAACAAAAAAAAAAAAAAGTAAGCTCCTTAAGAGCAGGGACTTTACTCTTTCCTTTATTCACATCTTCAGTATTTAACATTGTATCTGACGCACAGTTAGTGCTTAAGAAATATTTTTATCTGTCTGTCATCTAAATCTAAAATCTATCTTCTCATCTATCCTTTATCTACAAATGTAATCTATTGATCTATGTGTCCATACTATCTTTCTATTCTATCTTTTTTATCTATCTATCTATCTCTAAGTAAAATGTCAATTCTTTCAGACCTTGAACTAATGCTTTTTAGTCATCTTTGTTCCTTCAGTGCCCAGCACAACATTTGGACATATAATGTGGTCATAGTTTGGTTAATTGAATTATTAGTTTTTAGTTTTCTTTAATATTAAATGAACAAAGTATCTTTGTCATTCATATTCACCATTAAGATTTGTAAGCACCAGCTTTTAAAACCCTTGGGAATCCTGAGGTCACTGAAAAATAACCCTATTCAAGGTCCTCAAAGATAGGTTTTGTTAACTGCCTGGGTTTATGAGATATGTTTGAAGAAAAAAAAGGGAGGTGGGAAGGGAAGAGGTGTTGAAGATTAAAGGGGAGCATCCACTGGTATATGTCTCAAAGAAGATAAACATGCTAATTAGTTCTAAAAAAGAAAAAGCCAACCATGTTCCAAAGAGAACCAAGTGAACTTCAGATCTATGCTAAGATTTGATAGAAAGATTAAGGAATAACTGAGGGCAAAGAAAAATAAAACATTTTCTACTATTAATATTAAAAACCTGATCTGAATACTAATGCGTACTATTACTTTATAAATTACAACTATGATTTGAACTTTAAAATGACGAAGCAAAATCATTTACTACCTTGCACTTTTATGTGGCTTCATTGGTGCAGACCAATAGTCTCTGTGGAGCTTTAGTAGATGATTCTGAGTCATAAAAGAGTTGAAACTTGCCTGTGATCACACAAAGCTAATGTGTGTCAGTGGTAGGACTTGAATTTAGATTTTCCTGATGCCATAGCTAGTTATCTATTCATTACACAATATTTAACAAACTTCATAATTGATGTATTATGCAAACTATTGAATGTATGTTAACAATTGAGTATCCTGCTATATAAAGAAAAAGATATCTTTTAAAGAAAGAGATGCAATCTTTCTTCCTCCCTGCCTCTCTCCTTCCCTCCCTCCCTCCTTCCTTCTTTCCTGCCTTCCTTCTTTCTTTCCTTCCTCTCACCTTCCTTCCTTCCTTCTTCCTTCCTTCCTCTCCCCTTCCTTCCTTTCTTTCCTCATTTCCTCCTTCTTTGTATTTTTGTGTTCTCCAGAACACTCACAGTGCCAGGGACATAGTTATGTGCCAAAATGAATATCTATGGAATTTTCTAAGGTATTAGTGAGCTTAGTAGGTCTTTTCATAGGTTATTTGCAGAATACCACCAAGAATGCTTTGTATTGTCACCTTGCTTGTAAAATTACTACTAAGAATCAATTCTCTAGTTGTAGAAAATGAGCAAAAAGCATGGCCCAGATGCACTGTTAGGAGTATGATTGTCATTTCAACCTAACTCAACAGACATTGTTATAATACAATAAAAGTTCCCAGCACAAAATGTACTATTTAAACTAGGAGATTTGGGGGCACTTGGATGAATGACAAGTTACATGTGGGAGCTCATTAAAAGAGGGTATGAGAGCTAGGCTAGGAACAGAACTCTCTTTAGAAGGCTAAGGGGTTTGGTTGATTGGAAGATTATCTTCAGCTATTCTAGAGTTCCTTAAAGGCAGTCTTTAAAAAAAATTATGTGTGTATGTATATAGTTATATGCATATATATGTATGTATATGTATATGCATACACATATATTTTGAACCATAACCCTATTTCCTTTCCTGGGCAGCCCCTGCACTTTTGCCTGCCTGGTGGGTTACTGTGTGGCAGAGAGGGAATCATAACTTGATTGGTTTTGATGAGTAAATAACAAAAATCATTGGCAATTAAGAACTTAGTGGTACATTTGTCTATAATTTGACCCAAACTTGGAGGTAACCATTAAAGTTGAAAGCATAGCTAGGACAGTCCATGGCTGCTCTTGTGTTAGGGAAACTTGTGTTTGTAAGCTTAGCTTTGAATGGCACATTATTTCCTCTGTGAACCCCAATCTATTTTCTGCCTGACTAAGCTTATAAAACTCTGCATACATTCCCCCTCTCAGCCTGTTCTGTAATCCTGTGAACACATTGTCTTCCTGTTCATTCCTTCAGCCAGCGAGCACCAGCTGTTGGGCCCTGGAAACAATTTTATGTTTAAAAAGGAAAGAAAGAAAAAAAAAGAAGTGGATGATCAGAAAACTGTAAAAACTGCAAAATGCTTTAGCTACATAGAACTTTAAGGGTGGAGAATATTTGACCTGCATAAAAGAAATTATTAGGGCTTCCATCCATCATTGTACTGCTAACATGCTATGGTTAGATCAATTTTTGCCCAAAGTATCCAGCTACCATGGTCTGCTGTGAGTCTGTAAATTAATCCACTTTTGTTTGTTATGTTCTGAAGGAAGGATAAACCAGGAGCTTAAAAATGAACAAAGATATAATTATCTTAACATGGTGTTCATATTTTTTTCTCATATAAAAACTCCCCAAACTTCCTTTTTATCTATATTTTTTTTCAGCTTCAAAGGAAAGAGGAAGTCATTTGAAAATATCTCTAATTACTTGAACGCAGGCTTTTTCATGCCTCAAATAAGTAGCAAAGCTAGTTGTTATAATTAGAAGTTATATAAAGACAGAGTTTATATAGATTATAGCTAATTGCTTAAATAAAACCACAATCTCTTATCACCATGACTGGAAAGATATCAGACAAATGCAGGAATCAAACAATAAGTCAAAATGAGAGATGTGGAGCTTGCAATGGGGAAGAAGAAGAACTATGTAAAAACTTTTTAAAGGAATATCGGCTGCCATTGTTGAGGATACTATAAATTGCCTTGCCATTTGGAGATTTAATTAAAGACAGATTTGGAGGAAGAAAAAAAATAACACAACAAAACATCTTCTGGCATCTCTATGCCTCTAAAAACTTGAATAGACTATCTATACACCTTCTGACGTTGATGTGTTTTTTTCCTAGCTTTTATTGACTATTATTTCTGGACACGGCAACTTATAATACAAGTGACATTGCTTTTACTAAGAACACAATGGCTTGGGAAATACAAGATTGGCCATTCTTATGAATCTGCCAGAACTGGAGGACATCAGAGAGGTCTGAAGTGATGTAAGTTTAGACTTGCTCTCAAAGCCTGTTAGTGTTTCAGGTGCGTTCTAGTTCAGCTAGCACCCTTTGAACATGACCGCTCTTATCACTGATGGATCAATAGCCTGCCAATGGAACAATGTGATAAGCACTGTAGCTGTGGATCAGGAAGAGCCTATGAGTTTGAAGTCTATCTCTGATGCTGGATAGGAGAACATTTTGAAGTCATTTCACTCTCCATCTCAGTGTCCTCATCTGCAAAATGGGGATAATAATACCTCTGGTATTAACTCATAGGAGTTTTATGAGGATTGAATGAGAACATTTAGAATGCACCATACAGTTATTCTAGCCCAGTTGTATAACTCTAAGGAAAAGGTATGAGTTCTACCTTAACTGGTTATGGTTTCTACAATTCTGAGTGCCCTCACTTCCTAGCATAATAGGAGGCTGCTGAATTTGAAATTGGAATCCTAAACTCTGTCATTAACTACTTCAGTTATCCTTCAGTTCATTCCTTTTACACCTCAGACTCCTACCTGTAAAATTAGGGAACAGATCTCTTAAGTAATCTTCCAGGTCTTTAATCTTATGGACCTGTGATTTTCCAGTATGGTACCATAGTGCCTGGACTGCTGCTGACAAGTTGTTTTATGTCTTTTTTTTTTTTTTGCATCACCTTTGGAACTCTGTGACTAGTCCCTTGTATTACTTTTGGGTGCATTTTCTGAATGCTGTCCAGATTCACAATTTTGACACTGGTTCACACTAGAGCTTTTTTTGTTTGTTTTGTTTTTCAATGAATTTGGTTCTACATCACATCTACATGTGATGAGGTATGTGTGAAATTGTGAGGTTACTCTCTACAAAACATGGGACTATAAATCTAGAGTTAGGAGGAAATTCACAGATCATCTAGTCTGGTCATCCCACTTTACAGATGAGAAGTCAAATGATTTTCATAATGTTATGTAGGTAGTATATAGCAAGGTTGGGATTTAAACTCAGGCTCTCTGACAAGTATTTTATGTATTTTACATTAAATCATTCTGCCTCAATCATTTTTTTTTGGAATTTTACTTTTTAAAATTAATTTATTTATCTTTAGTTTTCAACATTCATTTCCACAATATTTCGAGTTTCAAATTTTCTCTTCATTTCTCACCTCCCCTCCCTCAAGGTGGTGTGCATTCTGATTACCCCTTCCCCTAGCCAGCCCTCCCTTCTATCACACCCCTCCTCTTATTCCTTTTCCCCTTATTTTCTTGTAGGGCAAGATATACTTCTTTACTCCATTGCCTGTATATCTTTTTTCCCAGTTGCACATAAAAAACAATTTTTTACATTTATTTCTAAAACTTCAAATTGTCTCCCTTCTTCCCTCCCCACCCCTCCTCATTGAGAAGTCAAGCAATTCAAAATAGGTTATATGCGTGTAGTCATGCAAAATACTTCCATAATAGTCATATTGTAAAAGATTAACTATATTTCCCTCCATCTTATCCCACCCCCCATTCATTCTATTTTGTCCTTTGACCCTGTCCCTTTTCAAAAGTATTTACTTCTGATTACCCCTTCCCCAATCTGCCCTCCTTTCTGTCACCCCCTCCCTTCCTCCTTTTTTCCTTAGGGTAAGATACACAATTGAGTGTGCATGCTATTTCTTCCCTAAGCTAAATTTGATGAGAATAAGGTTCACTCATTATCTCTCACCTCCAGCCTCTTCCCCTCCATTGTGAAACTTTTTCTTGCCTCCTTTATGTGAGATAATTCTATCTCTCCCATCTCCTAATATATTCCTCTCTCATCCCTTAATTTTATTTTTTAGATACCATTCCTTTATATTCAACTCCCTCTATCCATCTATCTATCCATCCATCTCTCTATCTATCTATCCATCCATCCATCCATCTATCTAACTATTTATCTACCTATTTCCTCTAATTACTCTAATATTAAGAAAGGTCTCATAAGTTAAAAATATCATCTATTCATGTAGGAATGAAAACAGTTCAATTTTAATAAGTTCCTTATGATTTCTCTTTTCTCTTTACCTTTTTATGCTTCTCTTTCTTCTTGTATTTGAAAGTCAAATTTTCTATTCAGCTCTGGGCTTTTCAGCAAGAATGCTGGAAAGTCTTCTATTTCACTGAATGTCCATTTCCCCCCCCGGAAGTATTATACTCAATTTTGCTGGGTAGGTGATTCTTGGTTTTAATCCTAGTACCTTTCACCTCCAGAATATCATATTCCAAGCCCTTCAGTCCCTTAATGTAGAAGCTGCTATGTCTTGTGTCATGCTGATTATATTTCTACAATACTTCAATTGTTTCTTTTTGACTGCTTGCAAAATTTTCTCCCTGACCTGGGAACTCTGGAATTTGTCTACAATATTCCTAGGAGTTTTCCTCTTTTCAGATCTCTTTCAAGAGGTGATTCAGTTAATTTTCACAATTTCTATTTTACCGTCTAGATCAGCGGTCCTCAACCTCTGGGTTGCGACCCCTTTGGGGGTCAAATGACCCTTTCACAGGAGTCGCCTAGGACCATCGGAAAACACGTATTTCCGATGGTCATAGGAACCGAGACACCGCTCCTCTATCCATCTCCAGGCAGGTCTGCCCACATGTAGATACGCCCACATACAACTATTAAAGGGTCATGGCATTAGGAAGGTTGAGAACCACTGCTCTAGATTATTAGGGCAGTTTTTCTTGAGAATTTCTTAAAAGATGATGTCTAGGCTCTTTTGTTGATCATGGCTTTCAGGTAGTCCCATAATTTCTAAATTACCTTTCCTGGATCTATTTTCCAGGTCAGTGGTTTTTCAAATGAGATATTTCACATTGTCTTTGATTTTTTCATTCTTTTGGTTCTGTTTTATAATTTCTTGATTTTTCATAAAGTCATTAGCTTTTATTTGCTCCATTCTAATTTTGAAGGAATTATTTTCTTTAGTGAGCTTTTGGACTTCCTTTTCCATTTCACCAATTCTGCTTTTGGTTTTTTGGACCTCTTTTGCCATTTGGGTTATTCTATTTTTTAAGGTGCTATTTTCTTCAGAATTTTTTTGGATCTCCTTTAGCAAACTGTTGACTCATTTTTCACGATTTTCTTGCATCACTTCCATTTTTCTTCCCAATTTTTCCTCCTCTTCTCTTATTTGATTTTCAAAATCCTTTTTGAACTCTTCCATGGCCTGCAACCAATTCATAATTTCCTTGGAGGATTTTTATGTAGGAGCTTTGACTTTTTTGTCTTCTTCTGGTTGTTTGCTATGATTTTCTTTGTCACCAAAGTAAGATTCTATAGTCTGACTTACTTTATGCTGTTTACTCATCTTCTCAGCTAAATATTTGACTTTTTAACTACATGTCAAGGCAAGACTCTGTTTCCAGTGAGTGACGGTTGGGGGTACAGGTGGTTGTACTGTCCCAGGCTTCTGGGCTTTTATATCAGTTGCTGGATCCCCCACCATCTGTGGGCCCAGAGCTCCAGAAGCAGCAGCAGCAGCAGCTGTTGCTGCTGCTTCTACCACCACCATACCAAGCCTGGGGCCAGACCCTGTGCTCCATTTTGACCTAGGTCCCACAGAGTTTCCCCACTGACCTTCCATGCTGTTCTTGGTGTTTGTGGGTTGAGAAGTCTGGAAATCAAACAGCTGCCAGCAAGTCAATCTCCTGAGGCCTGCTCTGGCCCCATCTGCACACAGCACAGGCCATGCTCAACTGTGCTCTGCTCCCACCCTGGTGCAATAAACCTTTTCTGTCTGCCTTTCAGGATGTCTTGGATTAGAAATGTGTTTCACTCTGCTATTTTGTGGGTTCTGCAGCTCTAGAATTTAGAGTCATTTTTTACAAGCATTTGGAGGGATTTAGGGGTGTGTTCAAGCTTTTACTACTCCATCTTGGCTCCACCTCTCATTGTGTCTCAATCTTTCAGACATAGTTTGGGGTTAGCAATGACTTGTACAAATTAGATATTTATTATGTTTGCTGAATAACTGAAAAGCAGACACAGGTCAGTAGTTTATCTTTTGGGGCTTGGTTCATATAATTTTCTAGAGGGAGGAGTACCCAAGTCCAGATCCTACCTTTTGCAAGAAAGAAGAATATAAAGGAATTTACAACTAGTTTGACAAACATAGTTATTTTAACATTAATGGTCGATATAAAGTATATGAAATACAGAGTCACAGTTCCTCATCCCACCACTTGCCTCTTCCCCTAGGAGAGATAGAAGTTTTCATTTTCTATCTCCCTCTTCCACCTGAAGGTAAGATAGAACTAATATAAATTTGGCCCTTATTCCTACAAGCTGTGATGATGGTGATGATTGATGATGATGATGTTTTGGGGTGGGCCCAATGTCAGCATTCTGTTTTCTCAGGTTTGATTTGGGGAAGAAATGAGGTACCTGTAAGTCACTGAACAGTTAATAAAAAGAGGTTTACTTTGCCCAAACACAGTAAAGATATCCAATAAGGATATAGAAGTGCATAGCTTCTATAAATTTGGCCTCCATCATCTCCATTTGGAAATAAGTCTGGTAAGCAAGGAAGTATATGATGGCTGGTTAATGGGGTGGGTGGAGTATAGTGACTCATTTTTATCTTCAGACTTCCACCAAGTGGAAGGGACTATGACTCCAAGAGGTTAGGAAATTTCATGTTCTTAGGTATTAAGGAAACTGTGCCAAGTGAGGCAAGGCAAATCAAGTTGAGGAGACAGATTCATTACCTTTGGAGCTATGCAAAATCTTGTTGTGGGAAAATGTGGTATACTATCATATATAACATAGAGGGCAGAAGAATTATTAAAGGGGTGTAGTCATTGCAATAGAGGACAAAGAGGAAGAGGCAGCAGCATTTATATAGTGAACTTTTAAATTTGCAAAGCAATTTACATACGCCATCTTTTATGAGTATGACAGTAGTTTTGTTTGTCCTTCATTTTTGAAGGGGACCAATGACATTGTGGGGTGATGTCTGACTCGCCTATAAATTGGATTCGAGTGAGAAATTGCACAAAGTCATCAGCTTCAAACTTTCTTTCAGAGTCATAGAAACCCAGTGGCAAGATAAAACTCAAGACAACCAATGATGATTCAGGATGCAGTGGATGACCTTGGTGTCTCCAAATGTCTGACAAAGCTCTAAGCATTCCGTAGCACCTGCTTCAGCTGCCTTCATGGTCACCGAAACAAATTATTCTCACTCACTCATTCCACTGGTGGATGTCTTCACATGCTTGGTATAGACATCTTACTAACGCACTGACAGTTTTGAGGCCTTTTGGTTACCCTCAACCTGGAATAACCTGACTGCCAGGACTAGGGTATTTACCAGGGTGTGGACACTGTACATGCTACAGCTTCTTGGAGTCAAAGGTGAGAAATGGGTGAGAGCTACTCACCAAAGGTAGATAAGTAGTCCTGCAAAGGGCTCAGAAGTACTAGTCTTCCCTGAGCGCCGCGTATACCCCAGTGTGACATCAATACGTCCATAGTTTAGTTTTCCTTGATGGGTTTTCTCTCGTTATCATATACCTCTGTTTAAAAATTGCTGATAGATGTACAGTGCTCAAGGATTTTGCAAAGTGCTTTTCACATGATAATCCTGTGGGATAGGTGGTACAATTATTTTTCATTCTCACTGTATAATAATAACAATAATAGCTAGAATATATACTCACAGATATATATCATCTCTCAACTCTGCAAGGTAGATACTATTTTTATTATCATTTTAAAGTGGGGAATCTGAGTCACACAGAAGTTGGGTGACTTTTCCAGGGTCATATAGGTAATGTCTGAGGTAGGATTTGAACTCAGTTCTTCTTACCTCCAGGTCCAGTGCCCTGTCCATTGTACTCACTAGCTATTGAGCTTTATTACAAATGAAGAACTTCAGGCTTAGATAAGTTAAGTGACTTGTCCAAAGTCACACTTCCAATAAGCTTAAAACCATGTCTCTACTGATTGCAAACGGAGAGGTTTTTTACACTGTACCATACTGCCTTTTAATTTTTATAGTACAACTGTCATTCGTCAAGTAAGATCCCAAAGGACCAGACAAAACTGAAAAGGTTCTTGGGCCCTGAGACTATAGAACACTTTAAAAAGGAACATTGGGTCTCAGAAGAACTGTATGCCTCCCCATTTTGATTATTTGTCAATGTTTCAATTTGTATTATCTCCCTACCTTAAAACACAGAGTCCTGGAGAGGTAAAAGTATTCTTGTTCCCTTTATCCTTCAGCTATCCTTCCTATTCTCTGCCCATTATACCTGCACATTTCTGGTCCTTAACAAACTTAAGGAAACAACAAAAAACAGAACACTTTCTCACTTTTTTTTGCTTTTTGAAGGGGGGAAGGCATGGCAATTGTGGTTAAGTGACTTGCCCAATGTCACACAACTAGTAAATGTTAAGTGTCTGAGGTCACATTTGAACTCAGGTCCTCCTGACTCCAGGGCCAGTGCTCTATTCACTGTGCCACCTAGCTGCCCCAGAAAACTTTCATGAAACCATTCTGTGAACGTGTAAAAACTTAAAAGTCTGTTAAAAAAAAAAGACATAGGGCAGCTTATTAAAAGCAGGGTCCATTTCCTTAAATGAGTCTCTTTTATATCAGCTGATGTGGTATTTGAAATATGTCATTATGCAACAGAGCAAGCTTATCCAAATAAAAATGTATAGTGTATTGCACTTCTCTGAATTTATTTATCTAAATGCAAATCGATCTAAATGTAAAACGCAACCTCAGTGTCACTAGCATGACCCATATCACCCTGTCTTGCTAAAATGTAGCATTATCTTTTCCCAGTTCTGAAAACAGAAATAATTTTAATCCCAGTAGGAATTTACAAAATATAGAAGAACATTTTATTTCACATGGAACATAATTCCAAAATGGTCTTAGGAAAAAAAATCACAATCACTGGTGACTAAAGAGTCAGAGAAAAGATTTGTGCATGGTAAGTGTAAGTGGGTTATGGCCTATTTCAAATCATGACATTATCAAGGACATGTGAAATCAGAAAAGTGTGGTGAAAATAATAGACAAAAGAAGGATAACCCAGTTACTACAATGGTATCTTTGACAGTCAAAGAGCACCAACTAAGAGACAGAACATGAAAAGGCAGATTCAGATTCAGCCTCTGATACTGAATAGCTTAGTGACTTTTTGCATATGACTTTAACTCTCTGAGCCCCATTTAAAAAAAAATCTGTAAAATGGGCACACTCATACTTGTAATCTCTACTTCACAGGATTTAAACAAGATAATCAATATAAAACACTTTACAAACTGGAAAGGGCTACATAAGTATAATCTATTATTATAATAAAAGAACTAGGTGACTTATAACATTTTGGGCAAATCCTCTTGGAGGATTTATAGAAAGATATGGATGAAAATCACAGAATGAGAAAGCAGGGTAGAGTTGGGAACTACACTGATGAAGATTCTAACCCTGTGGGGCAGAGATTCACTCAACTATCAAAAAAGAATCTTGACCGTGCATAGGATTAATGTTTATCTTGTGGTGTGTTCATTACAATGCCTTGTTTTGATTGCTCAAAAGGGCTACTGATCTTGAGCAGCAGACTGTGAAGTAGTCCAGGAATTTTAATGGTAGGTAGAATGGGCCCAGATCTCCTCTGAATGGGAGCCAAAAGTATATTTTCCAACTTCCTGCCTCTACAATCTCATACACACACACACACACACACACTCTCACACACACTCACACATGCACATATTCACATGCACAAGTACATGCACGCACGCGCGCACACACACACACACACACACACAACCCTTTATTGTTCCTAAAGGGAATACACTTATTAAATTTTAGAATTAGAAAGGGTGGGAGGACTTTGTGCACCTCATCTTGTTATACATCAGGAAACTGAGGTCCCAGAAGGCTAAGACTACTGGCAAAACTAGAGTCAGAACTAGGATCTTATTACTCTTCTATCTATGTCCTTTCCACTATACTTTTTTAGAGTAGATAGAATGTTTGGGGGAAGTAGGGAGGTCTGTGATAACTTTGTAAATATCCTTGGTTCAAGCAGAAAAGTGAATTCACACATAACAGGTTAGCATTATAGGCTTGATATTTTCTTATAAGGTCCTAAGAACTGAGACACTAACACAGGGATGGGGAACCTGTGACCTGGAGGCCCTCTAGGTCCTCAAATCCAGCCCTTTGACTAAATCCAAACTTAACAGAACAAATCAGATTCAGTCAAAGGGTTATGATTGAGGACCTGGATGGCCATTCATGGCCTCAAGACTGCAGGTTCCCCACCCCTGCACTAAGACTTGTTGGGGCTGTTTTGTTAGTAACTATATGAACTGTATATGTGGAAAATCCTTAATCTCCTCATATTAGTAAGCCCACAGAAGAAGATAATGCCACTGCCTCTTGACAGGTCGTGTGTGTGTGTGTGTGTGTGTGTGTGTGTGTTCAGTGACAAAGAATGAAGAAAAGTATCTGCATCTTGGTTTCTGTTATTTTAGAATTTCGCTAACATTTACTAATATTTGTCTTCACAACTTTCCTGTGATATAATCAAATATTCTTCCCTATTGCACATTTCCTAGCATAGATTCTTATGTACAACATATGATCAATAAATATTACATATTTGGAAGATTACTGGCCTAGAAAAAAAGGACACCATCATTTCAGTCCTTGTTCATTCCACCTACTACTTATGTGACTTTAATCAAGTCTTACTTCTCTGGATCTCAGTTTCTCATTTGAAAGACAGTATTAACAATGTCTACCTAACTAATAAAAGTTGCTCTGAGGGTCAAAGAATTAGAAATTGAGGAGATGGTCATCAATTGGGGAATGGCTGAACAAGTTATGGCATATAACTGTGATATAATATTATTATGCTATAAGAAATGAAGAACAGGTTCTCTCAAAAAAAACTTGGAAGGACTAACATGAAGTGATGCAAAATGAAGTGATCAGAACCATAAGAACAGTATAAACAGTAACAACAATATAGTAAAATTATCAACTGTGAATAACTTAGCTATTCTCATCAATACGGTGATCTAAGGCAATTTTAAAGGACCTTTAATGAAAAATGCTATCCACCTCCAGAGAAAGAGCTGATGGAGACTGAATGCAGATTGAAGCTTACTTTTTGCTTTGCAATTTCTAATTTTTCTTCTCTGTTTTAATCTGTGTTTTCTTTCATGACAACTAATATTGAATTCTTTTGCATAACTGGACATACATAACATATATCAAATGGTTTGCTTTCTCAAAAAAGGGGAAAGGGAGGGAGAGATGGAGAGAGTTTGGATCTCAAATTTTTTTAAAAATGAAGGTAAAATTGTTTATAAATGTATTTGAAAAATAAAGTGTAGAAAAGTAAAAAGAAAACTATTAAGTTCTATACAAGTATAAAATATCATGGTTGTAACCACTTGATCTGATATGAAATGTGAAGGAAAAAGTCATAGATACAAAATGTAAAAAAGTGGTTTCATTTAAAACCCAATGAGGAAGTATCACAAATACCTGTTTACTAATAATGGTCTTTTAAAATATACTAATTCAATGGGAGCAAAATATTCTCTGTCTCTGAAAAGAAGGGGAATTTATGCATAGATATTGCTTTGCTTAAGCCTTTAAAATTTGTGAGGAAGGGTAGTATTTTTCCAGGGTGGTTAAAGCAGGCATTCATGCTCATGATTACATCCTTAGGGTTGTGATGGGACATTCCTTTCTTGGAAAAGAAAAATGGTTGCTTGTCTCAACTCTTGGGCTCTTCTGGAATAACTTACAAATTTTGACTGATTTGATGAGTAAAATAGCACAGTTCATCCTCCAGTACTTCCCCTGCTTAAATACTCTGACTTGCTTACCCATGGTGAGAAGAAGCTGGCCAGGTCATCTTCAGTTAGCCTAACTTGTGCTCCCCTCCCACTTTACACATGGTTATACCCAACCTATTATCACTGAACTTTAGTTGTTGAAAAGAACTGAGAGATTATCTAGATTAGTTGCCTCCATCTTGTTTGTTGTTTAATAATTTTTGTCAGTTGTGTCTGACTCTTCATGACTCCTTTTGGGGTTTTCTTGGCAAAGATACCAGAGTAGTTTGCCATTTCTTTCTCATTTTACAGATGAAGAAACTGAGACAAAGAGGGTTAGATGACCTGCCTAGGGTCACACAGCTAAGTGTCTGAGGCTAGATTTGAACTCATCTTCCTAATTCCTGGTCCAACACTCTATCCATTGAGTCATCTAGCTCTTCTTATAAGACCATAGTGTCCAACTTAATGTAAAATTGGATGCAAACATGAAAATATATGACTCTGCATGGTTTTTATGCCCATTTTTTTTCAAATGCTGCACTTCAACAAGGAACAGGACTCTTCTGATTGGATAGAAATGAACCCTAGAGTTTTGTCACAAAGTGAACAGTTTCCATAAGGAATATTTTGCAAAACTGAAGGTGAAAAGCATTATTATAGAGAATAGTTATGTACCTAAAACATGTTAGCACTGAATGGGAAGTGATAAGACTTGAGTTTGAGTCCAAGCTCTGCCCCTTATAAGCTGTGTAACAAGTCTCTTCCTTCTCTGAGGTGGTTTCCTCAACCTAAAAG
Organism: Pseudochirops cupreus; assembly: GCA_028627135.1. Classification (NCBI taxonomy): domain Eukaryota; kingdom Metazoa; phylum Chordata; class Mammalia; order Diprotodontia; family Pseudocheiridae; genus Pseudochirops; species Pseudochirops cupreus. Next base: position 329,435,904 of record CM053583.1, read on the forward strand.
GGGGGAAACAACATGTACTGTTTGCCTCCCAGTGGACTCATGAGAAAAGTACTTCATAAAACTTTCAAGGTGAGAGACCATAGAAAGATGAGCTATGATTGTTAACAAGAATATGATAACAGAGAGTATAATAACAGTATCTAAAAGGGAAGTTCTATTTATCATTTGGCTCAGAAAGTGAGACTGTAGCAAACACAGAGATTTTTGGCTAAAACAGCTCCCACACAATCAATTCTCAATTATCCCAGGGTGGATTATCTATGGTAAATGCTTAATTCAAAACTAATTTTCTGCTGCCACCTAGCATGCTTTTGAGTCCCCTTCTTCTCACCATTAGTCAGGATGAGCTTAGGGCATAAAAGATAATTTTCATGCTAGCCTAAGTAAAATGGAATTAGGAGCCTAAGTCTGTTAACAAAATAGGCATATGATGCATTGAAAAGACAAACAGAAACAGTGAGTGTTAGCCACACCCCCTGTTAGTGCTGATATTCAATAACCTACTACACAGTATTTACAAGGAATCACCTTTATATAATCCTAGATTTAGATAATGACTTCATAGTATTTATTAACACACATTTTGTCTGCTGTGTCACGTTTCCAGGAGGAATTTATTATAAAAATAAATATTTTATTGCTTTGAAAACAGAAGATAAATGGGATAACTAGAGAACTACAAAAATGAATATGCACGTTTTAAAAATAGAGATTGTATTAGACTTCTAAGAGTGATCAAAACAATGGTCTGCACAATTGAAGGAAAAACAAGTTTGGAATAAGCTGTACTTCCTGTAACTTCTTATGTCTCCATGTTAGGAAGAAAGAAAATAGAAAGAAAGAATTAATATGAGTTAACAATTGAATTGGCCATTGATTGGAAAGGATAATTAACTTTCCTTATCTCCTGACCAGATAGATTCTGAGAACATTTCGGCCTAGCTTCTACTAGCGTCACAGAATTTCAGAGTCAAGGACCAAAACGTATCAATAATCTTCTCTACAATATTCCCCAAGAAGTGGTCATCCAGCTTTTTTTGCTTTTTCTTTTTTTTTTCCCCCAGGCAGAGTCCCACGGCACTTTACTAGAGACCTTAGCACTGAGCCTGGGTTCAGGCAGATCTGAGTTCAAATTTAGCCTCAGACACTTAATTAGCACTGTGACCCAGGATAAATCACTTAGCCTCTGTCTATGTCTGTTTCCTCAACTCTAAAATGCACATCACAATAGCACCTACCTTCTGAGGTTGTTGTAAATATCAAATTAGATAATATTTGTAAGGGACTTAACATTAGTGCCTACCATGTAACTGGCACCTAATAAATACTTGTTCCTTTTCCTTTTTCCATTTTGAAATGTATCCTTTAATTACCAGTGATTTGGTTCAATCATTCAGCAAGTTCTGAATAGATCTACATGTACTAGTATTGGAAAACTCTTCTACCTTTAACATAAGAATAGCAGGAATGGTCTATTTAAGCATTTTACTGAAATCTTGGTGCTCTGAATCTATGACATTCCTCTGATTAATCAGTTTAGTGACCCTGGCATTATTTGTTCTTGATGACACATTGACTAGCATTGATCACTGCTTTCCTTACTCAATGCTCATATATTAGTGCTTTAAGGATTTTTCCAGGAACATGTCAAGTTCACCAGCATAGAATTTGAAGAATCAACCTTCTTGCCCTTTCCAAAATAGGAACAAAGTTTATCCAATGTCATTCCTGTAGCACCTTTACTAATCTCACTAGTTTTTAAGTATCACCAACAGTGACTTGTATAGACTGAGACCTCTAGGGTTTGGATGGTATTCAGTGCCAGAGTCAGAGGTTAGAGGAAGTGTATGCTACTGCTGCAGGGCATGAGGGCATGAGGGAGGGAGGACTGTGGTATTCAAGAATGTGTGGGGAATGGCTTCCAATCAAACACATTTGTGACTGTCTGTCCAGTTCAACCTATGCTAGGTACAAGCTGGGGAAAAGAGAGCAGCAAAATAGGCAGCAGCTACAAATGGATTAAATCTCTGTACTTCTCTGTAGTTGTAATAGTTTCTTTACTTATTCCAAAGGATCATCTAGGGTATGCCACTCTTTGGAAACTACTGTCCCAGAATGCCCCAGTCCTTGGGGATGCTTACTGTAATTAACAAATGTATCTGAAATTTGTGCCGTCTTCAAATTTAATAAGCACGTCACTTATTCTCTTATCCCATTTATTGGCAAAAAAAAAAAAGGCTAAATAGCACGGGAAGAAGGAAGCTCTTTGGGTCACTCAACTAGAGAACTCAATAGCAGTTTTGACATTGATCTTTGAGAAACAAGTCAATACAATCAGCTTCAAGTCCACCTAACTGTACTATGTTCCTGATCGTATCTTCTCAGTCTTGTGCACAAGCATGACATGGATGACTTTAAAAAACGTATCACTGAAACTTAGGAACGCTGTCCTTTGGCCAATCCTCTGATCTATGAGTCCAGTAACCCTGTCAGAAATGGAAGGATTGGCAGTCTGGCATGTCATGTTTTTGATGATGCCATGCTAACTCTTTAGTAATTACTACTTGTCTCTCCAGATGTCCCTTAAATGACTGGATTGCAAATGTTTCCAGGAATTGAAATCAAGTTCACTAGTCTATTGTTTGAAATATCAACACTTTTCTTTTTAAAACCAGGGTATTTGCCCATAACATATAGAGTTGGGATGGGCATTTATTCCTTTTCTCCACATTTCTCCAAGGATTGTTGATGGTGACTCTGCAGTCACACTCATGGATTCTTTCAGAACCCAGAATACAGTTTGCCTTGGCCTAGTGACGAATTCCTTGAGGACAGCGAAGGCAACATTAAAACCACTTTTTTGTAGTAGTAGATAGGAAGATGATGCAGTTAATCCAAGAAAGTTTGTGGACTAGATAATTAAGGTGAAAAAAGGAATGAGCAGGAAAGAAAGTGTCAAAAATTAAGGCAGAGAAGACAAAAGGATAAAATGTATCTAGTGCATAATTGCCCAAATTTTACAAAAAACATCGACTGAATGCAGAGAAGAGTTTCAAATTCAAAGAACTTTTTGAAACACAAATCTCCTTGAAAGAATAGGATTAGGCAAAGATTCTCATTTCAGTATTCAAATCTTGCAACAAACACTGTCACCCTGTGTAAGTCATTTAACTTCTGCCTATCTCAGTTTGCTCATCAGAAAAATGGGTATACTAATAGCACCTCCTCCCAGTGTTGTTATAAGGATAAAATGAGATAATATTTAGAATGTGCTTTAAAAACTTTAAAGAACTATATATAAATGCTAGCTATATTGTTGTAGATGATGTTATCCTACTGTGGACAGATGCAGAGGCTATAGGACAATTTTCTGTACAGAAAAGAAATGAGTAGCAAGTGAGCCACAGGTAATAGTGGTGAGGTGCTAGAGACAGAGAGAAGGAGCAAGGAACAAAAAAAGTGTGTGTGGGGGGGGGCAAAATCATAACTTTCAATGTCTCATCCCATTTTTCAAGTATTTTCTTCTGGTCATTTTCCAATGGAAGGCAAACTAGGCAACAAGAATAGGGAGGGGACAAGATTGTTCTTCTTGGTTCTGTTTCTGAATTTGTGAAATATCATCTGAACCAGGGTTCACATCCCAGATCTGCCTCTATTTGTGGTGACCTTGGGTAAGCCACTTAACCTTTTAGGTACTCAGTATCCACATTAAGAAATTGAAGGAATTATATAACTTTAAAGTATTCTTTTCAGCTTTGGGTATGACATACCAAATAAAAACATGCAATTATAAATTGTCCAAATCTGATAACCAAAACTGTTCATTTGTGAGTTTCCAGCGAGTTGATATGTCTGGGTCTCTCATGATAGATACCTAGTCATGAATTCCAGAAACTGGGAGGGGAGTGTCTTAAAACTGAACGGTCAAAAAAATTGGCTTTTCCTATAATATGGGTGGGAGGGAGAGCAGAAGGATAGGATGAAGCCAGGCTCAACTTTCTCTAATAAAAAAAAGAACTAATTTATTAAACTAAAATCCTCAGATCTGTTCACTGTAGCAAACAGCTGTTATTCTGTATCCTACTTTGGGAGCTCTGGGACCCAATGACATCCGCTCAGTCTGTCTTTGTGCACATTTCTCTCGTCTGGTCAAATAAACAGCTCTTTTCTCCTCCTAAAGAGAGGCAGGGCAGCTCCCAGTTGTCAGCCTGGAATAATCCCTTTCAAACAAAAGTCCTGGCAAGTTTAAAGTAAACATGCCAAACCCCAATGCTATGGTTGACTACAGCTTGGAACCAGAACTAGGAAGTTCCTTGTGAATGTGAAAATTTAATAAGTAAGCATAATAGTATTCATTCTCTTATTTAACAAACATTTATTTAACGCCTATTTCATGAGAAGTCATAGGCTAGTTGCTGAGGAAGAGGCAAAATTGAAATAAGAAAAGATCTGTTATGGTCAAGAAATAGTTAAGAAATATTTTCTGAAGTTAGTGGTCAGCCTGGTGAAACTCTATGGTATACAGCCAAGTGAAACTCTATGATAATTAGCCAAGTGAAACTCTATGAACCTGGGAAGCCTCCCTAGAGTGATTTATCTGTACCTGGGAGGCTGGGAAGCCTCCCTAAACCAATTTCTCTGTACCTGG
>CM053583.1:329440651-329455867 GCA_028627135.1 Pseudochirops cupreus
ACATCTCTGAACTTGGGGCTGCTCCCCCTTTAATTGGCATGGAGTAGCCTCAGCTGGTAAATTAAAGCTCCTTAAAAGTTTTTAATTCGGACTCTGTGGTCACTTTGTTAGGACTCATCAAGTCATGTCATTTCAGATCTGTTTGGTTTTTACTCTCAGAGGTCATTTTTTCAAATAGGGATGAGATCCAACCAACACAGGTGACTATAATACACAACATTACACAATAAATTCAGTCAAGAGATGGAAAACAAGAGTTCATGTGAGGTCCAAGGGAAGAGGGCTTAATGATTAGGGGGATCAGGGATTTATAATAATAATTCCCTTTCTCTTACAGACTCAATTGTAATTTTCCTAAAGTTGTCAGTTTCCTCTTATTTGGTGAATTTCTTATTTTGCTCCCAGGACCTTCTCCAGCAGGTCCCACCTTATATCCTCCACATTCTGTCTCCTTACCAGGGTTCTGGAGGAGAGAAATCATTTCCTGTCCCTACCAGATGTTAGTTTGTTTCACCCAGGGTCTCAGGGGATACATCAATGATGAGCTATAGGCTCTGGGACCCCACCTTGAGTTGTTCTTGAATCTTTGAGGTATAGGCTCTGGGAAACCCCTTGAAGTCTGATTGAATCTTCCCACTTGATGAGGCATTTGCAGAGGCCATAAGTATTTCATTGTGGCTGGGCCCAAACCTCTGTTACTAGCCTGGCCCTCCATTGTCTATCTGCTTCCCACCCTTGAACCTATCAAAATACCAATCCACTCTTGCATTGACCTCATGAATTCCTCCTGAAGACCCTCCCCAAACTCTTTACTGGAGTCTGACCTCATTGACTCTTCCTGAAGATCCTCCCCAAACTCCTCCTAGATTCCTCTGTATATAAGACCCCATCTTCCCTCCATGTGGTGTGAGAGCACCATAAAATAGCTTAGCACAGACTTGTTCTGTGAGAGCACCATAGAGTTTTCTAGCACAGACTTGCTCTGTGTCCAATACAGGTGAACTTCTAATAAACTTTACTTTTCTTTGGCTGAGAAGACTTGAGTGGAATTCTTTCCGCAGGACCCAGCATGTTGGTATTTTGGGGTCTCAGGCACCCCTAACCCTCTTTGGGTAAACCTCTTCATCACTACCTGCCATGACATTGGACCTTGAGGGACAGCTTTATATTGTTTCTGCCAGCCAACCTCTCTCTAGTCACCATTTCTCAGGTGTTAGCATACTCCCTCCTCTCACAGTCTCCCCATTTCAATGATTCTGAATTTCCTCCCACCCTCATCTGGCATTGGATATATAGACCTTGTACCCCATCTCCAACTAACTGATCACTTGCTCCTATCCACTTCAAGTCAATTCCTTCAGTTTTCTCCTTCAGTTCTGCCCACCCCTTCCAATGTGCCCCTAGATACTTATTTAACAATTAATAAATGTTCTTTCATTTTTTTGCCTCTTCCTTTATTACTCCTGGTTTTTTTTTTCCCCTCTTTATGAGACTGCTTCCTTTACCACTTCTCCAGCACTGGCTACTAGTTTCCTTTTATACCCCCTGACTGATTGCTTGTAATTGTGGTGGGGGGCTTATACTTGGACCCCAGACTTAGAGCCATATCTCTCCCCAACCCAAAGACCCTATCTCTGGCCATAACTCATGAGTGGACTCCAGTGAGGCAAACTATCTCTCCCCGTTACAAGAACAAGCTGATCTCTGTAGAATTTCCCTTGCTTGAACAGCACTATCTTGTACCAGCAGAACTATCATGTACTGATTCTCACAGTTGTCTGATATGATCCAGAGGTCAAGTTAGAGATGTTAACTCTCGAGTCTATCTTGTTTTAGATGAAGATGTACAGACCCCTTAGAACCCCATTCCTCACCCTCACCCTAGGCCATGCCAGTAGTGAATGATACCTGTGCCCAAGGTACAGAAATTGTATGTTCACCACCTAATTAGCACACTTGGCACACCACTCACTGAACTTTTTCTATCTAAGCTTTAGTATCACTCCTTTTAGGTTTCAAATTCCCTAAGGAGCTCTGCCTACTAGATAGTGTTTTTTATATATAATATATATATATATATATATATATATATATTATATATTATACACACACATATACATATATATGTGTGTGTGTATGGAAAGATATATAAAAATATTTATATATGTATTTATAGATATAGATATACATTTGTCATTTGCCTGGAAGATTGCTTAAGTCTGTGGATTCTTTCCAGATGACTCTGCTCTGTACCTCAATAGTTTTGGGGTCCCTGTACTCGTAAACCACATCAGTTTGATGATCTTTTTTTTTTTATCATTCTGTCTCCTCTTATGTCTTAAAGATTTCTGACCCTCTTTATTTTTTCTTACTGTGACCTACATCCCCTTGGCTCCTTAAGTCTTTGGTAGGTCATCATATTTGTACTCACTAAGCTCTCTCCTATTCCCTATCTTACCTTCTTAGCATAAACTACATTATACTCTGCTCATGAATTCCTTTCTGTCTTTTTCTATCAACAGTTATACCTTATCTAAATTCCAATCTACTACATTACTTCCACAATTTATCTCTCCTTTTTTTCATGTGAATAGGACTACAGAAAAATGAAAGCTGTACTCACTACGTCTACTATAAGTTTCTATCATCTATTCTCAACTGTGCCCCACTACAGGAAACAATCCTTGTACTTTTTAATTTACCTCAAGTAGTTTCGTTTATGGTTTCTTGAAATACAGCCCTGAAAAACCAGGCTTTGATAAAGCCCATTTGGGATTCAAATAGAGAACCTTGACTATGCCTTCAACCCAAATCACTTAGTCTCTCACTGATTGGCCAACAATAGTTCCTATCCTAAGGCTCACTTGGTCATTGTTTGGGTTTTGATGTCTCAAAGTAAGTGTAAATAAGAATTGTTTCTGTTTTAGTAAAAAACCCTGAGGGTCTTCCCCTCCTAGATTTTTTTTTTTGACTAGGTAAAAGAAGTCATCTTTTTGCCTCATTTCTTACCTAGCCTAAACTAAATGGGATCTAGGAAAGACCTTTGCTTAAAAAGGTCAAATTCTCCCATTGCCTCTGGGATCATCTCCTGCCACTGGATCCAGATGGTTGTGGAGGAGGGAGTGAGGCTTGTAACTTGCACAGCTCTGCCTCACTTAAATCCAATTCACTTGCTAGTCCTTAAACTTAGGACATTTATAGAAAACTTAGAGAGGACCTCTTTTCCATTGCAGAGCTATGAATGGAGGTGAGGGTGGCAGTGTGGTGTGGGGCCCCTCATGAAACACTGGTCAAGGGGCCTAGACATTTATTCTTAAACATTGGTTCCTAGGCAAAAGGAAACTCAAAACAGTCTGACTCTCTCACGACCATTTTTGCTCTTGAAGAGAGTTATATCTAAATTACTATTTCCTCACCCCATTATCAGACTCAGATATATTTTTGCAGTTCCTTGTCATTCACCAAATTATTTTCTTGCATCCCCAAGGGCTTCAGAACAAAATAAGCATGACCTGGGTCTGTCTTTGATTACCTATAAGAAAAAATGGGGCCTGACATGTTAAGTGCTATGGCAGGCCTGGTTGGTTGGATGGTTAGGTGAATGAAGAATGGCAATAACAAAAATAACACAAGTGATTTAAAGTGTCTCAGGGCTGTGTAAATATCTCATGGTTGCTTACATCTATCATTTCATTTCTGTCCAGAACCATGATGAATTCCTTCAATTGATCTTAAGAGGCACTCTGTGGTTAATTTCCCAATCCCAGGCAGCCTTTCAGATATAAAAGGTCTTAGCTTCTCTCACACAGAAGGTTTGAGATCCAAATGGGCTGCTCTGTGTGAAGATACATAGAGCTCCCTGGAGAAAAGACCACACTTAAAAGAAAGATAAGTTGATGATTGCTCTGGTTGCTATATGCTGACCTTGGTCTCTGAAGCCATCTGAATTCTGGGCAACCATTCTCTTGCAGGTTTTCGTCCAAATGGAATGTCAGTCTGAGTGGTACCAATGCTTTTTCTCAGTGGAGTCTTTAGCATGTAGGAGGTTAAGATACAGTGATTTCCAGCAAGGAAAAAATATGTGGGTTCACAATTGGAGGTCCTGAAAAGTTTACCCTTATCAAGTAAGGCAATCAGAGCTGACAAGCCCCAGCCTTTCAGGGATCAACTCAGGGCATCATAACAAACACTGGTTACCCCAGTGACACACAGGGTGCATATTTCTGACAGGTTAGGGGCGAGATGTTTAAGTAATAGTGCAAATGTATTTATCCTCCCTCCCCAAAAATGTGTAAGGACAGAAGTATCAAATATGTACAGGGAATGTATTTGCAAATTCTCCCAGAAGAAACCAGTTGTCAGGTCACCCACAAGGCATGTACATGGGCTGAGACTTGAAAATATGAAGTTATTCCATGAATAACATGATTCAAGGATAACAGACCTTTCTATGACTTGGTATAAAAGTTTTGTTTAATCCTGTAGTAATAAATCTTTCAGAGACTTATTTTTTAAACAGAGACTTTTTAAAAAATGAATTATATAACTTAGGTGAAAATTCAAGCAAAAACCATCAGCAAGGATCTTGATCCAGTGTCATTTTCTGTAAATAATATGGTCAATAATACCTCTTGTCCCTCTAAATTGATTCAAGTTATAATTGGAAAAATAAATTCAACAAATGAGACTGAAATTAGAAGGTAGAAACTATGTATTTTCCATACTTTTGAAACATCTGTTGATTGTAGAACATGTGGAGTCAAATCACTAAGGAGTAATGCAATTTTCTTAGTGCATCTATTTTTGCAAATCCCCAAGAGTATTTGAATTAAGTCTCCAAATTCATGACTGCATGTCTGTCTACAGATCCCAAAATGATTTCTGTGTGAAGTCTGTACAGAGGCCAACTGGCCTTTTTCTTTTGCCACCATATCCCATGTTTCATGTCTGATTCTTTTCCTTTGACTCTTTTAACACATTTGCCATGCAATGATCTGCCTCAGTTGCAGAAGACCTAAGAGACCATTTTTGTAATCCATAAATTTATCTTTTTAAATGTATTTTATAACTGTATCTTAATTGTTACAATCTTAGCCATTTTATTTTATGTATTTGTGACAGATTCAATGAGGTTAACTAGAGTACCAAAAGGGTCCATAGGTATCATCATATTGCCAAAGGGGTTCTATGGTATGTTGATGTTAAGAATCCCTTATCCAGCTTAGCCCTGTTATTATTGTCATTATTTTAGCTACGCAAACTGAATTTGTGACAATTAAAATCACTTGTCCAAGGACACAGAGAGCCAGAATGAGGAGTTTGTTGGCTTGGGGTGGGTGGGAAGGAAGTTGGGAGGTTGGAGGTGGCACAGCAGCAATTTCAGAGAAGACAATGTGTGTGTATATGCGTGTGTGTGTGCGTGTGTGCGTGTGTGTGTGTGTGTGTGTGTGTGTGTGTGTGTGTGTGTGTGTGTGTGTGTAGAGAGAGAGAGAAAGTGATAATTCAGAATGTCATGGCAAAAAGAAGAAAGTGAACAATGTTTTGGTTGTGTACAGGTTCATTCTTCAGGGAGATCTGCCTATACTCCTGTAAATATTGGGTTGAGAATGAGAAGGTAGACCTAGGAAAGGAACATAAGATTGGCACTGGGATTGGGGATAGATAATTCTTACTGCATGGTACAGGGAAGTGGAGAAACCAAGGAGGCAAGAGTGTGGTCTCTAGGTTGGCACAGGGAGAAAATACCTCCTTTTCCCTTCCCCCATAAAAAGGTTCCATTGACACAAGTGTAATTATAGCTGAAGTTACACAGACATGGTAATTGTCTTAGTTAGGACTCAATCCAAAGTCCTCTTAATGCAAAATCCAGCTTTTCCTCCACTGAATTAGAATAATCAAGTCAACCATTTTGTGACAAAGTTATTTCTATACTACAAAGATGGATATATTATGCAATATTAGTCAATATTTACTATCCCAAAGTTTGATCTATTGAAATTGCCAAGGCGATTTCACTGCTTTGCTGGATGTAAAATTGTAGGGATAATAATAAATTGTTCATGTTTTTGGAGTGCTTGAAAGGTGATTGAAAAGTTGGGTGGAAATAAATTTTATCTAGTAATTTCATCTGACAAAAGTTGTTGGTAAGGTATTGCATTCTCTTGTGATCCCAAAGCTTGGTTGATGAAAGCAATGCTAATAATACTTTCTTTACTGAAGAGGCCCCATTTAGGTTTCAGAGAAGTGGGATGAACAATGGGGATGAGTTTCTCTGAGCTGATAAGAATAGAAAGCAGGGGTATTCTAACATAACCATACCGGTAAAAATGAGATAATACCCCACCCTGTGTCCAAAATAAAGGAACAAAAATGGAAAATGATTGACATTCAGTGTTTCATAATCAATTCACCATTTATTTTATTCTCACACTTTTTTCCTTAACATCCTAAATGTATAAAGAAGAGCTTTTTTATTCTTTTCATACCTCTCTCTTAAAAAAAAAAGAACATACTTAAAATCTGTGGCTAGAAAGGACTTTGGAGATGAGTTATCCCACAAGATGAGGAAACAGAAGCCAAAAGAAGTTAAGTGCTCAAGGTTATTATATATGTTACTGACAAGACTCTGACTAGAATTCAAATCTCCTGGATTCTGGAACAGCTCTGTGAATATAATATGAGGTTGCCCCACACTTTTAATCTCGTGCACATTGCAGTCAGACAAACCAACACATCTAGTGAATTCCTTTCATTTTTATGTCTGTCTTGTTCACCTATTGAATTCCTATCCAGACTTTAAAGCTCAAATTAAACACCATCTCACATGGAAAGTCTTCCTGAAACTTCCTTCCCTGAGACACATAGTGATAGTGCCCTTTAGTTCTTAAAAAGTATTCTGCTTTTTACTTATCTAAAGTATTTATCTCAGTGGATCACATATTGTAGTTACCTTTAATTCTATCTTATTCCTTATTAGATTGTAACCTCCTTGAGGGCAAAGACTAATTTATATAAATCTTGTATTAACCCCTCTCCACCTTAGCACAATATTCTATACATATATGGTGCTCAGTATGTTTATGGTATTACATTTATCTAGACACAGTTAGAAAATATACATGTATGTGTGTATTTTGTGTGTGTATATATGTATGTGTGCAAACATGTTTGTTTATTCATATAGATACGCATGTATATACACATACAAACATAGTATATGTGTTTATATATGCAGGTTTGTATATATAACTGTATGTATGTATAGACACATGTATATTCTCCTAGAGGAAGCCTGAGGAAATAGAGAATTGGCCTCAAAGTCAGATAGACTTTCTGACATACTAGCTGTGTGACCCCTGGCAAGACACTTAACCTGTGTCAAAAGCAGGTAAGTCTACAAGTTATAGAAAACTTTTGCTCTCCATTGGTAGACAAAGTTCTTCATGAGGAGTTCCCTACAGGGAAGAAATAACTGGTCCATCTATTGTTGGTTGTGGCAGTAGGAAAAATGTATATGGATGTTTAAGGTTACATAGTCATATACTTCTACCTTAGCTTTCCTTTTAGTCTGTAAGATCTTAGAAGACAAAATCCGTTTTAAGTTAAACATATGCTACCTAACACAAAGAGTCAGGCATTGTAGTGCAATTAAAGAGGAAATACTGGTTAGTTATTTTCTATATTGGAATAGTCTGATAATTTAGACTTGAGTTTTACATTCCTTCTAGGTTATTGATGCTATTTTCATGGTAGGGAATTCCATGACTCTTGGAACAAAAGTCACTATTACAGGCTTTCTTTGCTGCTGCCATACTCCAATCTTAACAAAGTTAAGGCAAACTGTTTCCTTTCCTAGCACAAACTACAATATAGAACCATATTTCTGGAAAAAGAGAAGTAACAGCTAGTAACTGCTTGCCCAGGAAAATAGATGGCTGCTTAGATTAAGAGGAAAGGAATTTATTACCTTTAGTTGGTAAATGGCTTGCTGCTCATCTCTTTTCCTTTGGGACTTTACAATGAGAGATAAACATTTTTTTCGAAGGAACTACAGATTTATAATGGAAGAGGTCTCAGTATGAGAATCTGGACTAATTCTCTCATTTTATCATATTTCAATGTCTTTAAAGATAAATTTAATCATCTTTTGCTTGTACATTATAATTATTTCCAAAATACAGTCCTCTTCCACACTGCTCCTGCCACCAACCAACTGTTCAACTGTTACCTATATTAAAGAACAACTAGAAACAAAGTAAAATCAATCAAGAATCATATAGTATGTGTAACATTCCATATCTATAGTTGCTCACTTCTCTGTTGAGAAGATCATAAAAAGAGGCATGCTTTATCATCTCTCTTCCTGCACAAAAACTTCAACTACCTCATTAGACAAATAAGGACATTGAGGTTCAAACTTATGAAATGACTAGTTTACATCAGTGTTAAATAACAGACATGAAATCAGGTTCTTTGACTCTGAATCCAATACTCTGAACATTATAGCACACCTTTAGCATAAACTTGTTGTGTGATCTAGTCCCTTCTCTGGTTTCTCAGTTTCCATATATATAAAAAAAGAAAATTAGTTTGTTTTGTTTTGTTTTGTTTTTGCTTTTTGGAAGGGGGGAAGGCTGGGCAAAGGTCACATGGCTAGCAAGTGTTAAGTGTCCGCAGTCGGATTCGAATTTAGGTCCTCCTTACTCCAGGGCCAGTGCTCTATTCACTGTGCCACCTAGCCACCCCCAAAATTAGCTTTGATTATCTTTTAAGTCCTTTCTTGCTCTAAGATTCTATTTTTTCCCCTTTAAATGGCAGATATTAGCAACCTTCATTAAAAAAAAATGATCTTGACTTTTGGTCTGAATCCCTCTCCACAAGTGAGTGGAAATCCATTTGAAATCTGTACCTTGCCACACAGAAATATACTTAAGCAGTTGAAGACAAATCTGGAGATGTAACAATTTTCAGTATTTCTCTTCAATAACTTTTAATTATTCTGATTAATCCCTTTAACCTACCAAAGGAAGGCTTGGTAGATTATTTTAAATAAAACCTGGAATCCAACACCACAAGGAAATTTCCTTCCTTGTAATGGATTCATTTAAGTGTAACCCTGGGCTGAAAAAAGGATTTCATACATATTCTTCAAGGACTTTCATTATGGAAAAAGGCTGTTTTAGATTCTACTGGAGCACACCTTAGGTAGTTCATCTAAATATGTGAAAGACATTCCCTAGTTAATTAGTCTCCTTAGAATAGTTTGTCATGTAGCCCTGGACTACCCACTCCTTCATCTGAGAGGCTTAAGTGTGCATATACCAGAGGATTGATGGTGCTGCTGACCAGGGTCCTGAAGGGTATTCAGAACAACTTCCCTCAAATCTGACATCTTATTCCTTAAAGGAAGACAAAGGTCCAAGGGTGAGATGTTTTAATACACAGATTTCTTTCTTGGAGATCTGGGGAAAGAAAACATTTATTCTCTTCCCCCTTTTACCTCCTTTCCTCCCCCCTCCCCCCTCCCCCACAAAGTAAACAGAGCACTGGACCTGGATTCAGGAAGAATTGAATTCAAATCTAGCCCTTGAGATACACTAATTGTGTGACACTTTGCACATCATTCAACCTCTCTCTACCCCAGTTTCTTCACATGTACACTTATCTGTCATGGTTGTTAAAATAATAAAATGTGATATTTATACAGCATTTTGTAGTCCTTAAAGCAATACATACAAACATTCATACATGGTAGCTAATATAATGCTAGCTATTATTGGCTCATTTTTTTTTCATAAAAGCAATGTGTCTATGTGAGTTTGAGGGGAAAAGAGTTTCAGTTTTGGTGGGAAGGTAGTAAGCCATGTTACAAAGACTTCTGTTTTCTGTGACTGAGACAATGGCCCAATGGAAATGGCTCTGTGTGCGTGTGTGCGTGTGTGTGTGTGTGTGTGTGTGTGTGTGTGTGTGAATGTGTGTGATACAGTTTCCCAAAGCTAGATACTCTACTATAATTCATTATGCCAAAGCTATAACTACCATGTGGGTAAATTGGACTTAATTGAAGGTTTATAGCATCTGAGGAGACACACTCCTTCCTGAGAAGAATGTTTCCTCCCCATAGTAAGAACCTCTGTAACTCACTGCCCTCCAGTTCTATTTCATAAATCTGCTCTTTCCTATGACTAAAGTCATATAGGACTGTCCTTTCCTTCCTCCCTTCCCATACCTCTAACTCAATTAAATTTGCCCCAGGTATAGTTGTGGCAGCTTTAGAAAGACTGACTTGTCTTAAGGTTAAGGAGAGTAACTGAACAAAAGAGAATCCAGGCTTCTGCTTCTTCTGGGACTTGAAGCAAAGGTATATAATAAGGACCCATAGACCACAGAATAATATAATAATATATGGAGGGGAGGAAGGAACCTCAAAGGACTTCTACTCCATCCTCCTTATTTGACAGATTAGGATAATGAGACACAGAAAAGTTCAATGACTTGTTTAAAGTCACACAGGTGAGTGTAGCTTATGTATAAAATTAAAATTTCTTTTCAGATGAAAGTTTTTCACATTACAGTTTCCAACACTCCTTAAAAACTATGGGCTGGTTATTTCACCTTTCTTGGCCATAGATTCTTTGACTGTAAAAAGAGGGAATTGAATTTGATCATCTCCAAGTTCCCTTGGAGATAATATCTATGATCCTGCATCTTCAATAAACTTGCTTATGTTATAAATAAGTTCTCATTTGTAAGTAAGAGGGGTATCTACCACCTAAATCCCAATTCATATAAGTTATAATATTCTTTATTTCCTAATAACTACATCAGTGAAAATGTCCCATTGATGGAGTTACATAAGAAAAAATGTAAAAGAGATGTAAACAATTCCAAGACAACACTATTGAACTAATCCAAGACTTAAACCATGTGTGAACAACCTAGTTTCTCAAGTTGGAAGGAAAGACATACTTTAAATCACTGGATAAAACTGGATGACAACCTATATTTGGAGAAGTAGATGGAATTAGATACACTGGTGGGCCTATATCAGAGAAAGAAATCACAGTAGGAACATTCCAGAAACCACTAAGATAAATAAGTTTGAGAGATTTCACTAATATCCATATCCTTGCTGTTCCAATCAGATGGAAGCAAGAGGAGAAGGGTAAATTCAGTGAAAATGAGCCAAACAGTCCCATCTCCCCCATTCTGTACTTACTATTCTGTTAGAGGATAAACTAGACAATGAGGAAAGGTAGCACAGTGTAGAAGGTAATACAGCTATAAGACTCTACAAAGGTCCAGTCTTTGGAGTCCAGCAGAGAGCCACAAACTACCTATCCTACCTCGAACTCTCTATTGACATCCAATCTTATATCTCTAATTGCCTTTCAGACATCTCAAATTGGATATATATTAGACATCTTAAACTCAATAAGTCCAAAACAGAACTCATCATCTTTCCCTTTAGCTCCACCCCCTCCTACCTTTCCTATTACTCTAAAAGGCAATGCCATCTTCCCATTATACAACCTAGGAATTCTGGGTTCCTCACTATCTCTCATCTCCTACATCCAATCAATGCCAGGGCCTGTCAATTTCACCTTTGGAATATCTCTCAAGTATTCACACTTCTCTCTTTTGACACTGCCACCATTCTAATGTAAGATACAGATCAGGACAACTGGAGATGGCCCCAGATGTACTGGGAGACCTTGACCTTTTTAAGTTAAGGTCTTTCTTCCAGGTCAGTCTGGGAGAGGAAGATCAACAATAGGTTCCAGCCCAAGCCCCATTTGGTCGTTATTTGGCTGTAATGGTTCAGAGTGAGTGTAAATTGCAATTGTTTAGGTTTTGATCAGAAACTCAAAGCGTCTTCCCATTCCAGATTGATCTAACTGGTAAAAAACATTATTCTTTGCCTCATTTCTTCTTATCTAATCTTAATCACTGCATTGGTGTTGCTTCAGATAAACTGAGACCTGGGAAAGACCTTAGCTCAAAAAGTCCAAGGTCTCCCACTGCATTTGGGAACATCTCCAGTCATCCTGATCTACATCTTACCACTGGACCCAGATGGCTTCTGAAGAGAAAGTGAGATTGATGACTTTACACAGCCCTCCCGCACTTAAATCCAATTAACTTGCCAGTCATGGCATCACCTTTTTAATGTCATGATCCTCTTCAAGAATGGAGGACAATTAAAATTTTAGTGTAGGTCATTATCACCTCATGCCTGGATTATTACAATAGTCTTCTGATAGATCTGCCTATCTCAAAGCTCTCTCTCCTCCAATCCAACCTTCATTTAGCCACTAAAATGATTTTTCTAAAGCACTGGTCCAATTATGATGCCCTCCTACGTGATAAAACCAATATCTCCCAATTGTCTCCAGAACCAAATACAAAATGTTCTGTTTAGTATGCAAAGCCCTTCATAACCTAGCTCCTTCTTTCTACTCTTACTTCTGGATATGTGTTCTTCAATCCAGTAACACTAGAATCCTAGCTGTACCCTGAACAAGATAGGTCATCTCTCAGTCCCCCAACTCTGAAATGCTCTCTGTCCTCTGCTCTATTTATCTCTCTGGCTTCCTTTAAATTCCCACTAAAATCTCATATTTTATAGGAAGCCTTTCCCAACCCTTCCTACTCCTAATACAATAATATATACCACTCAGCGATTTCCTATTTATCCAATATATAGTTTATTTTTTACATTGGATTGTAAGTTCCTTGCTGGCAGACTGTCTTTCACTTCTTTTTGTATTCCCAGTTCCTTGCATAATGTCTGACACATAGTAAGCATTTAATAAATTTTTATTTATTGATTGAAACATTGGAGGGGAAATTAATGAGGAGCAATGAGACTGCTTTCATTCAAGTAGGAACTCTACATTAATACTTCATTACATGTGCTATCTAAACTTGAGCCCACTTTTCACTAGAATAGACATATATACACAATAATATACATATATGTACATACATATATACAGTGTTACCTTGACTTATGAGTTTAATTAGTTCCATTATTGAGCTTGTAACTCAATTTGCTCGTATATCAAATCAATTTTCCCTATTGAAATGAATTGAAATGCCATTAATCCATTCCAGCCCCCAAAATGCCACCCCAGCATTTTTTGTTGTTTTTAAATAAGAAAAAGTATTTATAAGTAACAAATGTTATATAAAAACATAATAAAAAAGAATGTAAAGAAATAAACTGGTTTTATAAAGTGTATGTTTACCTTGGATATCAGACAACTTGAGCTAATAGAAGATACTGGCGGATGTAGACAGTGGAGGAGATAGATGGAGGAGGTTAAAGGAGTTTTGTTTTGTGCTCTTTCAGTCACTTTTGTTCACTTACTTGTTACATTCTTAATGCTACACTTTATCCCTGAACTTAATTGGTACAGTATCTTTTTTACTTTCACTTAACTTAATTTTTTTCATTGGCAAGGTAAACACATGGACTGAATGAGTGAGGCATAGGATACTGGGTGGGTGTTGGATTGTGGTGTTCACTGCCCAACTAGAGGTGGCTCAAACCTCAAATTTTGGCTGGCAATTCAAAGCAAAAAGTGAACCAAGTGACAACTTGTATCTCAGAAATCTCGTAAGTTGGTGCACTCGTATGTCAAGGTACCACTGTATTTATGTGTATATATTATATATTGTAAGAGCAAGCAAAGTGGGATTTTTTTGCTATTTTTCCATATGTTATTCAGTTTTCCAGCCCCAGTCTTATATGCCTCTGAACTAAGTCAATCAGACATGTGCAAATGGGTCTAACCAATCAGATACATACATGTAGGCTCAAGCCAATCAGATGCTGAGTAGAACTGTATATAAAGAGACTTGGGGTTGAGAAAGCAGATATTTAGGGGCTCAGTATTGAGAGAGGGACACAGTGCTTAGAGAGAGAAGCAGCTTATGTGGATGGAGGGAGGAGAACTCTGAGAGTGGAGAAGAGACCTCAAAGAACTGAGAGAGAGGCAGAGTCAAGGCAGAACAGCTGGTGTGAGTGAGAGAGGGAGGAATTTTGCCTAAGGGAGCTTGTTTGGGGGAGGACTAAAGGAAGGATGGCTTGGGGAACATTTGTGCTCCCTGGATTGGTGATGTATATAAACTCCTTTGTTACCATGGTGGAATTGGTTTTTTGGTATCTGAATAAATATTTTGGTTTTCCCTTTGAGGAAGAGAGTTATTTATATTTTGCAAATTTACCCTGGAAATATACATGCATACTCATAGTGGCTGTTATGGGTATTGCATTGGTGTTACGTGTATATATAAAAGAAAGTGTTCCAGACTTTTTTGGGAAGAGGGAGAGAGTGGTGTTTTTGTACTAACTATTCTTATTATGCCATTTTAGCAAATAATTCTTAAAGCTAACATAGCTGGTTAATTGATACTAATACGGATGAGGGTTCATGAATGATTATTGGAAAACTTCCTGTTCCCTCAGGGTTACTGCATTATCTCGAAGAAGTGAGTAATCAGTTACCTTCTGATGTGTTCTGCTTATTTAAAGGTGAGTCTGTTCAGTGAGCCTAGACGTGACAAAAATACTTATAGCAGCTGTTTTTGTGGTTTCCAAGAACTGGAAATTGAGGGGATGCCTATCAATTGGGGAATGTCTGAACAAGTTGTAGGATATGAATATACTGGAATACTATTATGCTGTAAGAAATGATGAACAGGTGGACTTCATAAAAATCTGGAAAGACTTAAATGAACTGATACTTAGTGAAGTGAGCAGAACCAAGAAAACATTGTACATAGTAACAGCCACATTGTGTGATGACTGGCTTTGATAGACTTAACTCTTCTCAGCAATGCAAAGGCCTAAAACAACTCTAATAGATGCATGATGAAAAATGCTATGTACAACCAGAGAAAATTCTATGGAGTCTGAATGCAGATTGAAGTATACTATTTTTTCTCTTTTTTTGTTTTGTTTTGTTCTGTTTTTTCTTTCTTTCTCATGGTTCCTCCCATTCATTCTAATTCTTCTATATAATATGACTGATACAAAAATATGTTTAATAAATAAATATATATATATTATATATGTCTCTATATATCTATATATAGAGAGAGAGAGAAAGAGAGAGAGAGAGAGAGAGAAAGCCTATATCAGATTGCATGCCATCTTGGGGAGGGGAGAGGAGAAGGAGGTGGAGAAAATTTTTAAAAAAATTATGGAAG
>CM053583.1:329456367-329525575 GCA_028627135.1 Pseudochirops cupreus
TGGTAGCTTTGAGAAAAATGTAGTTTCCCTGGTTATCTCTTTTAATATCTTTTCTTACTTTTGCTTCGTCTGAGATCATCATTGCCATCACTGCCTTTTTTACTTCAGTTGAAGCATATTAGATTCTGCTCCAGTTCTTCATTTTAACTCTGTGTGTGTCTTTCTATTTCATGTGTGTCTCTTGCAAACAACAAATTTTTGGATTCTAATTTCTAATCCATTCTGCAATCCACTTCCATTTTATGAATGCTCATCTCATTTTATGGGAGCTCATCCCATTCAAATCCACAATTATGTTATGGTGTTTCTCCCTCTATCACATCCCTCCTCAAATGTCTGTTTTGCTTCTAACTACTATTTTCTTTTATCTACCTTCCCTTTTATCTAGCTCCCCCCTCCTTTTTTTCTTATGCTTTTCTCATCTTTCTTTCCTGTCTGGTAAAATGATAATATTTATTTCTATTACCAATTGACTGTGTGCATTTTTCTCCCCTCTTTGAATGAATTTCTATGAAAGTGAAGTTCAAGCATTGTCTGTTACTTCTCTCCCCCATATCCCTCTCTACTGTACAAGTTTTTTCTTTCATTCCTCTTTCATGTGAGAAAAATTTTCTGCCTTCTATTTCTCCATTCTCTCTTTATCCATTTCATCTCTCTTTCTCATCTCTTCATTTTTGGGGGAAGATCATCCCAACATAATTACCTTATGACCATGCCTTCTTGTCTATGTCCTCTAAACTTTTCTAAAATGATAAGTGTCTTAGGAGTTAAATTTATCGTCTTTCTACATGGGAATATAAATAGCTTAACTTTATTGAGTTCATTATAATTACTCTTTCATGTTTACCATTTTATACTTCTCTTGAATCTTGTGTTTGAATGTCCAATTTTCTATTCAGTTCTTGTCTTTTTATCAAGAATGCATGAAAGTCCTCTGTTTCATTGAATATCCATTTCCCCCTTTGCTGGATAGGTGATTTTTGTCTGTAAAGATAGTTCCTTTACCTTCCAGAATATCATATCCCAAGCCCTCTGCTCCTTTACTGTGGAAGTCACTAAGTCTTGGGTGATCCTGACTGTAGTTCCATGATTTTTTAATTGTTTCTTTCTGACTACTTTCAGTGTATTCTTCTTTAACTAGGAGCTCTGGAATTTGTCTATAACATTCCTGGGAGCTTTATTTTGGGATCTCTGTCAGGAGGTGATTGGTGAATTATTTCAATTTCTATTTTACTTGCTCCATCTAAGATATCAGGTTGGTTCTATATATTTTCTTGAAATATATCTAGGCTTTCTTTTTTTGAACATGGCTTTCAGGAAGCCCAACAAATCTTAAATTATCTCTTCTCAATCCATTTTCCATGTCAATTGTTTTCCTGATGAGAAACAACATTTTACTCTATTTTTTCATTCTTTTGACTTTGTTTTCTCATTTCTTGATGTCTCATGGATTTATGGGCTTCTATTTGCCCAATTTTAATTTTTGTTGTTATTATCTTTAAGTTTAGTAATCATGTATGACTCTTCATGAACCCATTTGGATTTTCCTGCAAAGATACTGAAGTGGTTTGTCATTTCTTTCTCCAGATCTTTTAATAATGAGGAAACAGAGGTAAACATGGCTAAATGGCTTGCCCAGCACCACACAACTAGTAAGTTTCTGATGCTGAATTTGAATTCAGGTTCTCTTGACTCCATGGCTAGCACTTGTTCTACTCTGTAAACCAGCTGTCCATAAAATTGAATTTTAAGGAATTATTTTCTTCAGTGACTCTTTGTACTTCTTTTTTCCTTTCACCCAATTCTGCTTTTTAAAGAGTTCTTTTTTTTAGTGAATTTTTATAATTCTTTTTCCATTTATTTTATTCTTCTTTTTACCATAGTCTTTTCTTCAGTGAATTTTTAACATTAGGCCAATTCTGTTTTTAATGTATTATTTTCTTCAATATTTTTGTGCCTCTTTTACCAAGCATAAATATCTTTTCATAATTTTCCTGTATAACTTCCATTTCTTTTCCCAATTTTTCCTTTGCCACTGTTGTCTCTTTCTTTAACTCTTCCAGGAATTATTGTTGGGCTTGTATCCAATTAGCATTTTTCTTCAAGACTTTCTAGCAATCTTCATGTTGTTTTCTTCTTCTGAGTTTATGTTTTGGTCTTCCTCGCCACCATGGTAGGTGTTTATACTCGTTTGTTTTTTTGTTGTTGTTGTCTCATTTTTCTAGCCTATTTCTTGACTTTGAACTTTATGTTAAAGTTGATCTCTGCTCATCTGGGGGAGGGGAAACTCCACTCCAAACTTCAGGCTTTTTTTGTGCTGCTATTTTCAGAGCTAGTTCTGAATTTATGCAAGGTTTCAGTTCTTCCAAGGTGCTATGATCTGGGGATGGGTGTGGTGACTGCTCTCCTGGTCTCTGCTTGAGTACTTACCCCTGAAACTTAAAATGGTAGCACTCTTCTTTGCCCTAGAACTCTGACGATGGCTCCTGTATACTCTCTGGCAGCCACAAGAACCAGTGCTCTTTTCTGCATTGGAAATGCAGCCAGGGTCCCTGCTACCTTGTAACTGACCATAAGTGTTCCTCTCTGCCCTGGAACTGGGACCCAGAATAACTCTAAACTGAGAGCTCCCAAAGCTGTTACAGCTGTAGCTGTCCCAGTCACCTCTGAGTCCTGATGCTGGTGCTGTGCCGTGTGCCCTCCACCCTAGTGTCACAGACCTCTCCTGACAGCCTCCTTAGTTTTCTGAGACTGAAAAAATGTCTAGTCATGATCTTTTGTTGGCTCTGTCACTCTGAAATTTGATCTGAGGTTTTATTTTAAAATTGTTTAGAGGGAAATATTGACAGAGCCCCTCTTGGTTGCTGCCTCTAATCTGCCATCTTGTCTCTGCCAACTGAACTCAGATCTTCTTAACTCCTATACCCATTGAACCACGAAGCTATTCTTCATTTTATGGATAAGCAAACTGAGGACCAAGAAGGTTAACTCACTTGCCAAAGGTCCCACAAGTAGTGATTGGTAGAGGCTGTATTTGAACTAAAATATTCTGATCCAAATCCAACCCTCTTTCCCTTGTGCCTCTTTGCATCTCAAATTAAATCTACTAGTCAAACAAAACCTGAACCCAAGAAGATCATGTGGAGGTTAATTTAGGTACTTTCCACCAGCAGATGTTCTGGTTTTTCTTTTTCCTTCTTTTCTCTCATCTCTATCTACTTATTTTCTTTAACTAGTGGAACCATTCTGAGCTACTCTTCCAAAAGTAAATATGAACATGAGCAAAACATGGCTGGTTGCTATTATATAAGGAACAGCAGACGTTTTCAAGGTGATGCTGATGAAGATTAACTGACTGACATAACTGGGGCTTAAAATTTTCTTTTTACATCAGAATCAATTCAAGAAAGACACAGAGTGAACTGAAGTGTGACCTTCCCTTACACTATCAATGGAAAGACAAGACTCATAACAAGTTTCTAAAATCTGTGGGTATGAAGGAAAGCCCTGCTAGTTGATTTTCACAAATCTCAACTGAGGAGAACAGCTGCAGTAAAATAATCATGTAATGTGAATTATAACACAGGGAAGCTGGAATGAAGCTAATCCTGAATGTGGCTAATCAGTCAGCAGCACAGATTGAACCCCTTCTACAACCTAGGAAATGTGCAAGGTGTAATGAGAAGTTAAAGAGGAAAGCTGGACATGTATACCTTGTCTTGTAGAACATGGGTAATTCACCTTTTTGTTTGTGTCCTGGACCTCCTTTGGTTGTCATTGAAGCCTATGGACCATTTCTCAGAGTCATATAATTAAAATGCATAGAATAAAACAAATACACTTTTAAAGGAGTTCAATTATGTTGAAATACAATGGTTAGTTTATGAGGGGGGAGAGGGGGAAGCCTAAATAACAAATCACAAATCTGGGGTAAAAAAAAAAAACCCTCCTGAATAATAGATGGGCAGCTAGTTGATGGAGTGGATAGAACACCAGTCTTGTAGTCAGGAAGACCTGGGTTAGAATCTCGCCTTAGATGCTTACTAGCTGTGTGACGTTGGGCGAGTCACTTAACTCTGTCTCATCTGTAAAATGAACTGAAGAAGAAAATGGCAAGCCACTCCTATTAAGTCCTCAGTTCTAATATTTACTAGCTGTAGTAGTCAGTAAGTCTCTTTTGTCTCTCCAAGACTCATGCCTCAAGGATTATATGCCTCCTATTCTGTTAATTATAGTCTTAAGGAGTTGCATGGCAGCCCTGAGAAGTAATATAGTTTGTCGAAGGTCCAACAGACAGTATGTGTTAGAAATGGGATGTCAACTAAATCTTCTTGGCTCTGAGACAATTATTTTCCAACATTCTATCTTAGCACTGTGTTAGCATCAAAATATTATTTAAACATGAATCATTTTTGATGAACTCCTTCTAGGTGTCTAGGGGGGAGGAGAAAAGCCTCTTTTTCTCAGATAGGGTACTGTGACTGAACAGTACAAACACCGTTTTACTTATATGTTGGCATGTGAGAACTTAAAACTTTAACTCATGTTCCATCATTGACAGGACTTTTTCTTATCTTTCCAGTAATTAGTCTCCCCCTCCCATTATTTTGGAAATATTTTGTACTTCCTTATCTGTATATATGTTGTCTTCACCCATTAGAATATAAACTTGAGGGTGAAATCTTTCACTTCTGTCTTTGTATCCCTGGTGTTTGGCACCTGTGCTTAATAAATATGTGTGGAGAGAGTCTGACACCAAAGAAGAGAGGAGAAGAAGATACTTCGGTTTCCCTCCACCCCCTCTGAAAGATGAAGGGGTTCAAATGTGTGGCATATTTCATATAATGTGATTTTTTTGATGCATTGATAATTTTTGCTAATTTCCCTTCTTTTTAAAAATAAATTATTGTTAGGGAAACACCTGTAGGGAGGGATCCAGGTAGAAAGCTAGGTGACAAAAAATAAAAGACACCGATAAAACCTATTGAAAAAGAAAGAAAAAAATAAATGCTGTTTGAATTGAAGTGGAAATGATGCCCTGAAACTAGTAATACGATATTAACTTTACTGTTTTTCATGTGTGTAAAACAGTTCTAATTCTCCTTCATTCAGTCTTACTCTTTCTATAGCAGGATAGCAACTTCCCAAATAACCGTTTGGGGGCTGACAGCCATGAGTCTCTCCTCACAACTAAAAAGCATAAATGCTTCACTCAGGTAGGTTTTGTTAACGATCACTTTTTATCCAAGACCATATCCTGCCTAGTGGCAGCACTAACTCCCACTCACATCCTCCCATCATTCCACAGAGCTTGATAATTTTTTTTTCCTCCCACTGGAAATACTGAAAAGATAACGATTGTCTTTTTGTATCTAGTGATACTACTGGATTTCTCTATTTCTGCTAATTTTCCAATCACAGTATAATTCTGGTTCTTATTAAAATTTCATTCCTTGAAAAATATACTGCCAACAATGGAAATTGTTTCAAAAATCATTAGGCTTGTGAGAAAAAAAAAAAAAACTCTAGGTGGCCTACGGCATTGGTGCTTGCCTCATTTGCATTTATAGTCTCCTCCTTCCTAAGGTAGCTCTTTTCTAAAAATGTCCATACTGAGATATTGAAGCACCCCTTCTCCCCCAAAATAAGAGCTATCTGTAGAGAAGAGCTCCCCAAAACAGGTTCCTATGAAAACTAGGGAAAACGGAATAGAAAAGATTAGTTTCTTGGTCTATTCCCTGATTTCTTTCAGGTTCTAGGCTCACAGGTCAGTGCTTATTTTCACACCTGCTCAAAGAATCATTTCTCTTTATGGCTAAACAAACAATTGTGTGTTGTACAGTCTGGGAACGTGAGATTCCTGAAAACATTTTTTTTAAAGTAACTCTCCCTCCTTCACACACACACACACACACACACACACACACACACACACACACACACACACACACACCCCTTTTTATTCTTATGTTGTTGCTACTACCTTCTTAATGCTAGGACTACACATGGTGGTTGAGAGTGTGTACAAACATTCTTTGGAATTCACTAACAGTTAGAAACCAATATCTCCTAAGAACAGTTCCTCTCAGATGAAACTTTAATTTGCTAAAGGAAAAGTTAATGGTTTTCCTTCTGAAAATAAAGCTTTAGTCTTACAATTGTTATGAACATACTACTAACATTCACCTACTATCATATTCTTCTACTGCTCAGAGATAATGCTTCTTTTTCAAATGCTAAGAGTATTTTCTATTGAAGGGCAAAGATCTCCTCCATATATAATTCTCATGGGAACTAAAGCAGACACAGATATTAAAATGGTGATACTTTATTCATGACAATGTTCAGTTATTTCCTGAATTCTGCTGCAAGTTCATGAAAGTGCTTCTGATTTTGTTTCTTCCTGTTTTGACTGACCTAGAATATTATTATTATTATTAATAGAGAATACCACATCATGCCCTTCTGCATAATGAGTAATTAAACATATACTGAGTGCTTTTAAAATTCAATACTTCCATTTTACTCTTAACCTCAAGGGCAAATAAAATTACATTTGAAATATAAGTGAGTAAAATTTATTTTAAAAATTAAATATAACAAATATCTACTTCACTATTTTCTTTCTTGCTTAAAACAGGTAAACAATATTGTATGAATCAAAATCACTGGCAACAGTCTGTAAGAGATTGTTGGCAGACTCTTTTAAAACCTGAAAAGAAGCCTATTAGGTTCATACTTAAACTTCAGACTAGACCACTTTCTTAAAGTTAGAACTAACTGAAATCACCTCTAGAGCCAAGCCAGGCCAATGTGTATGGGGAGTGGGGCATGACTGTATTGAAGTCAAAGAGTCTCAAATGTAGTTATGCCTAAAGTAGGGAAGGATATGGTTAAGAGTGGTAGAGAAAGCATGGAAAAAATAGCCTCCTGGGGCAGAAAATCATTTCTCTTCCCCGTCTCAAAACTTTGGGACTAAGCATCACTGCCAGTTGTAGCTTAACACTTGTCCATTTCTGTCAGTTGCATCACTGTTTCTCCAGTTCCATGTTATTGTATTTCTCCCTCTCTTTTGTTTCAGAATCCAACTATTTACTAAATCCTGCTGATTAACTGTATCAGGTATTTCTCAGATACGACCCTTTTTCTCTTTTTCCACAATCATCACCTTAGCCCAAGCCTTCATTACTTTAAATCTAGATGAGTACTATTCCCCCCTAGAAAGCTCCTTTGCTTTTAATTTTTCCCCATTCTGGTCTGCCCCATTGTCATGGAAGACAGTATAGGTAGGTAGATATGACTTCTGGATAGAAAGGGCAAGGAACAGGATTGGCTATATAGGAAGGGAAGATTGAGCATGTAAAGTTTTTCTGAGAATTCATTACTTTTGTGTAAGTACTAAGAAATCCTTGGCCAAAGTGGATTAGGAAGTCAGAAATTAAGAAAGCAATTCAGAACAAATGCACATATACGTCAGGGCAAGGCTGTGGGTCACATCGCAAAGAAGACAAAAGCGAAGTAAAAATCCCAAACAATCCTTTTCCAAGTGAACATTCTACAGTGGGGAAACAATGTCAGTGCAAATGAATAAAAAACATTAAAAAAATATGCAAGATAAGTACACGAGGTCATTTCATTGGTTTTTGAATCACAGTTATCCCTTCCACATTGTGGGGGCCAGGGATCTAGTGTCCCCAGGATCTGGAAAATTCACATAAAATTTTTTGACCTTCCCTTTTTACCAGAGAAGCAGTCTGAATTATTATGGTATTAATACATAAAATGTATTGATATCACACAATACTATACTTATATTTTATGCATTTCTGAGTTTCTAGACCTTTTCCATTTTATCTACTAGCCTTCACATGTCATCTGTGGCTTCTGAAAAACTCTCCAAAAATTCCTATTTAACTTATTTTGCCAATCCATGATATACTGAAACTGTTATGATGTTGAACGGATAACTGTGTAACTGACAACTGAGTGATATAGGAGCCAGGGAAAGCATGTCTGAGGTAGTGCTTGATCTAAGTCATATATAGTTATTATTATTATTATTATTAATATCACTTTAAGGTTCTCAACACACTTTGTATGCCTTTATTTAACTTGATTCTCCTAGTAAATCTATGAGGTAGGTGCTATTATTTAACCTCAGTTCTTATCTGGTGACAGTGAGAATAGAAGTTGAGTGCCTTGCCCCCCAAAATCATCCAGTTAGACAGTGATTGAAGTGGGTTTTGAATCTCAGATTTTTTTACTTCAGGGTCAAAACTATAGGAGAGGGCTAGAACAAAGGTGTTAGGATGGGTCAGGGGAGATCAGAAGGGAGAGCATTCCAGGTATGTGGAATAGGATGTTCAAGGTTCAGAGTTGGGAAATGGAATGTTATATGCAACAAGATGATCAATTGCCTGGACAATGGACTGCATAGGTAGTATTATGAAATCAGCTTGGAAGGATATATTGGAGACAGATTGTGAAAACATTTAAATACCAAGCTGAAGCATTTGTATATTTTTCCTGGGGTCTCTAAGGAATCATTGAATCTTCTTGTGAAGGGGATTGGGTCCTTGCATTTCTATGTATGGTTATGTTTGTCATTTTGTCTCATTTGGTCAGTAAATTCAAAGAGTCAAACCAATCCACATCAAGCCTTTGAAAGCCTCTTTTCAGAA
The DNA here is from genome assembly GCA_028627135.1 of Pseudochirops cupreus. NCBI lineage: Eukaryota > Metazoa > Chordata > Mammalia > Diprotodontia > Pseudocheiridae > Pseudochirops > Pseudochirops cupreus. The sequence goes on from CM053583.1 coordinate 329,465,049, forward strand.
ATTAATTCAGACCATTTCGATCCATAGCAGATAGTCAGTCTTAGCTGCATACCATTTCTTAAACTAGATGGTCTAGCCAATATGTGGGACAGCTCTCTACCACACAGGCAGATCTTGAAATTCACTTTCTCACAGCCCACTTTGTGGTATGTGAAGATGCTAATGCCAGAATTGGAATTGGCTCATTAGGACTTGAGAAAAACCTAAAAAGTCGAGTTGTACAGCATGTACTTCCTCTAGTTGGGCTATCTTGGGACAAACATAAACCAGGCTGGATACAGAATCATTTCTCATGACTGGAATAAAATTGAGAAATTTCAGAAATGTCTGGAGATAAGTTTCTCATTTTAGTTTTCTTCTTAAAAGATTTTATACCATTCTTCATTATTTTGCCTTGACTTACCCAAAACAAAATAAAGCAGAAAGAAAAAAAAATAAACTCTTATAATGTCCCTTCCTGTATTGTATGTGAAAGCCATGAAACACAATCTCCCATGACTTTTAAAGTGCTACTTTAAAAAAATCAGAGAATTGCCTCTTTTTAATGGAAGGTGCCTGAAAAATAGCTATTAGTAAAAATGAATCAGAATAATCCTCTCATTTCAGTTCCCATGAGCAATCACTGTGCTTTATGTTATTCATAAAATGCTCAATTTCATAGAAAAGTTGGTCTTTTTATGGAAGTCAAAATTGACCTGAATTTATCTCTCTCTAAAAGCAGCTATGTCTTTATTTTAAGAATTAAGTATTTCTTTAAATGTTGTTGTTTGTAGTTACCACTGGAGATCTAAACCTTAAATTTTATTTGAATAACTTAATTGTTGATAGAAATTAATTCCTTTATCTTTACTTATACTTATACTGTTTACTAGGACATTTTTCCTAGATCTCTCTTTTGTCCCTACAAAAATTGTGTCCTCTATCATACTTACTGATGTTCATAGTCTTTCACCCTTCTACACCGTAAGCTCATTCAAAGTGAGACTGATGCAATTTTTTTCATAGTTGCCTTCCCAGAATTTATCACTAGGTTTTCACTTAATAAATATTTGTTGAATTTGTTACTGTTGAATGTAAGCATGGACAAATTCCTAAAAGAGTATCCATTGAGTTGTTATCCTACAGGTTGACATTTACTTGTGAGATTCAGTTCTATAACTCTGAATTATGTCTTTAAGGATAAAAATATTCAATCCCAGTGAAAAGCAGCAGCGCCACTGGAAGCGTCATGCTATGTAATAGAAGTGGGGATTACTTTTTTAATGGCCCACGGTTTCTATGAATAGAATTAACCAGACACCAATTATCACCTCATTGAAAGGATAAGTCACTGTGACATCTACAGCTGAGATCAAACTCATTGCTTTTGCAATCTGAATTAATTAGAGTTGGAGACAGCAACACTGAGGGGAAAGAAAGCATTGAAGATTTGAAGAACTCTACATTTTAAGCATGTTCAAGATAAAATACATTAAGTTAAGGTTTAATGTTAATATGAAATTACTTACACATAACATGTTTTATTAATAATAAGTAACATGAGCATCATCCTTTAACATTTGTGAAGCACTTTATAAACATTATCTCATTTGATCCTCGCAAGATTAGAGTTTAGGTGTTGTTATCATTCCCACTTTACAGTTGAAGAAACTGAGGCAGATAGTTAAAGTGATTTGCCCAGAGTTACACAGCTAATGGGTATCTGAAGTCACATTTGAATTCAGGTCACCCTGACTACAAGTCTACTGTACCACTTGGCTGTTTTGAGGAAATAAATGAATATGAAAACATAAAATGGATCATAAGAAATGTCATCCTCTGTTATGAATATAATGCAACTGATGGTATAATTTAAAATTATTTATTTATTTTTTCACTGGCAAGCAGTCCATAAAGAAAGGAATATCTTTACTTGAGAGTGTGTCCCTGGGTGGTGAATAAAGAGAGATAGTTGGCTTCTTACCATATCTCAAAAAATATATCAGATAAATATGCCCACCAGCCGTTTTGGACACAGCAGTAGGTATTGCCATCTGCTCCCAAATATGACTGCAATCCAGTAGCTCTTCCATTTTGGCATTAGAACTTATAAGGAAGACCGTGAGGTCCTAAGAAACACAGATTTCTGACAAGAGCTTTCCAAACATTTCACTGGTGGCACTGAACATTGAAAGAACTGGGCTTTGCTTCAAGTAACACTGTTTCTTTTTGGACACGCCACCCCCAGAAACTCTCTTCTGTCCTAGAACAAGTTGACATGACCTAAAAAATGTAATGATACCTTGGAGTGATCAGATAGACATTAACATTATTCAGACTGTATTTGGATATGCTAAAAAACAACAATGGCCAGATGTTGTCAGCACCTTTCCAGCTAAAATAAAAACCACTGTTAAATGGAAAGCCATCATCTCTCTAAAGAGAATTTGGAGAGTATTTATAAATACATTCATTCACAAGCATTTACTCAAGCTCCTTGTGGCCAGGGATTGTCCTTTGCCCCTCCCCCCCCCCCTTTTTTTTGTGCGTTTAGCATTTGGCACATTCTGGCATTTAATAAATGTATATTGATTGATTGGTTGACTGATGTGAATATTATTTCACTGTCTAGACTGTAAGCTCCTTGTGGACAGGCATAATTTTGTGTCATACATTTCTAATTCCAGCACCAAGCCAAATGGCTGGCACCCAGGAGGGCACTCAAGAAATGCTTTTCTCACTTGCTTGTTTAAGCATAAAAATAGACATTCATGGAATTTGACATCAGAGCATCAGATGTAGAGTTAAAAGTTTTGGATTTAAACCCCATCTTCAACACCTATAAATTCTGATTGTAGACAAATAATACTTGATTTAGAGTGAAAAATATGTCGAAATTATGCTTTGCAACTTACTGAGTAGACTTTTGTCAGCCATTTATTAATTAATTCCTTTATCTTTACTTATACTGTTTACTAGGACATTTTTCCTAGATCTCTCTTTCATCCCTATAAAAATTGTGTCTTCTATCATACTTATTCATGTTCATACTCTTTTCCTCTTCTACACTCTAAGCTCATTCAAAGCAAGAACGATGCCATTTTGGAGTCTCAGTTTCCGAATATGTGAAGTAAAGGAGTTGTACTAGTATAATATTTACAAGCTCATGAGGTTCCTAACCTTTCTTAGCCTCATTTTCAGCATATGTAAAGTGAGAACAATCATACTTATATGGTGAGAAACGATGTGGCATACTGAATGTGTGCCACTGGCCTCAGAGTAAGGAGAACATGAGGTCAAGTGTCACCTCTGACATATTCTGACTGTGTTATTTTCGGTGAGTTATTTAAGATTTTCAATACTCCCAAGGAGGTAGCTAGGTGGCACAGTGAATAAAGCACTGGGCCTGAAGTCAGGAAAACCCAAGTTCAAATCTGGCCTCAGACATTAGCTGTGTGATCCTGAGCAACTCACTTAATCCTATTTGCCTCAGTTTCCTCATCCATAAAATGAGCTAAAGAAGGAAATGGTAAAGGACTCCAGGACTTTTGCCAAGAAAATCATAAATGAGGCTATGAAGAGTCAGACATGATTGAAATGACTGAAGAACAACAACATACACCCCAAAAAATTCTTTAAGAATAATTGTCCTTTAGCAATGATAGAAGGAATTTCCTCATGGAGGACTTCCCTATGATGAAAAAAATCACAGGTCTGAAGCAAAAAGAAAACAAAACAAGAAGCATATGCACATACACATGTAATACTCATCCCACCCCAAACATTTATCCTGTTTCACAGAATTTTTATGAAGAATGCGCTTTGCAAAATGTGGGTCCTATATAATAACTGTGGGCTTTTACTATTATGCACATGTGATTGAGTATTTTTCAGAATTTAGGGTATCATGATACAAAGTTGTAGAGAAGATGTGAAGTCACAAAAGCCATAGGTGATGTGAAGTCACAAAAGCCATAGGTGGCCCTTGCCCTCAGGGAGCTTACATTCTTGCATGTAACAACACAATTAATATCATTTTCAAATTCACATTTGAAAAGTAAAACAAAAACCACAAAACTATTTATGGCTGCTTCTCCTCACTTGGGGATTCTGTTTCCTCATCTAGACAATAAGGGAAGGAGAGGCAGCATGGAAGAATTGATAAAGGGACAACCTGGGAGTCAAGAAGTTGGGTTCAAATCTTCTTATACTTCTTACACACAGGTAAGTTGCAACACCACACTGCTCGCTATCCATTTTCTAAGATTGTAAATAATGATCTACATTGGTAGCATGCATTTTCCTACCAAGATTTCCCCTTAACCAAAAAATTGCAGGTCCAACCAAAAAAAAAAGGGGGCGGAGGGTAAAGGAAGGGATTGAATTGCATGACCTCTAAGGTTTGTTCCAGTTCTAAATATGCTATGATTTTTGAGTTTTACTGTAAGACTTTATACATTTTTCCTCTTATTTATGTGTGATAGTTATATAAATTACCTAGAAGAGTATTTTTAAAGAATAATTGGGTTTCCAGATAAACGTGAACTTTAAAAATAATGTACGATCTACTTTTCTCACCCTTGGTTGAGAAGCCCTCATGATGCTAAAGGAGAAAGAAATTGCAGAATAAAAATAATCAAATGTTATTCAGAAAGATAAGTTCAAATAGGCACTTAAAGAATTAACTTGTTGGATAAAATTCGGGGTATTAAGGAGACACCAGGTTCTCATTTTCAGAAAAAACTAAAAGAACAACAATTGCTGACAGATGATTTTCTTGAAGGAGCAAAAAGATTTTGCGGCAACTCTGCAAGAGTACCCCTGCAAGGACACGATCAGCAGCACTACCTTACGTGAAATCAAGAATGGGGATTACAGATGATGCTAAAGAAATCCTTGTTGCATTAATGAGGCAGCAGCAGAGCAAGGTGTAAGGACAGAACTTAAAGTGTGTTGGGGTGGGGAAGGTCTTGTGACTGACATTTGCAAAATAACAAGGCTAAGAAAAGAATTTTTCTTCCTGATAGCACCTGCTGGAAGTTGTTGAAACATGGAAACCATATCACCATCTACAAACACAAGCAATTGGAGGAACGCTAGCTTTTAGGATATGCAGTATTTTTACCATCTCTACCTGGTATTATACCTATGCCACTCCCAAGCAGCAAATGGGATTAGAATTTAAAATTAGCACGTAAAGAAAAAAGGAAACTTTTGCTTTTAGTGTAGAATGTTGGGAGGAAACTATTCTCTGGTTACTGTAATGAAATTGCATTAACTCTTTCATAATTTTGACCTCCAAACTTTCCTACCCCCCTCATCATTTTATTTCTTTCATCTCAAAAATATTGCTGTCTAACCAAAGCTCCCCTATCTCCTTAGGAAGTTAATTTTCTGACCAGTCAGTTAGTGTAAAGTCTTACACTAACAATTTTAAAATTCTGTGAGCTGTGATCTTTCAGGGTTCTGGGTATTGTTATGTTTTATAGTGATTTCTATATTATCCAATTCCTTTCCATTATGGCCTTCCATACTGGCAGAAGAATTGAGTCCAGATTACATGGCACAAACAAATTGACTATATAGGGGTTGATTAATTTTTGAGTATCTATTATAAATCACTACAGTTTCAATATCCATCAAAGATCAAATAATCTCTTAAGTGAATCATAAATATGGTCTTTAAGAATGGATTCGTTGGAGAAACTGGGGCTCTTTTACATAGAGAAGAGAAGACTTAGGTAGGCATGATGTGATATAGTAGAGAGCGTGGGACCAAGAATTTTTAAATTATCTCTCCTGGATCTATTTTCCAGGTCACTGGTTTTTTCCAATAAGATATTTCACATGGCCTTCTATTTTTCATTCTTTTGGATCTGTTTTATAATATCTTGCTTTCTCATATAGTCATTAGCTTCCATTTGCTTCAATCTAATTTTGAAGGAGTTATATTCTTCAGTGAGCTTTTTAAGTTTCTTTTCCATCTGGCCAATTCTGCTTTTTAAGACATTCTTCTCCTCATTGTTTTTTTGGGCCTCTTTTGCCATTTGAGTTAGTCTCTTTTTTAAGGTGTCATTTTCTTCAGTATTTTTTGGGTCTCCTTTAGTAAACTGTTGACTCATTTTTCATGATTTTCTTGCATCACTCTCATTTCTCTTCCCCATTTTTCCTCTACTTCTCCTACTTGATTTTCAAAATCCTTCTTGAGTTACTCCATGGCCTGAGGCCAATTCATATTTTTCTTGGAGGCTTTTGATGGAGGAGTTTTGACTTTGTTGTCTTCTTCTCAATCTATGTTTTGATTGTCTTTGTCACCAAAAACGTTTCTATATCTGATTTCTCTTCTTTTGTTTGTTCATCTTGCCAATCAATTACTTGACTTTTGAGCTCTTTGCCATGGTAGAACTCTGCTTCTAGAGTTGAAAGTGCTGTCTCCCAAATTTGAGCAGGTATTGTCAGAGCTTCTTCTAGGCACCTGCTTCAGAACTGTGAGGACTGCCTCTCCACAGCTTCAATAAGCTCTGCCTAGCCAGTGCTCCTCAACCGAGGACCACCATCCAAGACTGCAACCCAGATCCAAATAGGGCAAAGCAAGAGAATCCTGCCTCTGAGCCAGCAATTTGCCCTCTGATCAGTCACTTGGTCCTCTCACTGTCTGTGGGCCTGGAGCTCCAAAAGCAGTTGCCTAACAGTGGCTATAGGCACTGCAACATCAACCACCCCATGAGCAATGGCTAGATCTCACTCTTCTCTCACCCAGGTCCAACAGAGTTTCCTCACTGACCTTTTACTTTCTCTTTGGCGTTTATAGGTTGAAAAGTCTGGAAACCACCACAGGTGCCAGTGACTCAGTCCCTTGAGGTCTGCTCTGGCCAGTCTGTGCCACCAGTCTGTGCTAGCCTGGCCCACAAAGGACTGTGCTCCGCTCCCTGTCTGGTGTGATAGACCCTACCTGTTGGCCTGCCAGGCTTCCTTCAGTAAGAGATTTGTTTCACTCTGTCATTTTGTGGGTTCTATAGGTCTAAAATTTGTTTAGTGTCATTTTTTACAGGTTTTTAGGGTGGTTGGGGTGTGAACTCAAACAAGTTCCTGCTTTTACTCTGTCATCTTGGCTCCGTCCCCTTTCCAGCTCATTTTACAGATAAGGAAACTGAGGCAAAAAGGATTGAATGCCTTGCACATAGTCACACAATTAGTAAATGTCTGAAGTGAGATTTGAACTCAGGAAAATGAATGTTCCTGACTCTAGGCCCAGCACTCTATCCACTGAGACACCTAGCTGCCTCCTAGTTAAACAGAAAGAAGTCAAGTGACTAGTCCAAGGTCATAAAGCCAGTAAGTGTCTGAGGCTGGGTTTGAACTCAGGTCATCCTGACTCTAGGTCCAGTGCCCTATCCACTGGGACACCTAACTGAGATTATTTACATGCATACATACATACAATATATATGTAATATGTGTCTATATACATATATGTAGTCATGTATATTATTGTATGTATATATATAGTATACTTATATAAAATATGCATGTATGTGTCTATAGTATGGATTGACAGACATAGATAGGCTGATTTTGTTTATATGTACATAATTATTTCCCGCAACTAAACTGTTTGCCCCTTGAAAGCAGGAACTTTTTTATCTTAAATTTTGTTTTGTTTTGCTTGGATCTGCTTTGTATCCTCAGAGTTTAGCACAATGGCTGTGCCTAACAAGAACTTAGTAAATGTACTTAATAAATAACTTGACTTGACTCCCTCATAAAAACCCCACCATTTCTCACACATCTGTGCTCAAAGTCACAGTTTGTATGAAAGTGATTGTGAGGGAAAATAAAACCAAAAATAAACACATATTCTATTGTCAACCCACAAAACTATTTCATTAAGTTTGAATGACTTTCTGAGGGACACAGTAAGTGCATGAGGAAGGAACTGAACTCAGGTCTACTTAACTCAACCTCAACAGACTACCCACCATACCACCTAGCTTCCTCGCTAGAGCTTTTCTCCTCTTCCCTCCAGAAAGCACATGGATTAATCCAATGCGGCAATGGTCTCACTTTCCTTATTTTCTTATCTTAAGATAGTAACCTAAACTTTACCCTGGCCCTTACAGGACTTCACACAACCAAATTTCTGAACTTTCTCTCCAAACACTAAGACTTCATGGATATTTCTCCTTTAGAATTTCAATTTCCAAAACAATAAATAAATAAAAAAGTGTGCAGCAGGGAACAAAATAAAACTGAGGAGGAAACACTGAAAAGTATGGTGCCTTTGAAGATGATGTGTAGTATCTATGACAAAGGGTTTTTTTTGTTAAAGTAAACAGTGTGAAATGGAAATTCATGGTTTCATATAGAATCCTCTTTTTATGTTTCATTGTATACATGGAAATGTTCCTTTTTTGTCTTTTTGTATTTAAGTTCAAAATGAATAAAAATTTTAGAAAAAGAATTTCAGTTTACTCAGAGTATATTTTGTGATCTACTCCAGGCTGTTTACACAATTTATGACTGACAGAGCTATACCTGACCCTTGCCTCCATTCATTTCCTACTCTCAGACCTCAACATACCCTAAAAATAGGCAAAGAGAAACCAATCTTTCCATCTCAGTGGTTCATTTGGGTTCAAAGCTTGGGACTCTTGAAAAAAAGAAAGTTGTAAAAGTAAAATTTAACCTAAAAATTATTTTGAGACTACTGTAATGTTGTGGGTAACAAAATGGTTCACTGGATAGAGCACTGGGCCTGAAACCAGATTTCAAATCTGGCCTGAGATACTTTCTAGCTGTGTGACCCTAGGCAAGTCTCAATCCTGTCTGCCTAAGTTTTCTCATCTGCAAAATGAACTGGAGAAGGAAATGGGAAACCACTCCAGTATCTTTGCCAAGAAAACCCCATGGACAGCATGGTTGATGAGGTCATAAAGAGTTGGACAAGACTAAACAATTGATCAACAACAAAATAAACTTATGAGAGAAGCACTAGTTTTTGAAAACCCAGGCTCACTTCCATACAACTATTAGAGAAGGACTTTAGTGTCCATCTAAGAACATTAATTTTCTTCTACTTTTTCTTATTAATGTGCTCATCTGTTGGCTTTTTAATTTTCAAATCAAGAACACCCAATAAGAAGCGCCAGGGAAAGTCAGGATCTGAGTAAGAAGAAACAGCAAGGATGAAGCACAGCTAGAATATAGTTGAGGCAGATAAATCTTATTCAAGGAACTGAAAAAATGAGAATCTGAGACAGAAGTGCATAGGGAGGTGGCCCCTGTCAACTGAAATATGATAGTGTGGGTCAGACACAGTATGAGAGTCTAGTAGCCATTATTCAGACAACTAACTACTTGCCCTCTTAATGGATTTGTACTGAATGGTTTTATTCTTTTTTCCTCTTCTCCTTACTGATTCTACCTTCTTTCTAACCCTCTTCCCACCACCACCACCAAGAACACTCATTATATAGGTGATTGAGTCTAAATGGGAAAAAACAATGTAAAACATTTAACAAAGATATAGTTATACTGATTGCATATATCATGACAATCTTATATTGTGATCTATTCTGAAAGACAGTCATTAGAACAACAGAATCTAGTCCCCACAGACAAATTAACATCCTGAGAAAATTACCCTGGGGAGATTTCATCTCCAACCTAGTACACAACTTCCTGAATTAAACATGGAATAATGCCAGTTTGAATTTCATGGGCTTAGTATGTTGCTTTTGATTAATATGGATTTTGTACCTAAGGAAACAGAGAAGTATGACAGGCAATAATCTATTCTTGCCAACAGACACTCAGTTCTTGTTTTCCCATCCTTGTGACACTGTGTCATCTATGTGCTTCTGATATGGGAACTTCATACTCACAGAAGTAGGCAATGTAGTGTAATAAAAAATGATGGAGACAGAATACCTGAGCTGGAATCCTGGCTGTGACATATATCTACTTTCAAACCTTGAGTAAATTATCCAATTTTTCTGATTGAATGAACCTCAGTTTACTCATCTAGAAATGAGGGTATTCATCCTTTCTTAGTATTTTCAATGATTTCAAAGTACTCTCTACTTAAAAAAAAAAACCTTATCCTTTTAAAACATTTTCCCACTTATTTATTTAAGCATTACTTTTTTAATATTTGAGTTTTAAATTCTCTCTCTCCCTCCAGCCCCTCCTTCACTCATTGAGAAGACAAATTATATGATATAATTTTACATGTGACATCATGCAAAACGTATTTCCATATCAGCCATGTTGCAAAAAAGCAAGAAAAAGAAAGTGAAAAAAATGCATCAATTTATATTCAATGTATATCAGTTCTTTCTCTAAAGTAGACAGAATTTTTCATCATGAGTCCTTTGGAATTATCTTGGATCATCATATTAAATAGAGTAACTAGGTCTTCCACAGTTGATCAGTACTTCAATATTGCTATTACTATGTACAACGTTCTCCTGGTCCTGCTTATTTTGCTCTGAATCAATCATATAGATCTTCCCAGGATTTTTTGAATCTCCTTTCTTTGTCATTTTTAATAGCACAATAGCATTCCATCACAATCATCTACCACAACCTATTCAGTGATTACCCAATTGAAGGACAACCCTTCAATTTACAATTCTTTGGTATCACAAAAAGAGCTGCTATAACTATTTTTGTATATATAGATCCTTTTCCTGTTTCTTTGATCTCTTCAGGATACAGACTTAGTAGTAGAAGCATTTCTAGGCCAAATGATATACAGTTTTGTAGTCTTTTGTGTGTAGTTCCAAATTGTCTTCCAGAACGGTTAAACTAGTCACAAGTCCACCAGCAGAGCATTAGTGTTCCAAATTTTCTACATTCCCTGTAGCATTTATCATTTTCCTTTTCCCTCATAGTAGACAATATGATAGGGTAGGAAGTGGTACTCAGAGTTGTTTTAATTGGCCTTTCCATAATTAATAGTGATTTAGAGCATTTTTTAAAATGTGAATATAGATAGCTTTGATTTCTTCTCCTGAAAACTGCCTGTTCCTGTCTTTCAAGCACTTATCAATTGAGGAATGGCTCTTTTAAAAAAAAATAAAATTGATATAGTCCCCTGTACATTTGAGAATTTAGGGTTCTTGAGAAATGCTGTAGAAATTCTTTCCCAGTTTGCTGCTTTCCTTTTATTTTGGTTGCATTGGTTTTGCTTGTGCAAAAACTAAAAGACATCTTTTTAATGCTAACATTTTTCTATTCCAGGATTCTAGGAAGCAAGGAATTTTACAGTCCCTGAAAAAAAATCAGAATTGTAGGTGAGCCAAGGACAATGGGAAGATACAGAGTTGGTATCAGTGGGCTGCAGGATATTACCAAGGATGACTTACATGCAAGGATAAATATAGAATATATCAAGGAAATGTTGAATAAGGAAGACAGGCAGACTGGTCAAAAAGTAAGTGAAAAAATCAGGAAGCTTGACTGCGATACTGGGCATACAAAATCTCATCAGACCTGGTAGAAGGCCTCTAATTAGGTAGAATCAGTGGTGTCAAGTTTAAGTAAAAATGAGTCTCTATCAGCTACATAATTGACTCAGAAGACCACAAATTAGCATTATCTATGTTGTATTCTATTTTACTTTATTTTGTTAATCATACTCCAATTCCATTTTCATCTCATTCTAGCCACACTTAAGGTTTTTGCTCTTACTCACAAGGCAAGTTTGACTTCTTTGGTGTAGACTACCTGTGTAGTGTTTGGCCAATGATCGCACAAGATGAGAAGGCATAAGTGGGTCATGATATGTCCTAAGGTAATGAAATTAATGTGCTCATGGATTCAATGATTAATTTATGCATTACCTATTTTACTATTCTACCTTTCTGTCTTTTTTTTTGAAAGATGGGGGGGTGAAGAGCATAGCTAAGTTAGAAACTGGTTTTGCATGACTTTGTATTTATAGTGTTTGTATTTCTTACATTCTCAATGTGTGGGGGAGGGATAGAATTGGAGAATTTGAAACTTAATATAAAACGAAACTGAATTTAAAGTTAAAAAAAGAACAAAACGATAAAAAGAGAGAAAGAATGTATCAGATTGCAAAGAGTCTTGGCCTAGGAGTCAAAAGACCTAGGTACAAGTCTCAGTTTGGTAAAAGTCATGTTTTTAAGATTTAGATGTATCATTTATAAAATAGAGATAACAGTATGTCGGTAATGTGCTTCATACATGTGAGATAAGTAATTTGTAAACTTTCAAGGACTATAGAAAGTAATCTTTCATATTTGTACTGTTTCTAAATACCAGCTTTATGAAGTAAGTTTACACAAGTACTATCATCACCAAAGTTTTAGGATTTTAGAACTATACAACTGGAAGGGGCCTTACAGATCATTTAGTTAATTTCTTCCATTTTTACAGCTGAGGAAACTGAAACCCACAGAAATGGAGTGATGTAGTTCAAGTCACTAGAGACAGAATGAAGAGGACATAACTCTGGTCTCCATACTCCTTCCACTCCCTCATTTGGCCCCCCTTTCACAGCTTCTACTAGCAGAACATTGCTTATCTTCTCTCCTTCCTATGCAGATTCTGAAAGCCAGCATTCAGCACCCTTATCTTCTCTTCACTGATTCTTTAATGACTGGAGTCGATAAAAATGGAGAAACTGCAATTGGAAATAATGCTCAAATGGCATACCCTTTTTTGAATTTTCTGCTGAACTGAAGTAAAAATTCAATTACCTTAGGCCTCAGACTCAGCATATTGAGCTCTTTTTTCCCCCAGGTTACTCTATAAATTGCAATTATAGTCATTTGTGGCTCTTACAAGATTATAGGTGACTGAGCACATCATCAACCAAAATCAGAATTTCCTATGACACAAAACAAAACATTTGTCTAATGATCTGGGAGAGTGGATTAAATATAGTGACTGAAAGAGGGAGAGAGAAAGAGAGAGAATGAGAATAAGAGAGAGAGAGAGAGAGATGGAAAGGAAGGGAGAGAGAGAAAATGTTCAGAAGATTATCAGTTTAGCTTTTCAAATCTATTCAATGAAAGTGAAATTGATGTGGCTCTCTGTTGAAGCACTGACACTATTTTCTGGTTTAAAGGTTTTAATTCCTGATTTCCTACTATTTATTGCTCCTATTACTGATAATTCTTAGTATAAGAAACCAAGTATGTCCTTTCTTGTTCAGCACGGTTGTGGTGACATCTAGAATTCTACAGTTTCTATGCATAAGAGTTTATGTTGGGTGTGTTGCTTGGGGGGTGGGGTGGAATGGGGTGAGGGGAGACTTACTATCAGTTATTTATACAATTATAGATAGCTTTCTTTGTCCTTGCCTCTTAGGTTAGAGAGTTTCATTGGACACAAATTTCTTTGCATTTATTCCTGGTGCATAGGGGATTTTTCTTCTGCTTCTAGATGGCAACACATCCTTTATGGCATTCCCCTAACTATGGCTGTCTGTGTCTTTGTCACCTTGAGGATGGATGGCTAAACTGTGCTCTACTTGGGGCTGCCCACTTCAGCTTGTCTGGCTTGATTTGTTCTTTAAAAGCATGTGCTACTTATGTCATTCTTCTCTCCTTTCTCTGACACTTGAAAAAAATTGGACTGAATGTACTTTCCTTTCCTTTGCTTTTATATATGACATTTCCAGTCTAACTTGTTTCTACCTCCTCCTGTCCCCAAGACTCCAACACGATTACTTTGTCCTGCCATTTGGTACTGCCATACTTTTCCATAACTTCATTAAATCAAGAAAGGCATGGTGATACAAATGCTTATAAGTAAATCCCTAGACAACCAAATCTCTCTTCCTGGTATCTATAGTACCCACATCACCAGTAGCAGAGAATGCGAAATTCATTTGATGAGTATTTTTTAAGTATGTACTATGTGCTGGGCACAGAGTTACAAAACCAAAACAGAATTTTCCCTCTAGAAGTTGTTATTTCCCTGGGAGAACGAGATAAGTAAATAAAAACTTATGTAAAATCAACACAAAGTCATTTTGTGGAGGTGAGAGAAACACTAACAAACGGAGGATGAGAGAAAAAAGGCCAAGTCTTAGGGGTAGCACTTGAGCTGAATGTTAAGGGGGTTCATGGACACAAACCTGAGAAGAGAGAACATTCAAGGCATGGGAACCACCCTACCCAAAAGTGTTGTAATAACTTCCTAATAGATTTCATTACCTTTAGGCTACTTCTTTTCCAATTCACCTTTGAATTATTCTGAAAGCACAAATCTGTGTTACCACACCAGTCAAAAATGTTTAATGGTTCCCCATCAGCACTGCAACAAAATGTAAAATCCTCAACTTGATATTGAAGCACTTTACCACTTAGCTCCTGGCTATCTTTGTAGATTTATTTTGTTTTTTCTTCTTTAACTACTCTCCACTCTATTCTAATTGACTTATTAGCTGTTCTCCATTGATTACATTCCATTTTCTGCCAGCATGACTTTACATAGGTGGTCTTCCACCTCACCTCCTCATATCCATTCTTCTGGGGAAAGCTGAAGTAGTGTATCACAGACTGTGATTTTATTACTTTGGGTGGTAGCTCTGATGACTAGAATGCTGAGAGGGGAAAAGAAAGGGAAACTTTAGGTCCCTATCTCCTTCTCTGTCTTGCTTCAGCTGGGTGCAGCTGACACCACTGTCTAAATGTGTCCTTTTATAATATTTGAAGCTACATCAAAACTACTTACTTCTTATGCAACCCAAGGTCGACCTTGTCCTTTGCATTTCCTCTTTGTCTGAGGTATGATAGCTTGGGAAAGCTCTGGAAGCCACACAGGAGAGAGTGACCTTTCCCAGTCGGGGCTGGCATCTCTGCCCTGCTCCTTTGCGCCTCTTCCCCAAATTTCTAATTTCTTAATGGACACATAAATACAACCCTAAACCTAATGATTTTACCTCTTTAAATTAAGTTTAATTATGTTGTATATACTTTGCATTTACTAACTTGTGTACATGTAGTATCCTCCCAGTAGAATGAAAGTTCCTTGAGGGCAGGATGTTTGTTTTTTTTCTTTTTATCCCCAGACATCTGCACAATACCTGGCACATATAAGGCAGTTTTAATAGAAATTTGTTGACTTTAATTTAATGGAGGCAGAGATGGAGATGTTTGGAGTCCTTTATAAATATTGAAGTATTTTATAAATGTCAGGTTTTGTTTTTTTTTAATTGGTATATGGCTGTAAACAGGCAATATCATATTATCAATGGTAACTTGTGTATAAGAAATAATGAAAAACAATATTAAGGAAATCTATGATTGGAAAAGGAGGAAAACTGGGCATGAACTTCAATCAAGGGTTAGAAATGGTCAACCCATGAGTGGTGCAGATATTAATAAATGCAGTTAAAGATCATAACAGACTGCTAGACCTAGAGATAGGAAGGCCCGACTATAAGCACAGCCTCAGATGTCTACTAGCTCTGTGATCTCTCAGTTTGTTCATCTGTAAAATAAGGATGAAAACAGCATCTACCTCCTAGGTTGGATATGAGCATAAAATGAGATGATATCTGTAAAATGCCTTAAATCCTAGTGCTATGGAAATACTAGCTATTATTATTTTTAATAGAGGGAGGACTCCAATGTTTTATCGAGTGTCAATTAGTATCCATTTTAAATTTCACGAAGTATAGAAATATTATGCTACTTACCCACAATCAGTTTATCTTTAAAATGAACAAGATGTAGACCAGGCTCCTCTCAGCAATACAAGGCTACAAGATAACTCCAAAAGACTCATGATGGCAAGGGCTATTTGCATTCAGAGAAAGAATTACGGAGTCTGAATGCAGATGGAATCCAACTACTTGTTCTCTCTATTTTTTGTTTTGTTTTGTTTCTTCTTTCTTTATGGTCATTCCATTGTTTATAATTCTTCTTTACAACTTGACTAATGTGTAATGTGAAGGTATTTGTAGAACCTATATCAGATTGCATGTCAGCATGGGGGGGAGGCGGGGGGAGGAGAGAGAGGGGGAGAAAATTTGGAATTCAGAGGCTTGTGAAACTGAATGTTATAAACTAAAAGTAAATAAATAATTAAAAAATAAAATAAAATGAATGAGATGGCTTTTAAGGTGCCTTTTAGCCCTAAACTAATGATCCTATAATCCAAAGTTAAATTAGGAGTGTTTAATGCTGGTCACCATTAAGTTTATTTTGTGTTATCATACCTGTCAGATTGGCTAAAATGATGAAACAGGAAAATTATAAATGCTGGAGAAGATGTGGGGAAATTGGAACACTAATGCATTGTTGGTGGAGTCCTGTAACGCCAAGCAAAAGCAACTTCCAGGTTTGGATTATGAGCATAGCAAACTCCATTTATTCAGTGACAGATTAAGGCAAGACATTCACAGAAAAATCAAAATATAGCACAATTGAATTCAATCGCCAAGTACTAAGGTTCAAGTAGCCCACCCCTGAGTGGTACATTCATTTAGTCAGTCACCTAAAGTCTCTCTTCTCAAATGGAGATTAGTTTCCAATCATAAATGAAGTACATTCATTTGGTCAGTCGCCGAGCACAAAAAAAAAGTCAAAAGTTTCCCACTCTTGGATCACAACTGAATTACAATAACATTCATTAATGCCAAGCACTTTCTCAAAAGGGGCAGGAGAGTACAAAAAGCCATCCACCCTTAAGCTACAACAAGATATCATCACAGCATTGAATATCCAAGAAAAGGTCCTTCCCTCATCTTGACAAGAGGCAAGTTCTCAGCAGTCTCTGTTCCTGGGGAGACAAAGCTTAACAAAGCCACAATATGCATTGCCAATGTCCTCATTAATTCACTCTCTGCCTCTAGGACCATCCCAGAAACCCTGAAAATATCAGCAAGACCCTCTTCCAGGATTTCTGTAAAAATACAGCAAGAAAATCCTTCTTCAGGGCTTCTGAACCAACAGCAAGGTTCCAGGACCTCTGGAACAACAGCACTGTACTTCACCAGCAGACAAATCATGCAAAACAACATCAAAACAGACAGACAAAATACTGGCATCATAGTCATGCCTTCTCAGTTCTCAGCAGCTCTGGGTGGCAGTTCTCAAAAGTCCTGTGCAGCTTCAACTGGCCTTCAGCAGTCTCTCTCTCTCTCTCAGCAACTCTGGCCCCCAGCAATTCTCCTCTCTCTCTCTGCCTCCATGATACTGCTCCCCCCAAATTTTTCTGGCCTCCTCTGCTTGGGCTTCTCTCTAAATTCATGGCACCATCTCCTCCCAGTTCAGCCTTCTCTCTTCAAGTCAACAAGTTCATCCCACAAGTGGGATTCACAAGCTCTAGGTTAATATACAACCCAAAAACCAAGCCATTATAGGGGGATCTTTAAATTCCATAACCAGTATAAGTCCTGAACTAATTGAACAATTTTGCAGAGCAATTTGAAACTATGCCCAAAGGGCTATAAAAATATTCATGCCCTTTGACCCTACAATACCACTTCTAAGGCTGTATCTGAAAGAAATCATACAAATGGGAAAAGAACCCACATGTAAAAAATATTTATAGCAGCTCTTTTTGTGGTAGGAAAAGAGCTGGAAATTGAGTGGATGCCTATGAATTGTGGAATGGCTAAACAAGTTGTGGAATATGAATGTAATGGAATACTATTGTACTTTAACAAATAAAGAGCAGGTTGGACTTCAGAAAAACCTGAAAAGACTTTTATGAACTGATGCTAAGTGAGGGGAGCTGAACCAGGAGAACATTGTACACAGTTACAGCCACATTGTGTGATGACTAACTAGCTCTTCTCAGCAATGCAAAGTTATAAGACAGCTCCAAAAGACTCATGATGAAAAATTCTATCCACATCCAGAGAAAGAATTATGGAGTCTGAATGCAGATGGAAGCATACTATTTGCTTTCTCTTCTTTTTGTTTTGTTTTTTCTATCTCATGGTTCATTCCATTGGTTATAATTCTTCTTTGCAACATGACTAATGTAAAAATATATTTAATGTGAATGTATATGTAGAGCATATATCAGACTGCATGCCATCAGGAGGAGAAGGTGGGGGAGAAAATGTGGAACTCAAAAGCTTGTGGAACTGAACGCTGTAACTAAAAATAAATAATTAAATTTAATAACAAAGTTTTTTAAAAAGATTATTTTGTGTTGTCTATTTACAAATGATGTTGTATATGATTTGTGTTCACCTACCTTATAGGTAGGTGAAGCACCTTTTGGTGCTTTCTATTCTTAGGAATTTACTTAATTTTGTACACTTTTTGCTATACATTTCTTTTTAATCCTCTATTGACTAAGATTTAAGACTGAGGCTTCCTTGATTATGTCATACAATTAAAATTAATTATCTATTAGATAACAACACTATTTGATTGAGTCAATCAATCAAAACTGATTGTGAACAGTCATTCAACAAGCATTTATTAGGACGTTATTAAGGTAGTCAATTTGGCAGAGAAGAGGAAGAAGTACAGCCCAGCTCCCTCATCAGCCCTTTTCCATAAAGATCTATAAAATGTCCCAGACCAAATTTGTATTGGGAAATCTAAGGAAAAATCACATCGAATCATTTTTCTAATCCAAACAAACTTAGGGAGAGAGGTCTGTGTATAGCAAGGATACGGTTTGCCAGGAACACAGGACTGTGTGGAGCATCCTAGCACTTGGAGACTGAAAGAGTGCTGAGAATGGTAATGGAACAGATAGAGGTCTCAAGGAATCCCTGAACTGTCCCAGGGTGCAGGAATAGGTGCCATGTGGCAGTTCTGTGTTCCACTACCCACTTCTAGGTCGTAGGTCCAGGGAAAAGGGAGGTGGAGAGGAACAATTGTGGTACAGGCCTTAGCTGTGTAATGAGAGAGTGGCAAGTTCAAAACTAAACAGTAGCTATGTGACTTTGATCCCTGGAGAAGAGCATGTCCTTAGTTCTAGTCTCCAACCCAGGCTGACGCCTACTGTGGAATAACTTGTACAGGAATCCCAGAACAAATTGGAGCCTTCAGTTGAATCACATGGAAACTTGTAGAGCTCAAATTAATAGGGCTATTTGCAGATTTTGCCACAGATTACATCACTTTGAGAGCAGTTTTCTAACTTGAACTGTTCTCAAGATCCTGGAATAACACAACATACAACAAACAAAGAAAACAGTTGAAGGACTCAGGAAGATAGATGCTCAGTCCAGACATTCCCCTGAGAATTGTACAGAGTTCATTCCTGACATAAAGTTCCAAGTCAAGAAGTAGGTTAGAATGAACAACAACAAAATACATCTTACCATAAAGAGGTATTAAGGCTACAGGAAAGCTCAAGACTCAAACCAAGAAGAAGAGAAGGACTTAAAAACACATACAAACTAAGCTTTAAAGAAATATACAGCTTTGGCACAAGTCCAACCAGAATTTCTAGATTTTTTTTTCTTTAAGAGCTAAAAATAATTTTTAAAAACCAAATGAGAGGAGGTTAAAAAAAAAAAAACCAAAAAGAAATGAGTTAATAAGATTTAGAAAGAGAATGAAGAGTATGGAACAAGAGGTACAAAACTTTACCTGAGAAAATAACTCTGTAAAAATTAGAATTAACGAAATAGAGGCTAATGGCTTCATGAGACAGCAAGATATAGGAAAACAAAATTCTATGAAATGGATTATAGCAATTTATCCAAGAAATAATTCATTATGATTAAGTGAGATTTATACCAGGGATACAAAGATGGCACAACATTAGGAAAAATAGTAAATATTAATAATATTAAAAAATGAAACATCCAAAACCACACAAAGTATAATACTCATTTATGCTAAAAGTCTTACAAAGTATAGCTATAAAGGGACCTTTTTAAAAATTTCATTAAAAAGCATCTATTTAAAAACAAAGGTAATCATCACATATGCCGGAATTATTTTAGAAACTTTTCCAATGAATAAAACACTGAAGCAAGCATGCTCACTCTCCCCACTGTTATTTGTTATAATTCTAGAAATGCTAACAATATCAGAAAAAGACAAGAGAAAGGAAATAAAGGACAAAAGATAGTTAAAGGGGAATTAAAATGAACACTGTTTGATGATGATTTGACTATTTACTTGGAAAGACCTCAGGGAATCAGAAAAGCTATTTAGGCAATAAATAGCTTTTGCAAATTTGTGGGCCGCAAAACAAATCCTCAAAAATCAACAGCATTTCTATTTTATAATAACAACAAAACATAAGAAACAATAACAGAAAGGGAAATCCCATTTTGAAGAACTACAAAATACGTAAAATGCCTGGTGATCATTCCTCCCCAAGAACACAAAAGACTCATATAAATTCACTGATAAAACATTCCAGAAAGAATTAAAGTATAACCTAAATAGTTGGAGGAATATTTAATGCTCATGGCTATGCCATGCCGATATGATAAAAATGACAGTACTATCAAAATTAACTTACATTGTTAATGCTATACCAATCAAATCACCGAGAGGATACTTTAGAGAGCTTGAGAAAATAATAAAATTCATACTATGGTAATTTAAAAAATAGGAAACATCAACAAAAATTATATTTTAACATCTAAAAGATTTTTATTTGAAAGAGATAACCTTTCCAAATGTGCTTTGGAAGGACCAATGGAAGGGGTCTATCACTGCTACATTTGATGTCAGTTAACAAATGATCTAGATTTAGGAATATTTTTCCCCAAGGATATGTGCTTTCTTCTCATATTGTGTGTATGCTACTTACTGGTTTTTAAAAGCAAACCTGATGTGAGGGGGAAAAAATCTGTCTTGAGTTTCCTTTTGGCTCAGGGAGAATTTATAAGAAGCAAGCTGAAGGGAAAGTATCATCCCCCCAACAAGTCTGAGATGACTGAAATCATTTACTCCCTCCTCTCCCTTCACTACCCTCACTTTTTAAATTTCATGACATCATTTTTTAAAAATCCTCTAACCAAAGTTAGGCACTTCAGAGATACTGCCTGTTACTCTGCATTAGTGTAGCATTAGTGATCTGGGCTGTTGCTGTCGAGGCACTTAGCTTTCATAATGAGATGCTGAAGCCATTTGTACATCTGCTTCGTCTGTAACCTTATCTTCTTTACCTGCTGCCCTATCATCTCGGGTGAAACACATATCCCATCCTTCTCTGGGCTGACAAAGTTACGCTAGAATAATTCCACCTGCTTTATTGTTGGCACTGATCTCTTCTGGCATAACAAAAATATGGAAAGAATGGGCTTGCTAAAGAGCTGCCTAGACTTTCTGAACCCTCCTAGCTGTTCACCTTCAGCTAATAACCTGCTCTCTTCCAAACTACACATTTTAGCTTAAGGCAAAGATGACTTCAACAGAAGTTTAGGATGCAGGAACTGTTAGAGGGTCTTGGAGATTGCTTAATTTCAACACTCCCCTAACCCCCCCCCACCCCCCACCCCAAATCCTGCTTCCTTGATTCCTCAATTCCTCATGAATCAGATTACTGACTGCTAGTTTTGTTCTCCTGCTACACAACCTGTGTCCTTTATGACTAGCATTACTTTCAATCCTGTTGCAAATCTAGCTGATTAAAAAAGCTGGCCTTCAGAAAATTCTTTCTTGAAAGTCAAAGCTTGAAGGAGATTAGGGCTATTTATATTGTAAGGCACTTCCTTCAAAGCCCATGGTTGCTTTGAGCTCTTGACTGACGTAAACCTCAACTAATTCTCTTTATCCAGATAATCCACTCGTTTCCAATATTCATCAAATGGCAAAATGAAAAGCTTTTAAGAAAGTGAATGGATGTGTAGGATTAAAATCACATAGAATTTTATCCTTAATAAAATCACAGAGAAAATTATAGAGAATCATTTGTTCCAAAGAAAAAAGAGAAAATAAAGGAAGAAAATATACTTTTGTACCTCCACTGAATTTATTTAGCGGTTATTTGGATTGCAAAGAGTGGACTAAAAGAAGAAATAAAGCTTTTATGCTCCCTCCCTGTTTATTTAGAAGGAAAATTGAGGGTAGGTGTGGGGAGAGGGTTGTGTCTGCCTCCTTCCCTCCCAACTACATTGCAACCTGTATTCCACCCACCTGTCACATGAGATTTTTCCTTTCTTTCATTGCCTCAAGGAGTCCTTGATTTCATCTAAGTTGATGTTATCTATACCAAAAGTCACAAACTTTTCACATTTTAGTAGATAGCCTCTTGAGAGTCTGTCGTCAACAGTACTCCTATACTAGTAGCCAGTTTTGTGGTGCTGAGCTTCCATAAATAGCTAATTTGGTGCTCAGCTGCATAGTCAGTTACTAGTTCTGTGTTCAGAGCCTTCGCACTTGGGCAGACCTGACAGATCTTGGTTTCATTAGTTTGGACAGTTTTTGAAAATCCATTATCTCCTTGCCTTGGTGAGGTTTCAGAAAACCACAACTCTCCAATTGGTAACTGTGGAGTTCTGGAGTGACATACATACATGCCAGTCAAACATTATTTCTATTGGAATAAGTGGACCCCTGTACTTCCTAAGCTTGTAATATTAAGTGGAAATCACTATAATTATTAAACATTGAATATGACAAAAAGAGTCTTATTTTCTTTGGATATTTCAAAGGTACTAGTTTTGTGCATCAGTTGATTAAAGAATTTCTTTAAAAAGTTGTGAACTGAGAAAGACGAAAAAAAAACTTGAGGGAAGTTTCTTTTTCTAGGTTCACGTCTTATTTTAGCAACATTTTCTGTAATGAATGGACTGGTTGAAAGATATATTTAAAAAAGACATTGTAAGAACATAAATCCTATAGGTATAAAGCACACACCCTTCTGAGGTGAATTGTTAACCATCAATAGTTAACAGTTATAGCTATAGTCTAATCAATGCAAAGAGAATGGACAGATCATAGCCCAATCATTTTTGCTATATTAATTTTAAAGTTAATACAGTTCAGTTTAAGGCCCTTAAGATGTAAGATGAAACATTTTTCTTTTATTCTAAGTCATTCAGAAATACTCTGGTATTCTTAATATTTATAATAGTAACAATGTTTCTATTGCATATCAAGGTTTAGAGAATTTGTCCATCTCAAGAATCCTGTGACATAGATTGAGCAAATATTCTCTCTACGTGACAGGAGACCAGTTTAGAGATGTTAAAAGATTTGTTGGGGGTCAAACAATCAACCCCAGCTAGTACTGTGGAAAAGTGGTTAAAAAACCCCCAATTGAATGAGCAGCATAGAGCCATGATGCTATAGTTAGTCTCAACAGAACTGGAGGGTATAAACATATATTTTCTTTTCTCAGTAGTATCTTCTTATCAAAATATGTTCATTAGATGATCATGGAAAGGAGAAGGTGCCTTTAATCCCTTGAATTGTGCTATCAGAATTCTTTTAATAACAGAAATCACAGGTCTTGGGGTGGCTAGGTGGTGCAGTGAATACAGCACCAACCGTGGAGTCAGGAGGACCTGAGTTCAAATCCGACCTCAGACACTTAACACTTACTAGCTATGTGACCTTGGACAAGACACTTAACCCTAACTGCCCTGCCTTCCCCTCTCCAAAAAGGAAAAAAAAAGAAAATAAAAAAAAAAATCACAGGTCTAGTTAAAAAAAATAATCAAAGTTCTCTGTGTCTCACTGAATACAAAGTTTGACAACTTTACAATTAACCATTGATTGTGCTTTGAAAAAGTGACAAATGTCTGAGATAATAAGATAACATTC
This sequence comes from Pseudochirops cupreus, assembly GCA_028627135.1. Lineage (NCBI taxonomy): Eukaryota > Metazoa > Chordata > Mammalia > Diprotodontia > Pseudocheiridae > Pseudochirops > Pseudochirops cupreus. The sequence goes on from CM053583.1 coordinate 329,488,715, forward strand.
AGTTTTTTCCCTCTAAAATACACAAATTATACAAAATTTCTTACACATACACACACACACACACACACATATATATACATATATATATATACATATTTATGTACACACACACACAAACACATACACACACACACACACATATTTACCCTTAGTGCTTTCTATTTCTATGAGACTTTTGGTTTCATGAAGTCAGGAACTATGTTTATTTCAAGCTTGTATCTTCCCTAGAGTCAAGCATAGTGCTCTGTATACACTGAATGCTAAGTAAATGGTCATTGAATTGGACCTAAATGAGATGTCTTTCTTCCATATTGAGCCTTCTAGGTCATCCCTCATACCATGCTCTCATCTCTTTTTCTTTTGCCAGTTTGAAATAGCATTTTTTTCTCCATTCATCTAACTGTTTATTGCTAAACATCTACTAAAACTTTTATTGCACATTTTATCCATATACCAAAGTTTTCTAGGTCAGATTATGATAAAAAAACATTTTGACTTTATGAGAATGATATATGTACACATGGAAGATTTCCTGTGTTACCTTGGGCAAGTCATTTCACTTTACTGAAGCTCAATCCCTTCATTTATTTATTTATTTATTTTTGCTTTTTGGAGGGGGTAAGGCAGGGCAATTGGGGTTAAGTGACTTGCCCAAGGTCACACAGCTAGTAAGTGTTAAGTGTCTGAGTCCAGATTTGAACTCAGTCTTCCTGACTCCAAGGCTAGTGCTCTATTCACTGCAGCATCTAGCCACCCCAATCCCTTCATTTTTAAAATAAGAAGGTTAGAATAAATGAGATCTGAACTTCCTTTCAGCTCAAGAATCTATGATCTATCAATGTAGAAGAAAACAGGTTGACTTTCACAGATAATTTTTGTATAGACCACTATCCTGTTATCCAACTGACTTAATGGTATAGGGAATTTAATATACTGTTTTGTTTCCTGTATGGTTATTACAAAAAATAATATTGTTAACACTTGACTAGAGCAAAATGCATCCTTAAAGTCTTTCCTCTAAAAAGATAACCTCTATAACTGGTACTCAACCTGTGGTTCGCGACCCCTTTGGGGGTCAAATGACCCTTTCACAGGGGTCACTTAAGACCATTTGAAGACATATATTTCTTATGGTCTTAGGAACTGAGACTCCTCTCCTCTATAGGTCTCTAGGCAGGTCTGCCCACATGCAGATATGCCCAGATACACTCACATATGAGTATTAAAGGGCCGCGGCTTTAGGAAGGTTGAGAACCACTGCTCTACAACATACATTAACATTATACATTAAATTTTCCAGGAGAGATGTGACAATAGAAATAATAATTCAATGATTCACTGAATATCAGCATCAAGTAAAGCAAACAGGGAGACACATGTTAAGAAAAGTATTCTGTGTCATGGAGAATATCCTGCACAAAGTCCAAATAGAAGAGGAAATTCTTATCGATAAAGAGAGTTGACAAATGCTCCTGTTTGTTGCTAACATTGGGCTGATATCATATGATAATAAAACTAAGACTGAAAGAGATTATAGCATGATAGGTTCATAGATTTAAAGTAGGAAGCAACCATCAATATCATCTAGTTCAAATTCCTCATTCTACAAGTATAAAAAAACCTGAGAACCACAAAACTTAAATAACTCACTTAAGATTATACATATTAGTCAAATAGGACAGCTAGGATTTAAGCATCACATTCTTTGATTTGATAGCCCCTCAATGAGATTAATAATTAATAATTCATAATTAATCAAAAGACTTTGGAAAAAATTACATGAAGAAACCCATTGCTCAGATTATGAGGATTCAAATGAATAGACAGCCCATTGAAATTCTTTATCAGTACTTATTTTGTGGGCAAGAATTTAGGCCTAAGGTGAGTAAGAAAGAGGAGATTAGGGTGGATAACATTTGTGAAATTGTAGTGTGCTTGCCAAGAAAACCCCAAATGGAGTGATGAAGGATTGATCATGATTGAAGCATTTGCACAAATGTGCTTTCAGTGATTCCAAAGTGTTCTCCAGTTTCAAACGACCACTTAAAAACAAAAAAAGAGACCAGTAATCTGTCATTGATCTTAAATATCTGCAAATCATGGAATAGCATGATTTAAGAAAAGATTCACTTACAGTTGACCCAATAGCTTTGCTGAATGTTACTGCATGGCCATGATATGCTCATGAGAAATGATACAAAAAAAATCATTTAGATCAAGTATAAACAAAAAGGATTTGGTTGGATACATGGAAAAAATTAGAGAGTAAGTGTGGATAGTATTTTTATCCAAGAAATATTAAAAGAACCAGAGGAAGGCTCTAGTTCCCAGCACATTGGGCCACTCCATTGAAGACTTATATGAACAAAAATAATTGTGGTTAAGAAGGTCATAGATTCATAACTTTAGAGCTAGAAAGGATGACATAATCAAGAAACCTCATTTTACAGGTGAGGAAATGGGCCAATAAAGTTTAAATGATCTGTCCAAGCTTGCACAGGCTACAAGCATCCAGTGTAACATTAGAAGTGGTAGAGGTGATCCTTTAACTCTAGATTCGTTACTTGAACCCCTGGAAATTCTGTACCCTGATAAGATTAGGGAACTCTTAAATATGAACACATACTTTATATGCAAAAATAAACTGTAAATTGCTATTATATTTTATATGCAATATAATTTATTATTGCTCTTTTGGAAAAAAAATTTACTGGTTTTCATCAGATTATCTTGATTTAAATAGACTTTCTCTTCATATGATGAATAAGAAATTTTAGACGAAAAACAACTAAGTAAACACTGTACTCTAAACTATGTCAGTTTACTCAAAACAATGAGATTTTATGTCTAATATTTCAAAATATGACTATACATATTTTTAAAACTGTTAAAAAGCCCAAGAGTACCACTGCCCAATTAAAACCCAATTCAACATGAGAAAACATAAACATAGCATTTTTGTGGTATATATGTATATATATATATATATATATATATATACACACACAAACATACACATATATATATACATATATACATATGTATGTATGTATGTAGAAACAGAGAGAGGGAGATAAATTTAGAAAAGAAATTGGTAGAATTACTTACAGAAAGAATGGTCCAATTTACACCTAAAAGAAAATAAAAATTCTGATTCAATTATTATTCACTTCAATTTTTTAAAGAATTTTTGATTTAGATCAGCTGATACTTCGTTCCACCAGCTCCCATCCTACCACTTTCTTCACCTTTAAAGCTAGTTTTTATGAGTGGTTGTCCTACCCACCTTCCCTCACCCACCTCCATCATTACCTTTGTGGGGGATGAGATACTTAGGACTCAGCAAAGCAGATCTTTGGACAACAGAGAGCTTTGAATCAGTCAGCAGGTATTTACATATACCTGTTTAGCAGTCTGTTTAGCTTGGTATGACTTTCTTTAAAACCCGAATTTAATTTTTTCAACTAACAAAAATTCTTTCTTTTTCTCCCCTTCCCGCAATGAAAACAAACAAACAAACAAAAATCCTAGTAAGCAAAGGATTACTTTGTAGGATATTAGATCTAAGAGACCTAATATTCTATGATCACAACCTCTCAAAAACCATGCTTACCTCCATGCCACAATAGGTCTTCAGAGTAAGACGTTAGTGAAGAATGAAATTATATGCATGAGTTGGTTACCTACCTATCTAAAAGTGGTATGACTGACTAAAATGTCATAACAACTGCCTTGGCTTTGGGACATCCAGTACAGCTTCTTCCATAGGTTTCTCAAATTTAACATGTCCAATATGAATGTAAGATTATTTGTCTCCCCCACATCATCTCCACCTGACCTGCACCTTCTCCTACTTGATCTCCTGGTTTCTAGTTTTTCCTGGTTCCTATCTTGCTTTCATACAGTTGCCAAAAAGAAAACAAAGCAACAACAACAATAAAAACCCATTCCAAAGGGGAAGTCTTGCCATATCACTCCATTGCTCAAGAAATTTGGGTGCCGGTATTCCAAAATGTTAACCTCAGCTTTGCATTAAAAATCTTTCAAAATCTAGTTCCGAACATTCAATATTTTCATTTATTCTGTTTCAATTAGAATTGACTACTTCTTGTTTCATCAACTATGCATTCCTTCTCCTGTACAGGCTATATTCTCTATGTACAAAATATACATCCTCCTAACCTATGTTTTCCTGGAATTCCTAGTTTCTTTTAAGGTTCAATTATGTAATAACTCCTATCCCATATTGCTTCTCTTGGACATTACTGCCCTCCCTGTCTTCATGGGTATGGATATTTGTTTATATATTGCATCTATAGTAGGATGCAAGCTCCTTAATAATAGATAATATTTTTATTTTGTTTTTGTATCCCTCACACCTAGCTCAAATTATCTAGCACCTAGTACCTAGCACAGTGTTCTGCTAGTATTAGAATTTAATAAATACTTGTTGGAAATAAAGCATTTTGGTACTTCAGGATACTTTCTATTAGAAAGGGGATTGTGTATCTAACTTCCCATGGACTAACATAGTCCTTGAAATGCAATAGTCACTACATAAATGCTTGTTGATTGATTTTTAAGAGTCCCTGTTGAATTAGATTGGGAAAATTAACCCAGATATAATCCAGTTATCCCCACTTAACTGACCATTTCTGACAGAAGTTAAAGTGAGAGTTGGATAAAACAGTCCAATTTCACAGTTGGTGCACATTGAATTAGCCCCCAGTAACCTTCTGTTCATACTCTGGCTACCTATTTACCTAGAGAGAGAAAGAGAGAGAGAGAGAGAGAGAGAAGGTCTTTTCTGTCCCCATGTCAAGAACATATGCAGATGACTCTGTTAGCATTAAAGGGAATTTTCTCTCTCTCTCTCTCTCTCTCTCTCTCTCTCTCTCTCTCCATACACACACACACACACATATATACACATACATATATATAAATATATGTATAATACACATATGTATACACACATACACACACAGACACACACATACACCCCTGCAAGACAGGAGGATGGAATCTTTTGCCTATACCCATTTCTTTTGATTGATGAAAAGTCTTAGGTGCCCAAAGATGAAGTCTTGCTTTCTTAATGTTAGAGGGGCCTCCTGCTGATGGGAACGTTATTGAAGAGCACTGACAGCTGTTACTTGTACAAATAAGGTGCCTAGAAACCAATGAGCTCAATATACAGTTTTTCATTTTCATCATTTCAATTCCATATGGTCAATGAAGGGTGAAGTGTTCATTCTAGCTTGTAACTAATATTTAGAAGGTGTCTTTTTTCATGCAAACCCAATACTCTCATCATTATTAATGAAAGTTATGCATCTGGAACCAAACTGCATCAAACTCCACACATCTGAAGGGGATGGGAGTTAAAGTGTGATATTCTTTATGCACATTATTCCTTTACAAAGATCTGAAACTTCAAATGTTCTAATTTAACACAGAAGGCCCAAGGCAGTCAAAGCAATAATTATAGCTCACATATAGCACTTTAAGTTTTGCAAGGATTTTTGCATATATTATCTCATTTCATCCTTGGCAATAACCCTATGAGGTAGACGCTATTATTATCTCCACTTTACAGATAAAGAAACTGAGGTACATACAGAGAGGTTAAATTATTTTCTCAATAGTAATTCAATTGTTTAAGTAGGATTTAAACCCAGGTCCTCTTGACTCTATCAGGAACCACTGTCACCACTATGTATGGTGCCTTCCTAGTGTATGAATGTGTGTGTATGTATGTATATATGTATGTCTATATGTGTGTATGAATATGTTTAAATAAGTATGTATAAATATGTATATATGTACATGTGCAAATGTATGATATTTTTATTTTCAGGCCCATTATTCCTAGAGCCAATCTCATTTAAATTAATTAAATTTAAATTTAGAAATGATTAACTAACTATCTTGTAGATACATTGTGATCAATGTTGGAAAACACAGAAATATAGACAGGATAGAAATGTGGGTACAACTAGAGAAAAGCAGAATTCAGGTGTCAACCCCACCCCATCCCTCAGGTCATGCTAATATGAAGACCTAGAGCAATTTGAATGACCCAGTGCTGGTTGGCAGGGGCATGGTGGGAATTATTTCAGTTTGACTCACATAACAAAGGGGAGCATAAAGTAAAAGTAAAGGATTGCAGAAGACAGAGTTGACCTATTGCCTTTTATGACTGGATGAGACTGTGGTTCCCTCTTGAAAAATAGCTGAAATAATTCTGGACTATGGGATATCTCAGTAAAATAGAAGCTACAGATGGAAAAATAGAAGACAGTCAAGCAAAAAGCACCAACTTATGGTTCAATGGAGAAAGCAACTCATAGCTCAGTGGAGAAAGCATTCTAGCAGATAGTTCCAGAATAGTATCTCTTCAGAGAAGGAGTAAATTGGCAGCTTCTGAGGCAGAGGTATGTTCCTGTTGAAATATAATCCACGAAACATGATTTGTCCAGGATATATGTTTTCATCTTTTGGGTGCATCCCCTAACTGTGCATGCTCTTTTTGCATGTTTCCCGAGACAAAAGTAGGGCTGAAATCTATGAGAAAGAATGCTCCACTTTGTGAAAATCATTATTTACTCTGCTATTATTCTATTTTAATTAAGTATATTTTGCTTGACTTATGGTCAAAGAAACATCAGTGGAGGTTTATAAGTTGTCATTTTACTTTTGTGCTGACTCAAATTGAACCTTAAACATGATTGTAGCTTTCTGGAGTTCATGTTTGATGAAGCTTATATAATGCATGATCCTTGTCATCACAGAGCTCATTCCCAGTCTTTGACTGAATACTTAAATATGTCTAGTAACAGAGATCTAATTTTCTAGGGATATGGAAGGGTCAAATATATCCTTGAGGTCAATGGCCAAGAGAATAGTTGTACCAGTAAAAGAAATAGGGATATTTGGATTGGTTTATTTGGTGGGAAATAATAAATTCTGCTTTGGATATATTGAGTTTATGTAGTCAAATAATAGATGGAAAACTAGAACAGGAGTTCAGGAGTTTAGGCTAGTAATGTGGATTTAATAGTCATATATACAGAGATGATCACTGAGAACATGAAAGTGGACAAAATAAAAACTGAGAACTGAGGTCAGAAGTTTGAAGAATACCCATATTTAGAACATGGGAGGAAGAAGAGTTGACAGTGTAGGAGTCAGAAAATGAGTATTTAGACAGTTAAGAGGAGAATCACAAAATTTCAGATTCATGGAAATAAGGTGGAAGAGGGAGTAATCAATAATTGTAGTAGATAAAATACTGAACTTGACTTCAGGAGACTTGTGTTTGAATCTCTTAGAAAATTATGAGTTGTGTGACCCTAGAAAAACCAGATAACCTTTCTGGACTTTATCTAATAGATAAAATTGAAATGTTGACAATAGCGCCTACCTCACTGAGTTGTTGGAAGGTCAAAGTAAGATAATAAATATAGGAGGAGTATTATCGTAGTGGCTGAGGTCAGTGTTATTGCCAGAGCCCAAGTACTTACCATACATTGATTCAGCTGACTTTAACTTAGTATGTTGTTCTCTTTCCTTCTCACCTAACCCCACATGAAAGGTGATGGGTTTTGCCTTGAGGAAAGCAGGCAAGGCCAAGAATGTTATCTTTATTACAGAAGGGGTCATGGAAGGGGAGGATTGAGAAAAGATTTTTAGCCTACTGCATGCTTTATTTTTAGTGAAGTCAAAATATTTTCCAGGATCAATTTCAGAATTGAATCAATGAATGTAGCACAGGGAAGGAAAAACAGTATTAGTCAGAATTAGAAGACCTAGCTTATAGTACCAAATCCTCATTCTAAAATTATCCAGAATTTTACTTTCATACTTCCTGAATAGAGGCAGATTCCCTGTCTCCCATATATCTACACCAATATAAACCCAAACTTTACACAAGACCACTTGAGTAATTTCTTCCATCCCAGAGCTGTATTAAAAAAAAAAAATCAGCCCAAAGCACACAAGTAGCATGAGAGAGACCAAAAGTAAAGTGAGTGCCAACACAGATAAGAACTTCCCAAAATGAATAGAGATGGGCTAAAAACCTACATAGTGAGCAAAGCTAACAACCCATGATACTGACAGGAAGCTGTCTTGTTGGTAGATAAACACACAGGTAAATAAGCTTGGTTTTATTTATCAATCTAAATGTAGTACCTCTCAAAGAGAATGTAAACTCCTGGAAGGCTGCACATATGCTTTTGTCTTTGTATTTTTAGAATCTAACCCACCATTTTGTAGGTAGTAGGCCTGTGGTAAATGTATATTGAATCAGAATTGCTTTATTATGGCCTTTGGCAAGTTAATCAGTATGAGTTCCAATCTCCTAAACCGTAAAATGATGATATTCATATCTGTTCTGCCTACCTCAGGGACTAATATTTTGAAGATTTTTGATGTGGTGCATGGAACTGACATACAAAATATAAATTGCTTTTTTATTTAGAACACATCAATTACTTCATCAGGAGTAGGGTGACTGAAATACCCACCTGGCAGAAAAAAGAAATATTAAAAGGCGCAACTAAAGCATGACTTGGAAAAAGTAGCAGAGCTTTTCATTTTGAAAAGTAACAGCTGAAATTCAACTCATGCTAATATCCAGTTGTTAATTCAAACAACAATGTTGCTCTGTCCAAATAGGGGGGAAAAAGGAAGGCTTAGCCAAACTATGCAAAGAATCATAACAGTCCCTAAGTAAAGGATGAAGCAAATACTTTTCCATCATATATTAACAATATTTCAAATATTTTGCAAGTAGGAGTCTGCTTGTAAGGCTCTGTCTAATATTGTTTCTACTATACTGTGTTATCTTTATCCTCTTCACTAAGGAGACTAGCAGTTCTAAATTTAATTAGGGAAGATAAAGAATGGTGGCATAAATAAATTCATGTAACCATATTCATTGTATAGGAGAGGATTGTTTTTCTAGAGAGCAAAATGTAGTAATATATATTTAAGTGGATCTGGAAAAACTAATCCTTGGTCATCCCCATTAAATTCACTTTGACCTAGTATGCACTATCATATTACACATCCATCCTCTAAAAGCTAGGGTTTCAGGATTAAGAGACAGATAGTATAGGTGTCATATTTGTAGTCAGAGGTACTGGCTCTGCTGCTTATTAGAGGATATATGATTTGTTCAAGATCACACAGCAAAAGAACAGCACAAAGATGATAGAATGGGGGTAACAAATGCTAAACCAGGTCTCTTTGGACTGCACTACACTGCATCTCCCTTTCCATACCATTTTGGGCATACATTCCAACAATTTTCATGATATCATAGATTTGGGGCATAGGGGCCATAGAAGGCATATAGTCTACTCCTCTTATTTTACAGATAAGGTGACTGAGGCTCAGAGAGATAAGTTGGTTTGCCCAAGATTACATAGGTAGAAACTGACTGAGCTTGGATTTGAACCCAGTTCCTAGGACTACATGTCAAACATTCTTTCTACTGTACTATGGTGTCACCTCCAAGGTCACCTCTTGGTCTTCTTTGATCTGAAGACAGTGTTTCTTTCCATCATTCCATGAAAGTCTTTTTTTTTGCTTGTTTTGGGAAATAGACCCAGTGATGTGATAACTTCACTGGTACTAGTCGAGCAGAAGCTATATGACCAATTATGAGAAGATTATGATCAATTTCATCTTTCAGAAAAAAGGTTAGGTCAAATAGTCTCTGAAATACCTTCCAACTTGTGAGCTTATGAGATTTTGTAACTATACTTGAGTATCACGCATATTATTTAACATCTCTGTGCCTCAGTTTCCTTATTTGTAAAATAAGGTGGCTCTTTATTTGGTCTCTCTGGTCTATTTTCCTGCTCTAAATTGATAGCCCTATGGTATCCACAATCTAGGATGCAGGTTTCATAAAATAGTACCACAATCAGAAATTTCCATTTGCTAATAACAAGTTGGTGCTCTGAAAAAGGTTAAGTTCTGCTTTTGTTCCATATAATCATGTCTTTAATAAATGTATTTTGAATCAGAATTGCTCAATTATAGCCATGGGGTAGTTAATCAATCTAAGTCTCAATTTCCTGATCTGCAAAATGGAGATGTCAAATTTACAAATCTGTTAATTTGCACAGATCATAGGGAGATACTCAGTATGATATTTCATATACTCAGCCTTCTTACATGCAAGCTGTAATGTCATTGGTCATACATAAAACAAAAGTAGACAAGAGTAAAGATGAGGAAAGAACGCTTGGGTCAATTTAAAAACTGATATAATTAAGTAAGTTTCACAAATTGCCTTTAAAAACAAACAAAAACACAGAGCTTCACAAAACTCAGTTGTCCATTGCGTACCAAACCTGATTAATTGGATTCTTTGTGGGTTCAGACTTGTGTCTGTCATTTCAAGCCTCACTTCTTTTTTGAACTCAAATAGAGTTGAAAACAGGCAGTTATCATTCAACATTTCTGCCTTGTCTGCCAATTTATAAGATTTTGTGTTTACAGCAGAAAAAAAATGTTACAGGAAAAAAAAAACTGCAATGAAATTATGAATTTCAGCAATTTTCATTGTTTGATCTAAGCCTTAAAATAATAAGGCCAGAGACAGTGCGCTAGTTTACCAGAGGCACCCTTGATTAGCAATGGTTACTCTTTGTTACTGAAGCATTATTTCAACATACAGTACCTGGGGGACTCATGCAATCAATGTTTGATTTTTAAAATTCTTTGTAATATGGTGTCATTAGATTTTTTCCCGAATTATTACTCATTATTCCCTCCCACACACTCTAGAGGCCAAACATACTGGCATTCTCATTAAATCTCCTATATCCATGTCTTCATACTGTCTATCATCTATGCCTATAACATTCTTCCTTCCTTTTGGAATTCTTGGTTTCCTTCAAAACAGAGATAAAGCACTATCTTTTTAGTGACACTTTTCCCCCTCCTCTGCCAGTTTCTACTGTCACTTTTATAGAGGTATCTTTCGTCTGTTTGGAATAAAACTATAGGTGTACATTGTAATTCCCCTCTCCTCCCCCATTCCCCCATTCCCCCATTCCCCCATCAAGATGTAATTTTCTTGAAGGCAGAGACTGTTTTGTTCTTGTCTATGTATTTCAAGTTCTAGCATATTACTTAACACAGAGTAGGCACTTTATGGATTCTCACCAATCAAGTGATTGATTACTTCCCAGTCTGTATTCCAGCAGGGGATGGTTAACCTCAGCAGTAGGCTCAACTCACTGAATAGACAAATTTATGGATGTTACACAATTCCTCCTGACAAAATATCTCTGGCTAATGGACTGTCTGGTCACTTTAACTCATTAAGAGCACTTAGATGTTTTCTTAGAGTTTTCTTATTTATCTTGGGTTTCAACTACTTAGAAGCTGGCTTTTGAGATATATATATATATATATATATATATATTTTTTTTTTTTTTTATCTTTTCTAGCAGAAAAAATTATTCTGACAAGAGAAGTGAGATGACTCCAGTCATTATTCTCTATTATTGTTGCCATTTCAGCTACCCTGAGCAATAGGCTTATTCTTTCTTGGATTCTCCTGTGTCCTCCTACCCCTCAAACAAACAAATCCCCCTCACTGTTGTTGTCCTTACTTTTTTTCCACCAGTCTCAGTTCCTTGTGAGCTTTAGTGACCTTGAAGCCATTCTTATTGGACTATTTTTATTTCTACTCTGTTATCTACCTTTGTTTCCATCTCTACATAGCTTTAAAACCCAAGTTAAGCAGTGGTTCCCTGTTTCTCACATCAGTCTTTTTAGAAAATTAGCTTTTTTTCCCTCTTTGTGTCTTCAGAGTTTCATCCTTGAAGGCATTCTTAGTTTAATTCTCTTAGAGTTATTTAGACCCCAGGACATTATCTCTTCTTTTTGCAAACCATTTTAAACCTGATTTCCCCAAATCTAGGGTGCATGTCAGACTATGCCCAGCTTTCTTCTTTATCTCATAAATCCCAAGATAAAGCAGTTATCTAGCCTACCCCCTCCATTCCAAACCTACAAGTTACCTCTCCCGGGCACCAAGGTTCACATCATTTCTATTTCAGCCAGTTCCTCTTTGTGATGATATTTAGACTCAAAATAAAAATTTCTCAGATCACTTTTTTTCTGCCTTTCCAAAGAAAATACCCATGATGGTCTCTCCCCTGGGATTTAATTCTCACTATTAGTGACTTTGCTTTGGATTAGATGACAAAGATGTAAAATTTCCCATAAAATGACTGTCACATTATCTGGCAGAACAAAGAGGATTCATACACACACATACAGGTGTATATATGTATATTGCATTGATAGATACATACACTTATATGTCTTCATATACATATAGACATATATGTATATAGAGGAACATATATATGTGTGTGTATATGTAACTTGTAAAGTTCTGTCATCAAGTTAGTACAGATGAGTTTACATCAATAAAACTGGTAACAATATTTCACATTTCTATATTGCTTTAAGGTTTATAAAGCACTTTCTTCATAGCAAACCTATGAAATAAGGAGTGTGTTAAATATTTTGCCTAGAGTCAAAAAGATAATTAGTATAGGACCTAGGATTTGAACTCAAGTCTTCTGATACTGAGATCAGCACTGCTGTTCCTCTCTCTCCTCCCCCCATTATATCACCCATATTCCTTGAGGTTCACAAAATATGGGCCTCAAAGAATAAGGTATGGATAAAGAGCATAGGAGCAACAATATCAGATGTTCACTAGAAAGCAAAGCTCAGAAGGGCCATTCTAATGAAGACTCAATGCTCAAAGTAAATAGAATTGATAGGGAGGAAGAATATGTACCCATGAAATTGATTCAAGTGGTCCGAGAAAGAAGAAAGAGAACACATATAGAGGATAAAAATTGTTTGTGTGTGTGTGTGTGGAAAAGGGAGTGGAGGCAAATGGTGGGGGCTTAGAAAATATTTTAGGTAAAATCTATCTGATTCACTACTTTAACTAGCCTTAGCCCTATCTTGTATTAACCACTAAATCATTGAATTGTATGAGGTCAAAGCCATTTGAAGTATAGATTTAAATACTCTTAAAGTTGAATAAACTCTTAGAATTCATGTAGTACAGTCATCTCATTTTATAAATGAAGAAATTGAGATCCATGAGATGAAGTGACTCGTCCAAAGACAAACAATGGGAAACAACAAAGCTATAATTCAAGTCCAGGTCTTCTCACGTGAAGTCTATTCCTCACCCCTGTGCCCCACACTATATCATGTTTACTCTTTGAAGTCAGTTTTCTTGACTTCCAGCAAGTGCTTTTAAAATTATACTAGGTAGGAAAGTTCAAGGCAAGCCCTGACCTCTTTTCTTTATCCTGCTCTCCTTCTGCTCGTTCATAGAGATATCTGGAGCTCAACTGCTACTGCTTTTTTTTTTCTTCAGCATCATTTGCATCATCCCTCTACATACAACAGCAAAAAAACACGCTTCAATCTTTTAAGATCTATGATTCCATTAGTGTGAGTGCTCCCTTTACTGACTGACTCCCACTGTTCTATGACTTAGTAGATGGTGTTTCAGCATTACCATGACTAAAATATTCACCACCCTATGGGTAACCTGGTAATAAATTTCTGAATTTAGTGATACTAGTTATTGGAAAATGGACAGAGTCCATTTCTGAGACTGTATCTGAAATCTTTACATTTTTGGAAGGCCTGTTAGAGTTTGTGCCTATTGGCACAGTCATTATAACCCAGGGTAATCAGTCTACTGTGGAGAAGAGCTTTTCTTGAAGAAAATCAAACTAAGGATTTCATTTCGGGTCTAAGAGAGGGTCAGAAATAATACACCAAATTATTATAATCACCTAAATGAAAACAATACTAAATGAAGCTGTTGTTGTTCAGTCATTTCAATTGTCTGACTCTTTGTGACCCCATTTCGGGTTTACTTTTTGGCAAAGATACTGGAGTCGTTCACTATTTTCTTCTTCAGCTCATTTAACAGATGGGGAAACTAAGACAAACAGAGTTAAGTGACTTGCCCATGGTTACACAGCTAATAGTGCCTGAGGACAGAATTGAACTCAGGAAGTTGAGTCTCCCAAAGAAAACTGTAACTAAATTTTTCCAAATTTCCTTTGAAGTTGAGTGTCATAAGGATCACAAGACACAGGCAGGGGTTGCAGTGGGCATGGGGAGTGGAAGGAATATGTCCATTTGTCTCATTCATAGTCATGTACCTTTAAAAATAAGCAGCCATAGATGTTCCATTTATGTTGTGCTTGAAGACATGCACTTTCCTTGCTTTATCTCATGGGACTGAGATAAATAAAATCACAGATCTATTGGGTGTTCTCATCCTTCAATTTTTTGGGGGGGACAATGCAGTTTTAAAAACATCTTCAGGAAACAACCATGTTGCATTTTATGTTTTGAAAGTGGACAGTGTGATCAATCACCAATTACAAATTGATCTGTAGAACTCAGGTATAATTAGAAAGAAAGTAGTTCAGAAATTGCGTATAGACAAAGGAAAGTTACCCAATAAAGGGTGAATTAATATATGGGGCCACTGTACACCAGGAGGGAAGTATGCAAGGCTCATACCTTAAGGATAACATGATTTTTCCTGGCAGACATAAAACTGAGTATAATTTAAAAATGATAAATATTTAAAAACTTCCTAAGTTTGACAGTAACATTTTTTTTGTTACGCCTATTGACTTTAAGGAGGTCATACCAAATGAATATTTAACAAGTGTAAAAGACAAAATCTACTTGGGGAATTTGTACAGCAAGTTTATTTAATGCTTTAACACATGTACAAATCAACTGCTTTTTAGCTGGAATACTTCTCTAACAAATAGCATTAAGAGGGTTTTATTTAACTATGACAAATATTCAATCCCTACCAATTAATTAATAGGGTTCTTCTTTCTTTACCAATTTCTCCCTGTTTTCTGTTGGAACTATGGCAAAATCATTGGTCTTTGGCCTTTTTAAGAGGCAGTACGCTACAGTAATTGCTAATGGGACTTCAAACACATATATATGATACTGTAATAATAACCATAACAATGATAGATCACTTCCTCGGCCATAGTTAAAGAGAAAATAAATAAATACAAGTAACTGATGTAGCTCAATCTTACTACTGGGATTGGGACAGTGAGCTGTGGTAGTTGACACTTAAAGGAAAAGCTAGAAACATATAAACATGTATGTATATTTACACACACACACACACACACACACACACACACACACACAAATGCCTGTGTAAAGCAAAAGAACAGTTCCTTTGAGTGTGACCCTGGGCTAGTTTCCAAACCATTCTCAGTCTGTTTTCTTATTTATAAAATTGAAATAATCATACTTGTTGCATTAACCTCAGTTCCATGAGATAAAGCAAGGAAAATGCACATCTTCAAGAGCAACATAAATGGAAATTCTGTGGCTGTTTATTTTTTTAAAGGTACATGACTATGAATGAGACAAATGGACATATGCCTTCTGCTCCCCACTCCCACTGCAACCCCTGCCTGTGTCTTAAGATCCTTATGATGTTTGCTTCAAAGGAAATGTGGAAAGATTTAGTTACAGTTTTCTGGTCCCTTCCAGATCTTGATCTATGATCTTTTAGTAGAATTTAAGAGCTTAAAGGGATCCCAGAGGGTGTCCAGTCTGGCCCACAACTGATTGAGCACGTACACCACAAGATTTTCAAAGATATTTCTTAGGAATGTAATATCATAACATTGCTGTCAGTGAATTCTGGAACAGGAAGTGATCTGAAAGATTATCAGTAAACCTTCACTTTGCAGATACTAAATTACATCCATTTTCCATAAGTAAACAACAAAAAAAAGATTTGATACTTGATCTGACGACTTTGAAAAAAAGAAGATCTGGGATTTTATTTTCTTATTTGGGTAAGTAATTATAGTTATAAAATTCCATTATATCTCAAGGTAGTATTGGAAAATCAGAAAGATCAATAAACTAAGATGCAGAACTCTAAACTCTATGTCCAAATTTTGACACTCCCTAGCTCTGAGAAGTTCTTCTTGGGTGAGAAGAACTATGACTATGGCTCAGTGATAGGAACTTTCTACTATGATGTTGAGATATATATGGGGTGTGCTATTGGTCCTCTGGCCCACATTTCTCATACTTTGTGGTTCTTTATTATCTCACCAACACTCATAACTTTTAAGATTCCATTGTGGTTACATCTATATGCTGTAATCCACCTTTTCCCATTGCTATAAGCATTTACTGCCATTATTTCTGTCTTCTCTCAGAACTGGGGTGAGAGGTGGCTAAAGGGATATGAACTAGGGTCATGATTCTCACTAAAATAATTCTGTCTCAAGTGCTAGTTTTTCTAACTGCTACTCTGCTGTAGTCAAGTCATTTTAACTATGCTGATTTTCAATTTTCTCATCTGTAAAATGGGCTTAATATTGGTGCTACCAGCTTCAGAGTACTGTTTTGAAGGAAACTTTGCAAACACATGAAATAGCTAAGGAAATTTGCGCTATTACTATATTAATGCTGGTAAGTAATTCTGATGGGTATTGCTGGTCCTAATTATACTTTTGATTCAGGCACATCCCATTTGAACTATAGTCAGGAATTTTACACTAACAATAATTAAAAGAAAAAAAACTTTTATATTCATATAAAATTTCATGCTTTTTAGTGCTTAGGTGACATCATCTAATGTGAAATATATGGCTTAGCACTTAGAGGCAGACTAAGAACATTTCCTTCTTTTGAAACAAAGAATCATTATTTTATTAGGAAAAATAAAGAATATAAGGGGATTAAGTCTCTTTTCTAGTTTAATTATGGAAATGTTTGATTTTAATGCTTCATTGAATTTCTGTCCCTGACAAAATATGAAATGATAATTGTAGAAACAAAAGAGAAAGTGGATGAGCCTGGAGTCAGAAAGTTGTTGTTGGGTTGTGTTCACTTCTTTGTGACCCCATAGATGATAGCATGTTAATACTGTTCATGGAGTTTTCTTGGCAAAGAAACTGTAATAGTTTGCTATTTCCTTCTCCAGTGGATCGAAGCAAACAATAACCTCAGCAACTTGTTCATGGTCACTGGAGTGGTTTGCCATTTCTTTTTCCAGCTCATTTAACAAATGAGGAAATGAGGCAAATTGGGAAAGGTGACTTGCCCAAGGTCACTCTTGTACTCTATCCACTGGGCCACCTAGCTGGCACTTTTTTTTTCCAATTAAGAAAAAATAAATAAAACAGACTCTATTATTCTCAGCACCTTTCAGTCAACCATATGATTTTGAAAACAGAGTTTGATATAATGAATTGTCTATTAAAGTTTGTCTGCTCTTTACTCATGTTTTCATCATGGATCCTTGAATACCATCATAGAATCACTTTAATTTTAAGGGAATTTCAATGAGTCTCCTACTCTGCCCCACCCCCCATCATTTTTCCCAAGGACATTTTTATACAATGAAGTCCTTTATAAATACCAATGTGTACTATGGTTAAATGGAGGGGAAAAAAAGCCAATTTCAAATCCATTTAATAAATGAAGATTGTTTATAAGGGGTCCAGAATAAAATTGGATACAGAAAAGGGAAGAAAAGCAAGAGTCGGTAGCTTCTTGAATAGAGAAAAATTAAGTAAAGAACTGGAAGCTCTCAGGGTCTTGGAAGAACTCCTTTAGACAATGATCTTCTGAAAACCACTGGATTGTGTTACAATAAGAGTGAGTTACTGAAATTACATCACTAGTCTCTCTTATTCAAAAGGACATAAATCACACAGAAGAGTTCCTACAAAATGAGAGTCATTATTTTGAGCACTAGGCTTGTGAATGCTTCATGTGCATAATTATTGTGTTTTCATGGCTGGTCAATGAGCAGTCCTTATATGTATTAATATAAGGGGAAAAGAGAATGCTCTCCCTCCTTAGTGTCAATTCTTATATAACGTATGTAGCATTGAAATTCATTCTGAATTTGGAATAAATTT
This sequence comes from Pseudochirops cupreus, assembly GCA_028627135.1. Classification (NCBI taxonomy): domain Eukaryota; kingdom Metazoa; phylum Chordata; class Mammalia; order Diprotodontia; family Pseudocheiridae; genus Pseudochirops; species Pseudochirops cupreus. Next base: position 329,506,735 of record CM053583.1, read on the forward strand.
CATGTGAGGCAGGGAAGAGTGAGTATTAGGATCCATTTTTTTTCCTCAGTTATCTTCATGTGCATTGTAGCTTAGACAAAAATAATCCTGGGGCAAGGTGCTATCTTGCTATTCTTTTATGTCTAGTGTTTGGTGAATTATTGAGCAAATGAACACAATGACTGATTTTTGTTGACTGAGTGACAGTATTGAGGGGCAAGATCTTCTGCAGCCTAAGAGCATCTTTTGTACCTCTCCAAAAGCAGACAGGATAGCAAGATGAGACCCAAAGCTTCTCAATCCTATATGGATTTGAATTCTTCTGATAGGTCGCTATCTGTTGAAAACTTTTCATTCCATGGGGCTTAAAGACTTGGGAGTATTTGCGATGGTAGTATCTATTTAATTTTTTTTCCTCCTTAAATCTCCATGGGGCAATACTATGTCAGGGCAATTGTAGGCAAGTTTTAGCTCTGATAACTGTCTGTCTCCAGTGAAGTTTATTTGTTGAATTCTCAAGGCTGTTTTGAGGTTTATATTTATAGCATAGGGGTTTGTTATCTCTTGCTTTATGAAGACTTAGTAATCTCTGGTGTCTAATTCTGGCCACTTAAGCATGTCTTTCCAGGTACTGGGTCAGTGATAAATCTTTAAAACTTGCAGGTCTATGTTTTACTTTATCTACTGTTTCTTTGCAAAGTATACATTGATCAGTAATTTTTAAAATGCTAATAATTATTTATTGTTACTAGTATAAAAATAACACCTCATATTTTCATAACACTTTAAGATTCACTACCTTTCCCCATAATGCCCTAGTGAGGTAAGCCAGGCAAGAATTATTTTCTCCACTAACAGGTAAAGAAAATGAAACTCAGAAAAGTTTAATTAGTCTATGATCACATAGTTAATAAGTATCAGAATAAAAATTTAAACTTGATCTCCTGATTACAAACCTTTTATTCTTTACAACAACAACAATAGCAATTATAGTAGTAGTAATGGTTAGCATTTACATAGCGCTTTAAGATTTGCCGATGCATTGCATATTTTCTCTTATTAGATCCTAACAACATCCCTGGGAGGTAGATGCTATTATTATCCCTATTTTATAGGTGAGGAAATTGAGACAGAGAAATTAAATTATTTCCTCAGTGTTTTACAGCTAGTTTCTGAGGTCCAGTTTGAAGTCTAGTCTTCTGAACTGCAAGTGTAGTTCTCTATATGGTATGCCACCTAGCTAATGAACATAGTGTATATTACCAATGTTGTTTAAAATGTGCAAAAGTGGCTACAAAATTATGAATTCTGTCCCTTCAAATTGATAGCAGAGAGCTCACATTCAAACCTTACTTTGAAAAGAATAAACATTAGAGGCAGAGCCAAGATGGCAGAGTAGAAACAGGACTTCCACACAGCTCTGGCTTCCACCTTCTCCAATACATGTAAAAATGACTCTAAACAAAGTTTAGAGCTACAGAACCCACAAAATGACAGAGAGAAACAAATCTCCCTCTGAAGGAAGTCCAGCAGGCAGACAGGCAGGGTCCATTGCAGCCCGCTGGGAGCTGTGGGCAGTCCTGCCTGAGCCATGATTTTAGCCCCAGGGCAGCCCCAACAAGTGGCAGCTAGAACAGACTTCATGAGAGTACATCACTAGTAGCTGTAGCAGTTTCCAGACTTCTCAATCCATAAATGCCAAAGACAAAGTAAAAGGTCAGTGTAGAACTTGGTTGGTCCAGGCAGGGACAGAAGAATGCAATCTGGCTACTACTCCCTGAATGAGAAGCAGAGGAGGCTCCAGAGGTCCTGGCCTGCAGATTGTAGGGGGACAAAGCAACCATTCAGAGGCTAAACACTCTTGCTTTGACCTGCTTGGATCAAAATCGCAGTCTTGGGTGGTGGTCCTGGAGTGTGTGACCAGTAAGTGAGAACATGTGGGGGCTGGAGAGAGGGCACCCATCTAATAGCTCTGGAAGCTGCAAAAACCCCATCAATTTGGGACATAGCTCTCTCCATTCTGGAAGCAGAGTTCTACTGTGACAAAGAGCTCAAAAGTCAAGTAATTGGCTGCCAATATGAGCAAGCAACAGAAGCACAGACAGACGATAGAATTCTTTTTGGGGTTGACAAAAAGGATCAAGGCATGGAGGGGGAGGAAGACATCAAAGTCAGAACCCCAGCATCAAAAGAATCCAAGAAAAATATGTACTGCTTACAGGCCATAGAGAAGCTCAAGAAGGATTTTGAAAATCAAGTAAGAGAAGTGGAAGAAAAATTGGGAAGAGAAATGAGAATGATGCAAGAAAATCATGAAAAGTGAGTCAATAGTCTCCTAAAGGAGACCCAAAAATACACTGAAGAAAATAATGCCTTAAAAAATAGACTAACTCAAACGGCAAAGAGGCCCCAAAAGCCAACAAGGAGAAGAATGCTTCAAAAAGCCCAATTTGCCAGATGGAAAAGGAATTTCAAAAACCCACTGAAGAGAATAACTCCTTCAAAATCAGACTGGAGCAATTAGAAGCTAATGATTTTATGAGAAATCAAGATACTATAAAATGAATCCAAACAAATGGAAAAATAGAAGGCAATGTGAAATATCTCATTGGAAAAACCACTGACCTGGAAAATAGATCCTGAAGAGATAATTTAAAAATTATTGGACTACCTAAAAGCCATGATCAAAAAAATAACCTAGACACCATCTTTCAAGAAATTATCAAGCAAAATTGCCCTATTATTCTAGAACCAGAGGGCAAAATAGAAATGGAAAGAATTCACCAATTGCCTCTTGAAAAAGATCCCAAAAAGATAACCCCTAGGAATATTATAGCCAAATTCCAGAGTTCCCAGATCAAGAAGAAAATGCTGCAAGCATTCAGGAAAAAGACAATTTGAGTGTTGTGGAAACACATTCAAGATAACACAAGACCTAGCAGCTTCTACATTAAGGGATCAAAGGACTTGGCATATCATATTCTGGAGGTCAAAGGAGCTAGGACTAAAACTAAGAATCAACTACTTAGCAAAACTGAGTATAATGCTACAGGGAAAAATATGGTCATTCAACGAAATAGAGGACTTTCAAGCATTCTTGACGAAAAAATCTGAGCCAAAAAGAAAATTTGACTTTCAAATACAAGAAGCAAGAAAAACATGAGATGGTAAACAGGCAAAAGAAATCATAAAAAACTTATTAAAGTTGAACTATTAACATTTCTACATGGAAAAACAATAATTGTAACTCATGAGACTTTTCTCAGTATGAGGATAGTTGAAGGGAATACACACACACACACACACATATAAGTATGTCTGTCTGTCTGTATACATACATATATATAGGAGGACATATCTATATGCAAATACAGATGTCAGTGTAGGCATTTCTATGTTCATGTATACATAGACAGAGGGCACAGGATAAGTTGAATATGAAGGGATGATATTTTAAAAATAAAATTAGGAGGTGAGAGGAATTTATTGGGAGATAAAGAAAGGGAGCAATAGACTAGGGTAAATTATCTCATATAAAAGAGGCAAGAGAAAACTGTTACGATGGAGGGGAAGAGCAGGAAGGTGAAAGGGAATGGGACAATCTGATTCTCATTGAATTTGGCATAAGGATGGAATAACATACACACTCAATAGGGTATCTTACCCTACAGGAAAATGGGGGGGGGATAAGAGGGGAGAGGATAGAAGGCAGGGCAGTTTGGGGGAGAGGGTAGTTAGAAGCAAACATTTTTTAAAAGGGATAGGTCAAAGGAGAAAATTAAGGGGGGAGCAGGATAGGATGGAGGGAAATATAGTTAGTCTTTTGCAATATAACTACTATGGAAATGATGTGGGTAACTACACATGTACAATCTATACTGAATTGCTTATCTTCCTAGTTGGGGTGGGTGAGGAGGGAAGAAGGGAAGAAAAAATTGTGGAACTCACAGTTTTAAAAACAAATGTTTAAAAATTTGTTTGTTTTTTACATGCAATTGGGAAATAAGATATGCAGGTACTAGGGTATAGAAACCCATCTTGCCCTACTGGAAAGTTAGGGAGGTGAATGGGGAGGATATTAAGAGAAAACAGATTGGGGAAAGAGGTATTCAGTAGGTTTGCTGTTTTGGGGTGTGGGGTAGGGGAAAGATGAAGAGAGAAAAAATTGTAACTCAAAATCATGTGGAAATGAATGCTGAAAACTAAAAAGAAATAAATTTTTAAAAAAAGAAATATTAAAAAATAAAAAAATAAAAGAATAAACATTAGCCACAAAGCAATTCTTTGCTCTGTGAGAATGTCTTAGCTCTGTGTTAGTTTCTTACTTTAGTACAACACAAAGTCATTGGTTTTCATCTAATGATGAATCAAAAATGAATTTTTCATGAAAAAAACCCTACTCCACACCACACTGACTCTTTGCCTCATATATGTACTTAGAAGGCAAGTTAGCTCTTCGTAGCCAAATATTCTGTCTGCCTTTGCACAACCAGTCAATTCAATGACTCCTCTGAATTTTTTTTTTTACAACACTTGTCTACACCCCTCATATGGTACTTTTAACATATTTTGATGACCTGCTTTTACAGAACAGACTTGTGAAACCAGTCAAAACAATTTTCTGTGTATACAGAGTCTAAAATAAGCAAACAAAAATACTTCATGATGAGCTGATCCTTGCCCTGTCTGATCCACAATACTGAGCAACACTGCTCTAAGAAATCCCAGTGGTTAGGAAGAATGACAGAAGAAGTGATAAAGGTTCACAGATACTGCTTTGCTGCTATGTCATCAAAGAAAACTGACTTACCCTTCTCCAGTCCCAAAAGGTAGGCAAAAGCTAGAACAAATTGGGTTTGAATCAAAAGGATTGCAGTGACACTAAAGGTATTGTCAACATTAATTCTAGCTCAGATTTCCTGAATGAAAGCTGACTGTAAGTTTGAATGTATTTCCTAAAAAAGTGAATTGCCCAAATGAGACCATACTGTAAGATTTAGGACTGGAGGGAACCTTGAAGATGATCTCATTCAAGCCCTCATTTTACAAATAAGGAACCTGAAAGACAGAGAATGGAAGTGATTCATCCAGGGTCACCCTTGCAGCAAGTAGCAATATTGGGATGTGAACTCACATCCATAGGGTGAAAGAGGATGTTTGGTCTTTTATTTTGATACTTTTTCAGACTGAATACTGGTTTTAGCTAGATATTATGAATGCTTATGCTGGTGTCACCCTTGTGAAAGAGAACTAGAATAGAAAATATCTCCACCAATGGAGGTCAGTGATCTGCTTAGAACATAATTGTGCAGAAGTGCTGTGGGATGGAATACTTATATGAGTTGACCACATTCCTATTTTAATGAAAGTAAAGACATGACACTAAAATTTCCTTGATTCAAAACCAGCTTATCTACTACACTAAGTTGTATTGCATAGTTCATATTCAGATACAAAGTAATTTAGCCTCTAGATGATCAGGTTTTATTTATTCTGGTACAAATTAAAGTGGTTTTAGGAAATCCTTGTAGCTTTGAAACAAGACAGCTTTTATGAATAAATAAACACACACATATCTTTATATATATCTTCAACAACATAATATTCCTGTTCTCATACTTACAAAATCACCTAGTGTTTTCATGCAGGAGGAAGTAGGCCTGTTTTTGGTTTCTACCACTTCAGCTAGTGTTGGAGAGTATTCAAATTGAGTAGGGCAAGGAGAAAGTACTGATGATGTTCACCATGCTTCCAGAAAGGCAAACCTTTTAGTTTCAACTTCATTTTCCGTACAGATTAAATGAAGGATATAGTCAGCAGTTTTTTTTTTTCAACAGGGTAGCCTTTAAGTCAGAGTCATTAAAGGAGCTACCATAATTGGTTCATTAGAAGATGTCACTAAGACCTGGATGTCAAATTTTCCTATAGTTACTTACTAGAGTAAAGTTAATCCAATTTGGATTTTCATTAGGTTGAAATTGAAAGGCTCACAAATCATCATCTTTTGATTTGGCCCTTGATGATCCTATGGTATTACCCTTCTCAAAGTGGGGAAACTATTATGTCCAGTCAGCCAAATGGAAACAAAATTAGAATGCAACATGAGGGGATACTTGGTTCTCTAGAAGAGGGGGCTGGAAGGAGAGCCATCAAACATAATTAATAAGAAGAAAAAGCAATAGAAATTTGATTACTTGTAAAAATTCCTTGCCATAAGATATGCCAACTTTCTATAGAAAAAGAAATATTCAAAGAGAGGAAGATTTAACATATTCCTTAAAAAGCATTCCCAGTGATTGTTGCCTGGGTTGGTCATAACTGGAAGCTTCAGCAAACAGTTCCTGATTTAGCTCCCACATTGCTTTCTGCAGACAACCCTGTTTTGGGGAAAAAATCTTCACATTCCCTGGATGTTTAAAATAAACACATATAATAAGAGAGTGCAATTGCTGGGCAGAATTTTGGCTATGGAACAAAAATTTTATCAACATGGGATCTGCGCATGACAGCCAGCACTCTGAGTTTGTCACTGCACGGAAGATTTATTTATTTTCTCTCTGGGTGTCTCGATTGAAATAGACCCTCACTGGCAGGGGTGTAAGAGGAAGGTGCATTTTTTCTATCTTTATTGCTTGGTTCCAAAGTGTGTTCAATTAACTGAGTTCTTCCACAATGCAGCAGCGATGTCAGAAGTGCCATCTTTTTAAAAAGCTAAAATGCCCAATTACATTATAGTACTCACGCAAAATGGTCTTTATTGCCAATATAGCCGTAGCAAAAAAAAAAAATTCTAAATTCTTTGTACTTCTCCCACAGACCCAAGACAGAGTCAAGTAAATAAAAGTAAATAACTGTTGAAGATGACATGATTCCTCCCCCCTCCCATTTCTTTGCAAAATGGACACTTCATTCAGGTTTAATGTACCTCCTACTCAATAGTGCTGTCTTCTACCACAAATTGACTTAAAGCAAAGACTTTTAACTGGGAATACATCAAATGTCAACGAATCCATAAATAGATTTCAAGGGGGAGGGGTTGGGAGTAGTGGTCTGTGAACTTGGAAAGAAAAAAAATCTTTATTTTCACTAACCTCTGGTTGAAAATGAGCATTTCCTTCAATTATTTCTTAAAACATTACTATTTAAAGGAGACCATAGACTTCACCAGTCTACCAAAAAGATTCAAGACAAAATGGTAAAGAACCCAGTGTAAATGTGGCCCCTGAGAAAACTTGTGTGAACTGATGTGGAATGAAGTGAGCAGAACCAGGACAATTTACAATCTGACCACAATTATGTAAAAAAAAAAAACAAAAAAAAAAACTTTGAAAACTTTTGATTGTGATCGAAGAAGTAACCAATTATGTCTTTTAAAAGACTTGTGCTGGCTGAAGCATATCTTCCCTGTCATGGCAAAGAGGTGGTTGAGCAGAGGTGCAGAGTGTTAGAGAATTTCAAATATGTCTATGTGGTGATTTGTTTTGCTTGACTATACTTAAATTTGACACAAAGGAGGACTTCTATGGGGGGGAGCTAAAGTAAATTAGTGAATTGTGATAGAAATTTAAAACATTTCTGAAGTACCTAAGTAAAATGTTAAAAATATATAGAAGAAAATCAAAAGAAATTCCAAAGTGCTTTATAAATTGTAAAGTACCATGCAAATTCTAGTTACAATTATATGTCAATATGTTAAAGATCAATGATTTCTTTAGAATGAAAATACCCCCAAACAATGCAGATCCCAGATGTTCAATCATTTAGCAGATAAATTTTAGAAGTTAATTGAAACTCAGAGATCATAAATGACTTTCCTAGGATCACACAGTTAGGGAAAGGGACATGATGGGAACCATGTCTTTTTGAGTCCATAACCAACACCAGCTTCATTTTACCACACTACCTTTTTATTGCTGTCATGTGATAATGATGATAAGAATGATTGAAATGAGTTTCCAAATTAAAGAGTAAAGAAGAGACAACAAAAGTTACTTCAACTACATACCAGTTGAACAGAAAGTTTTATGGCTAAGTAGCAGCCTTTGTTGGCTAGGGAAATCTTGGCTGATGTTTTATTTGGGCATTTTTCAGAAGGCTGGCCAGTAATCATCTAAGAGTTGCCTAAAAAGCCTAACATCACTGGCTTGGCAGATGTGAGAACTGCAATTTAATCCCAGTTCTCCTATTAACTAGTGGTATGACACTGGTCACTCCATTTCATTTCTCTAAACCTCAGTTTTTCCTCTATAAAATGATGAAGGTAAACTAGTTCAGGGTTGTTAAAAACACAGTTTTCGGGGGTAACACTCCCAAGTGAAGTCCAAAGTAGGTTAAAATTTAATTAGGAAATACTTAAAATAAATAAAAATACAAGAAAACAAAGACAATGCCAACATGTGGTTTTCTAGCAGGGATTCTTACACATGGTTTAGTGGCCCATTTTTCTATTTGAGTTCACCCCACAGGACTAGATGACATTTAAGTTTCTACCAACATCTAAAATCTGATGATTCCATAGAATCATGATGATTTTTAAAACATGAGTCTGTTTAATTAATCATAATAAAGTGCTGTTTTAGTAGAAGCAAGTTCCAAAAGTGCTCTCAGGTCATATCAATATGCTCTAAAGATTGTCACAGAGAAATGATATGTATATCCACCTTCCTATATATCAAGTAATAATGTATTTTAAGTATATGCTTTAAAAGAGAAGCAGTTCTTGATCTCAAAGTGGTAGGATCTATCCACAACAGAACTTTTATACTCATTGCTAAAAACTCCTCTCTCTGGTTCTGTATAAAGTTGTACAAATTTAAATGCTACCTGTTCAGAAATTTTTTCTTGATCGCCTTGATTAGTTATGACCTCAGGTTGTACTTCGTTTTGTACTTATGACAATCAAGTACATCACCATCCTTTCATTTGCCCCTGGCTTATAACCTAGTGTCGTACTTTACATCATATTTCTTTCCCCACATATTCAAACTGTTATCAGATTTATTGTTTCTACCTTCGAAATGTTTTTATGATCCCGTCTCTGTGTTCACACACCCAACACTCTATTTCAGTTTTACATCACCTCTCAAGAAAGTAGTCTTCCTAACACGATGGTCTCACCTTATTCCATACATTCCAGTGGCTCTTTATTACCTCCCAGATCAAATATAAAAAACACTGTTATTTCAAACCTTCACAACTAGGCCATTTCCTCCCTTTCAAATCTTCTTGCACTTCACTCTCCTACATAAAAGAATGTTTTGGAGTCAGCTTCTACTGGCAAGCTTATTGTTAAATTTTCAGTATCTTTACACCTTAGAAATTGACAAATTGGGGCTTTATCTCTCCCCACTTCCCACCATCCCCTCTGTTAGTTTCCATTTAGATCAGTATACTTTTTGCATCTTTCATGACAATTTTGACTATCTTATAGTATATATAGTATATAAAGATGTTATGGACATTTGGTCACCCTTCATTTATTTATGGGTTCTCTATGTCCTGGCACATAATTAATTTTTAAGATACTGTAAGATTCTGGAAAATAGATTTAAGGCATTAAATACCCACCAAAGATTTACCATATCTACTTTTTCAAACTTTGGGTCCTTTTTTTTTTTTATCACCTAGGTGGTACAGTGAATAGAACCTTGGGCATGGAGTCAGAACACCTAAATTCAAATTTAGTCTCGTACATTTACTAGCTGTGTGATCATAGGTAGCCGCTGTTTGACTCAGTTTCCTCATTTGTTAAAATGGGGAAATAATTATATCTCCCAGAGCTGTAGTAAGGATATAAGATAATACTAGTAAAGCATTTATAACCCTTAAAGTACCATATAAATGCTAGCTGTTATTATTTATTATTATTAATCTATTTGATTTTTAGAATCTGAGAAAAAATACATTGAATGCATCTCAAATTATTATATTACTAGCTAGGCTATTTTATAGTCCAGTTATCTTTTTAACAAGTACTTAGTTGCTGACAGTGTGCATGGTATAACAGAAAACTAGCTTTAGAATCAGGATTTTTAGACTCAGAATCAGAATCTAAAATCATGGCTTTAAGTTCTGGCTCTGAAAAGTACAAGCTACGTGACCCTAGGTTAGTCACTTAATCTCTTAATATCCCAAACAACTCCATAAAACTCAACATTTTAGAATGCCTGCATTGGTAAAAGGGGTTGTCATACATTGATGATATGCTAGGTTCAGAAAAATGACAACACATCACCAAGAGACTTGGATCCTAAAGCATTCAGTGCATATGCATTTAATACTCAGAGTATCTCATGATATCAGATGTCTTTAATTATTATGCATGTTCCTTAATAAGTATGAGGCTTCTGTGCCATATACAAACCTTTGTCCTCTTTTGTTTTCTTGAGACAAACATAGCTTCCAATATAGTTCTCAATGGCCTATGTCTAACTTCGCATTGATGTCACCAAGTATTAAAACCGATTTTATTTGGTCAATTTCTCTGCAACTTTTTCTTTACTGTTGCATGAGGTATCTTCTCCTCATGATGATATTTTTGCTTATGTCATCATGAGCACAAAAAAGCTAGAAACCAGATGTCCCGTGAAATAATGCTTCTTATTGCCTTTGTGTGCACAATAAAACCACCTCCCTAAGCTACTTTACCTCTTCAAGTTGAACTGGTGAGTGATCTTTCTATTTAGCTCTAACTCCCTCATACATTTTGGTTCCATTTTTAGTGAGAATGCCAATACCAACCATACAAAAAATGATTCAGTGGTTATTGGATAAGAATATCACTCTTTGAGAAACAAGAATTGATTTTTATGGATGGTCTACATCAGAGGTGCCAAACATGCATCCTGAAACACTCCATTGCTCTTTGTGTTGGACGCCATTCGTCTACACATTGTGATTCTCAGCATGTTTTACCCTATTTTTTTTCTGCCACCCTTTCACTACCATTGCAGATGCAGAAAAGGGCCAGGAAAATCTGAGGGTTATTACATATTCTTATTTTTGTGGGTTGCCGTATAATCACTATCTAGTGACCCACCAACTGGTGGTAATGAATTCCTCATGACTTAGCTAGTTTAGTGTTTGAATAATAAACAGTCTGTTACTAGGGCCAGTATTCAGTGAAGAAAACTGGTATACAATATTAACAAAGTGCTTTGATTCTTCTTTCTTGTCATATGGATTCTTAACATAACCTGCAGTAGGTAATATAGTTATTGTTACTCTCATTTTATAAATGGAGAAATTGAGGCTAAAAGTGAAGTGACTTGTCTGTTGACATCCAAATGACATAATTACTGTTAGAAGTGGCACTGTGTCTGTGTTTTCTTGCTGAGGAGATTCTTGCTAATTTATTTTTGCTTTATATATTTAATTCTTCACACCTCCATTGTGTTATTCATTTGAATGTGTATATTTATACACACAAACCCACTATAAAATTTTCTTTTCCTGTCCCTATTGCTAAAAAGTATGAGAAACATTACTATTTTCATTCAAGTGGTGATGGCATACTACTAAACTTTCTTAACTCGCACTATATCTTTTAAAAACACTGATACTCAGAGTCACTGAATTCTCTTTCTGACTCACAGTATCTTCAGTATTACTATTCCCAAATAGAGTATGATGAAGTCTCTGCTGGTATGAAAACATTTTCTGCCTCTTCTGATTTTATACAGCAAAGGAAGAGATGTTTAAAAAAAACAATTATGCTATGGAGGTTATTCACTTTTAAAAGATGCTTTTCTAGGTTAGAGATAATCTATACAAAGTAGAAGATAGTGTATCATTGAAGGGAGTGAACCTCTTAGTCTTCTAAGATTAAAGGCAGGTTCTTGAGGTAGTTGTCATAGTCATAGTCAATATATTTTTACTCTTTTCCTAAGTCATCTAAATATATTTAAAGTTATATAATGTAAGAATAATGTCTTCTACCAGCCTCTGCTCTTTCCGCACACTCCAGAGTCTCTACTTCCTCTTTGTGACCATAAGGCAGCCCTCACTACCCCTACCCTGTCTCTTTCCACTCCTGCCCCTTGCCTTTTCCCTCCCTAACGGCCCCTGGGAGAAAGTGGAGGTCCCTTCTTTATATACCACAATTGCTTTTTAAGTTGTGGTGGGGCAGATGAATTGGTTCTCCTGCTTGCACTGAATTTCAGAAGAGACAAGAATCAACTTGAAGTAAATGTAGGTGTCTTGGGGAAGGCTGAAGTGAAGCTATTGTACATAAGAGGCCTGGGCCACTCCTAGCCCTCTGCCTGTCTATCCTTGTAAATACCAGACTTGCCTGAATGAATAAAGTTTTCCTATAATTAAAAAAAGAAGAAGAATGTCTTCTGTAGAAGTTGATGTAGTATAAAATGCACTGACTGGGATTTAGGGATAGTCAAGTTCCTGTCTAGGTTACTCACTGATGTCTGTTCTGAGATACTGTTAATGTCCCTGGACCTAAGTTCATTTATCTGTAAAATGCCGAGGTGCACGTGCGTGGAGATGATCTGTAAGGATCCTTCTAGGTATGATGACTGTGGTCTTATCATGCTTAGTTCAGTACCATGCAGATGGTAGATGTTTTATATATGTTTACCTGATTGAATTGAATCAAGGCAGACAATGATCTAAAAGTGTAAGGAGACACCCCTTTTTCTATTATTCAATAGGAGAGGAAATGTACATACATTCTCCTGCATCAACTCAGGCTGTCTATAGGTAGGAAGGAAAGAAGCATTTATGAAGCATTTTTCAAATATTGTCTCACTTGATCCCTACCCCAAAGATAGGTGCTATTATTTTGCCTGTTTTATATTTGAGGACGCTGAGGCAGAGAGAAGTTATGTGATTTTCTTAGGGTCACACAGCTAGGACATTATCTGAGGCAGGATTTGAACTCGGGTCTTCTTGACTTCACAACCACTCTGCCTAGCTACCTCTATGCTCAGAGACTGGACTAGATTATTAGCAGGGGTTGGGGAGGTAGGGCCCTGATAACTCCCAGTGGTGGTAGTGGAAAGGTAGGGCAGAAGGAAGAACAGACAAGCTATTTAAGAAAGTGCTGCAGGTTAATTAACATCAGTGAATGGGGAAACTGCCCCTCTGGGTTTAACTAGAATCGTGGGACTCAGAGCTCTGATATCTGGCCTTGGATCTTGACTATATGTCCCAATTCTCAGTAGGTTTGGAATCCGACACCCTCGTCCCCTTTCTCCTTTGGTTCAATCTTTTAGTTATGTTTGTGTTTCCCTGGTGTTTTCCCTGTAACAGCTGGAACCTCAAGGGTCTAGTCTTGAGAGTGTGTGCACAGGGGAAAGTAGAGTCTTCAGGGAAACACTTGCCCAGAGTGTAGAGTTTCAGAAATACACTGATATTTTTTTTCTCACCATTGCTTAAAGTCAGGGAACCTCCTGACATGAAAGCACTTGGCTACTGTTTGAAGTGTTTTGCATAAATAGCTGGTCTTTTTCAGCAGTCTTCCTTTCTTGGTTTACTTTAACTGTGATGTCTGAAAAAAACCTATGGTTTTTCCACTTCACAGAAGGAGCCATTCTAATAGTGTTCATCACAGTGGGAGCCACATTAGGAAATTAAAGCTGGGGGCTTATGAAACAATGATTCAGAACTGTAGCTTTTTCTGATTCTGATAGAGAAGACCCCCTGTGGTTCCCCTGAAATAAGTGCAGGCTTTTTGACAGGTGCTCTTTGAATGCAGGATAGGAAAATCCAAAGAGCTTGGAGGGGGCTCTGGAGAGCATCGGTGTAGGTGTCTAAGGCCACCTAAGGCCAGCCTGGCCTTAACAGCTACTCCCTGCAGACCTTGCAGAGCAATCGACCACCATTACAGTCTCAGGACTAGGAAGACATTTGATAGAAGGGGTTAGAGTGGGTCAGTAGAAGAGCTGTTAAGAAGACTTGGTAACTTGGTAGCCTCTATGGACTTCATTCCTATAATGAATCTTGGTTTTTCTGCCTTCTTTATTTCACAACCCAACGAACTTTGTAATCTGCCTGCAGCTGTGTTAAGCAAGGAGTTGCCAACTGCAGGTTTAAATATATTTACTTCTCTGGGTGATGAAATCAGTCCTCAGGAAAGAAAAAATAATGTGTCCAGTTAGGCAAGTGGTCCCCTAGGACAGGTAGGTTGCTAAGCATGGCATGCTTTATTCAGCTACCTTGTAACATTCATAGCATTTAGAGAGAGAAAGAAAACTATGGTTTTCAGATTCTTGAAGTTTCACACAGCTGCAAAATTGGTCCAAAGTCCACTATTAGAGTAGTTGAATCAATCTACATTTTCATATGTTTTAATTCATTTTTGTTAAGGGAAATAAGTGATATCTTATATTTGCATAGAGCTTGATTTGAACATAATAATTGTATTTCATTGCCATGGTAATCCAATGAATTATTATCTCCATTTTAAAGGTGAGAAAATCGAGGTGCAAGAAGGCTAAAATGATTTGCAGGTACTTGAAATAGATCTGGAACTTAGAAATGGACTGTTTAGATTCCCTTCCCCTACAACATATTGCCTCCAGCCACTCCCCTCACCCCCATACCTAATTCATTCATGTCAACCACATTATTCTGAATAGTTGCTCAGCTAATGACCACCTTCTATTATATTTTCTGAGTTAGAATTGTGCATTAAGAATCCTTTAAATGAAAATCATTGATGCAAATCATTTATGGAAATTTGGACGTTAATCACAGTAAATTTTTTTTAAAGAGTGAATGTTTTATAATGGCCTAATTAATAATCACAAGAGATCATCACAACATGGGTCTCAGATTGCTGGTCTGTCATCAATAACAGAGTTTAGTATACCTGTCACTGAGAAGCATTTTGTTTGAGTGAAAACTTAACTGCCTAAAGGCAGTTAATTTTTAATGACTAATGAGCCATCCTCACAGGAGCACTTTTCTCATTAGGTCCCTGGAATCATGACACTGTGAAGGCTTCATGGATCCTGATTTGGGTTTAGGTAGTGATATTCATGTATGTTTTCCCTTTAAAAAAATACTTAACTCAACCTAAGTGTAACAACTGATATGATTGCAAACTAGGCAAACAAACCCAGAAAACAATTTCTCATTCAATTGAATGCCTTGATATATGTGGAAAACAACAATATAAGGAAATTGTTTCATTGCAACAGAAAATTCCCTCTATCATACCAGGGCTTTAATTGTACTGCTTGTGAAATCTGTCACTTTGGGGTATACTGGAAATTCAACCAGGTCTCTTTTTGTAATGGCAATGGGAATTTGAAGATCTTCTCTGTTCCTTAATAGGCTTAAGGGAATATAAAGATCTTCCCTGCCTCCTTAATGGACCAAATGTAATCACATGGGCCCTGTGGTGGAAGTAATTTACTGAACAAGTAGAGCAGGAAGCTGGGAGTCAGAGCAGTTAGAGTGGTGCGAGAAAGAGGATGGAGGCAAGGAGACAGCTAGGCTTGTGAGTGTTTGTAGGAAGGCTTTGGGATGGTGTTGATCTCTGCAGTGCTATTGTGTATAGATTTCTTAGTTGGTATGATGAATTCATTTTTCTGGTGTTGGAATTTGACTTTTTGGTGTCTGAATAAATGTTTTGCTTCTGTCTTCTTTGTGGAGAGTGTTATATTTTGTGATTCAGGACTATGCTGGCATATTTATAGTAGCTGTCAGTGCTATGAATATCATGATGGCACTATAATTGTCAAGAACAAATTGGTTAGAGTTAACTTGAAGGAGTGAATGTTACATTAACATTAACAGTTATAACAACTGATTTTTGAAGGGTTTTTTTTTTTTGGTACTTCATTTATGAAGAAGTAGCCCTGATGGTGTTACTTCTCTTCTCATTCTAAGATCAATCCATAGATCCAAAAGGAATACATTGACTGGGCATGGTGGCACATGACTATAGTAGCCATTTATAGGAAGGCTGAGGATAGGGGATGATTTGAACATGAGAATTCTTAGCTACATAGGTTTAAAGCCAAACAAATGACTTTGTAAGGTCAGACACCAATATGGCAAGCCTAAGGGAGCAGAGTGCTACGAGACTGTCTAAGGCAGTGGTTCTCAAGCTGTGGGTTGCGACCCCTTTGGAGGTGGAATGACCCTTTCACAGGGGTCACAGGGGTCACCTGAGATCATCAGAAAACACACCGCCACTCTATCCATCTCCAGGCGGGTCCGCCCACATAGCAGATACACCCACATATGAGTATTAAAGGGTCTTGGCATTAGGAAGGTTGAGAATCACTGGTCTAAGGCGTGGTGAACAAGCTCAGAAAAATGGAGCAAGTAAGCTTCCCACCTGATGATTGTTTCAATTTGTCCTGTGAGTGACCACTCTACTTACAGCCTGAGATAGGGAGACCCAGTCACAAAAAATTAATAAACAAACAAAGTGATAACATGGTGTCCCAGACAAGCCCTTGAGAAATAACGATAGCATTTATGTAGAACTTTAAGGTTTATAAAAATACTTTATTTTGCAGTTTTTGATTCTAACAAAAGCCTTGTGAATTAGGCACTGTTATTATTTTACAAATAAGGAAACTGAGGCTGAGAGGTCAAGTGACTTGCTCAGGGTCACAGAGACAGTAAACATTTGAAGAATGGATTTGTGATGATAACTCCAGGGATACTTCTGACATTCATTTAAGGCTGATAGGTGATGTTCTAGATAAAAGACTGGACTTGAAGTCATGTCTTCTTTACTCCCAAGTTGAATCTTAAATTCAGCCGCAAATGAATGTCAAAAGTATCCCTGATGTTATCATCCCAGATTCGTATAATGCATCAACATTAAAAACCATTAAATAATGTGTAGCAATAGGAGAGAGAATTTCTTATAATGACAGATTTTCATTTCTGTTACTTTTGCTCAGTGACGGAAACACGAGTTGATATGCAATCTACAGTGATTTACAAAGCAGCGCATCATACTTTGTAATGACTGTAGTGGGGCGAGGATGTCTTAAAATGATTTACAGCCATTTGTCACATTTTGAAACAGTTTCAAAATAGTTTGCTGACATGTACTAAAGAGCTTTCAATGGCATCTGAAATGGTTCATTTGTTATGTCAACTGGAAGACATTAAATGATATCTGAAAATCATTTTAAGATTTACTGAAGTGATTGAATATATCCCTTAATGGTAATTTGGCACGCCGCATAAGCAATATTGTCATTAGGAAACATAAGAAAATCATTTCATCACATCTTAAAATTATTCCTATCATGCTAGGGCTGTAACAGCACCGCTTGTGAAATCTATCACTTTAGGGTAATACTGAAAGTTCAACTAGGCCTCTTGTCAACATCAAATTGGAGAGAGATAACTAGAAGGGAGTTAATGTTACATGTATAATTTAATAATGTACACAGAACATGGAGCCCATGAGCCTGACATAGTTCTCCATAGGCTCCTACTAGATATCTGTTAAAGGTATTTGTCAAGAGATTGGGAAACTATTGAGAACTCTCTAATTTCTACTATTCATCATTATTATTAGTACTTAGCAATTCTGATTTTAATTATAGAAATTACAACTCATTCTAGTTTGATTAAAGACCTGGTTAAAGAGTTGTTCTTTTTCTTTGTATTCCCAACATCGCCTTCCTCCCCTCCCCCAATATAACTGTACTGCTTAGATGTTTTCACAATTTAACTTGCCTTTTTCTAAACAAGCAAAAAGATTTATTCAACAAATTAGGGTAGAAAAACAATATGGCACAGTGGAAAGAGATGTAGCCTTGGAACCAGGAAGCTTTGGTTTTGATTCCCACTTCTGGCATATACTGGCTGTGAGACCCAGGGCAAGTCCCTTAATCTTTCACTTCTCTGGACAACTCTTTAAGTCTATAATAAGATGCTTCTTGCCCTGGCAGGAGGACCTTTTTCAACTGGGAATACCATATATCAATGAAATCACAGGTCTAATTCCTAGACTAACACTTAGGTTAGTGTGTTTTTGCATTTTTGTACTATATAATCTCATATTATATCCAGTTATGTTACAGAGCATTGGCAAAAACTTGAGATAGAAAAGCACAAGTCCATTAACCATGGATCTGTCTCTATGTCAGTTGTCTGGCTTATTTATGTGTATGTGTGTATTTTAACAGTTGTGTTTGTCCTTCATTTTCAAAGAGGACCATGGCATCAGGGAAATGATAACATGACTTGCAGTTGACTTTGATTTGAGTGAGAGAGGGCCATGCAAGATCACCAGCCTCACTTTCTCTTCCAGAGCCATCTGGGTCCAGGGGCCAGATACTCATCAGTCTGACTGCTTTGATGAAGCCCAGCAGTTATGACAAGTAAATGGAGGGCGCTGTTGTCATATAGGTGGTCCCAGAACAGAGAGCTGCACTTGGAGACAGGAAGACCTGATTCACCCACTTCTACCTGTGTGACCCTGAGCAGGAGATTTAAACTTTTTTAGTCTCAGTTTCCTCATCTATAAAATAGGAACATTCATAGAACCTAGAAATAAGAATAATAAGGGAAGAAGCTTACCATTGTGTCTAGTGAATTGGTCTCACAGTCTGAAAGACCTCAGTTCAAGTTCTTCTAATACATAACATCTACTGGGTGACCCTGGGCAAGTCACTTAATTTCTTTTTTTCCCCTATTTTATTTTATTTTTAAAAATCAATTTGTTTATTAACTTTTAGTTTACAAGATTCAGTTCCACAATCTCTTGAGTTTCAAATTTTCTCCTCTCCCTTCCTCCCCCCCCCCATGTCAGCTTGCAATCATGTATAGGATCTGCAAATACTTTCACATTGGACATTAGCCTGGTTGTAAAGAAGGGTTGTAACCAATGGAGTGAACAATGGGAAAGAAGAAAGAAAACGAAATG
>CM053583.1:329526075-329553849 GCA_028627135.1 Pseudochirops cupreus
TTTTTTTAGCTCTGTGCAACTCTGTTTCCAGAGGGGAAAGCTCTGTCCCAAATTGCTGGGGTTTTCCCAGCTGCTGGAGCTTTTAGGAGGCTGCTGCAGCCCCCACCAGCTTTGGCTCACTGAAAACATACCCCAGAACCACCACCCAAGACCCCAGGCCACTCAAATCAAGAGCACGTGGCCTCTGAATGATTGCTTGGCCCCCCAGCAGTCTGCAGGCCAGGAGCTCCAAAGCAGCAATGTGGAGGCAGCTGCAGGGCCTTCAGCTTCTGCTGCTTCCTTGCCCTAGAAGCAGTTTGGCCAGACCCACTTTTCTCCCCCAATTTTAGCCGAGTTCCCCTGACCTTTCACTTAGTCCTTTTTTTCTTATGGCTTGTCAACTCTGGAACCTGCCAAGCTGCCACAGATCCACTCTCCTGAAGCTCCAGCTGCGGCTTGGCTCGTCAGGCTGCCCCCAGGGCCAAGCCTCAGTTTCAGGCTGGGCTGGTTTCAGCTCCCAGCACTGAGATGGTCTCTCCTAGCCAAGCTGCCTTCAGTGGGAAAGTATATTTGTGTGCATTTTAGACCTCTAGAATTTGTTTAGAGTCATATTTTATGGGTATTTTGAGGTGGCTGTGTGGGAGCTGCTGTTCCTTGCTGCTCCTACACCAGCATCTTGGCTCTGCCCCCGACATTGTGGAGATTAAAAGGGAAATATGAGACATAGTTCATGCCCTAACCCCTACAAGCAACTCAATACAGAGGAAATTATTGGATTTGGAATCAGCCATGCCTTGAGTTCAGATCCTGACTCTGCCAGTTACCATCATGACTCAATGATACTAGAGTTAGAAAACCTGGCTAAAAACCTACTTCTGATACTTAACTGGTTATGTCGTCTTTGGCAAGTCATTTCAGTTTCTTCACTAGAAATTGAGAAAGTTTATTAGATGGCCATTAAGATCTGTCCTAATTCAATGACCCTACTATATTCTTTACTGAGTAATTTCACACCCTGACCTTTGCTTGTCTCATCTATAATTTGGCAATAATAATGATATTTCTCTTATCCTCATAACAGTGATATATTGTGAGAGTCAGATAAAATAATTCATAGAAGAGTATGTTGAAAATTGCATTATAGGGGCAGCTGGGTGGTACAGTGGATAGAACAGTGGCCCTGGAATCAGGAGGACTTGTGTTCAAATAAGACCACAGAAACTTATTAGTTATATGGCCCTGGGCAAATAACTCAACCCCAACTGCTTCTAAAAAAAGAAAGAAGAAAATAAACTAGCTGATACAAAAGGCTGGTTTTGGGTTCTGATGACATGGGTTCAAGTCCTGACTCTGCAACTAACTACCTATGTTATCATTAGTAAGTTATGTCAACTTTGTGAGGCTTATTTTCATCAGATATAAAATGAGGGAGCTATACTTACTGACTTTTGAGGACCCTATGACCCAGTAAGCTGTCTATACCATTTCATCAGGACACATAAAAAATATGAAGTGATTATACCATTTTGTTGCTGGAATAATGTGAGGAAAATTCAGTTATTTTCACCACATAGAAATCTATAAGTCAATGAAATTCTATTCTGTATCTTAGGATAGCGTCCCAAGTCTATGAACAGTTAAAAAATTATACATTTTGATTTTTTTCCCATGCATCCTTTTCCTGTTATTTGCTTTTAATCATGTTACAGTGTTGCCTTTCTCAAAATTAT
The DNA here is from genome assembly GCA_028627135.1 of Pseudochirops cupreus. NCBI lineage: Eukaryota > Metazoa > Chordata > Mammalia > Diprotodontia > Pseudocheiridae > Pseudochirops > Pseudochirops cupreus. The sequence goes on from CM053583.1 coordinate 329,527,785, forward strand.
GCCTTACAGGGCAGATTTCAGAAAGCCAAGTGCTCTAATAGAAAACAGACTAGAAATGAGAACAAATTTTGTTTTCTTCCATAGTAAAAAAACAAAGTAAAAAAGAAAAAAAATTAAGAGTAATTAAAAATGGGAAACTTGTCCTGCTTCCAGTGAAACTTTTTTATTTCATCAGTAGAAAAAAATCTGGAACCAGGAGAACTTTGTACACAATTATAGATACTTTTTATCTGTGACAACTAACTTTGATAGACTGGGATCCTCTCAGCAATGCAAGGTTATAAGCCAACTCCAAAAGATTCATGAAGGAAAGGGATATCCACATCCAGAGAAAGAACTACAGAGTCTGAATGAAGATTGAAGCAAACTATTTACTCTCTCTTTTGTGTTTTGTTTTGTTCTGTTCCTTCTTTCTCATTGTTCATGCCATTGTTTATAATTCTTCTTTACAACTTGACTAATGTTTAACGTGAAGGTATTTGTAGAACCTATATGAAATGGTCACATAGCTTATTATTAAGATAGTAAGGAAAATCTCTTAATTTCCAATCCAATGCCATTTCTGCTATAATACTGCAAAACTTCAAGAACCTATGATTTCATTCACATATAGTGCTATATGAATTACTGCAGACAACAGGTAATTTTCATTTGTCTTAATTTTGTGAAGTAGTGGTGATATATCAGTCCTTTTACTAATACTAAACTGAAGTTCTGACCTTGTCTAGGTAAAACAGAATTATTACTGCCCCACTTTTAGTTAGTTCTCTTTCAGTTGAGTGCAATATTTCTTATCATAGACATATTTTAAATTGATTTTTAAAAATTTTTAATTCTATATTTTTAAAGAATTGATATTACTCCAAGGATAGGTCAAGAAGTTGTAGATCTTTAAAAGCACACTTCTATTGCCATTAAAGATATTGTAAACATGGAGGGAGTGGTTTAGGGATTTTGATCTTACTTCTATGGGTCAGAGTATCTTGTACCTATTGGTGCAATGATGAACTCTGATAAATACATAGATATATTGAGAAGCAAAGTTGTTCCAGAATTACAGAAATTCCCAAATGGTGATGGAATACTATAACAGACTTGTAGAATGCCACACATCATGAACATTTTTTTTTAAAGGGCCTAGAATGTGACTGACTTAAACCCCATTGCAAACTTATAGGTCATAATCAAGGTTAGACTTGGAAAAATTGATTGTTCATCAAAAGTATACCTGATATACAATGAAATTAAAGCATGGTACCATGATACAGAATTAAGGAATGTGTCAAAATTTTGCAACCTCAATATCAAACGGTATGAAATTGTAGCAAACGAGAATATAGCATACATATTAAGCCTTTTAAATGTCAAAAGTTGTCTGGTTTAGTGATATGTCACTAAATTTAATTATTTTAGTTTGAATTAATTTGCACACTTATTGAAAGTACTCCTTCCTTTTACTGAAGGAGGAAATTGACACTTTATGCCTAAATAAAACACTTTCATTTGCATCAGAGACCAAAATATTTAATTACCTTAGTCAATTTTCTGATGAAAAGTCTCTCCAAACTTAGTCTTGTTTTCAAATAAGAGACAAATAAATCCTTGGACCTATCCAACTTGGTAAGACCTTCAAGCACTGAATTAAAAAATTCAGAGTAACCTTTAGCTATAATGAGGCATCCTGTATAACTGTTTGTTACCTGGACAAAATAACCAGACTGAAAATTAAAGCATGATAAATCTGGAGTTGGAAGAGAACTAGCAGGTCTTTAGATACATTTCTTAATCTTATAATTGAGGAAATGAGGTCTGAGTATTTTAATTACTTAGCCTATACAAAGATAAGAAGTGGCAGTGGCCAGTATTTGAACACTGGACTTCTGACTCTAAATCTGGGTTTCTCTCCATTAGACTATGCTGCCTCCGTAATTTATTTTGGTGTTTTTATATTATCCTGACACAATTTATTTTGTAATATTTCATATTATAAAATTAAAGAAAAAAAACATGAATATTTCCTCTCTTCACTACTGTTTTCATCATTTTCTTAGTCCAGTAAGAGGCCAGTCTATTTACCTCTTATTCTAATCTAATATAGAGCTATAATGCCAACACAGAAATGAATGAACTGAATAAATTCTCAAACCAAGAGTTGGGCGATAAAACTTGGAAAAAAGCAGCCATTGAGGAAAGAAGTCTGAGAGGAAAAATAGGTTGCCTTAGAAGTAATTTCTAAAAACACCACTATTGTATAACAACAACAACAACATTAATAAGAGTCAGAAAACGTGGTACAGAGCAACCATTCCAACCAGTAACCCAACCCTTGCCACCGAATGATTCCTTTCTATACTAATTTTTCCCCTCCTTTCTCTCAATACAAAAAGAGGTTTAAAATTTGTCATTTATGCTCGTGGGCTTCCATGTTCAAATGTGCTAGGCCTTTCACAAGAAATTTGAGGATAAAAGAGAAAAAGAATTAACAAAAGCCTATGCTAATTTCTTTTCAATCCTGAGTATGTAGTGTCTATGAATTTTTATGGTAGCTACATTGATTTTAATAGGTATGGATATTTCTATTTGTAAATAGAGATATCAAGCATTCTTCCTCCTCTCCTGAATACTTGAGTAAATAGCAGCATAATCAGACTAAATGAAACAATGTGTGAAAGGACTAAAGAATGTTGACTGATTGGATGCCTAGGGTGAAGTGCTTTTATGGAAACTAGGTCTAATAGATGATAGCTACATAATACTATATCCTTATTCTGCACCATCTTTTGAACCTTGCACCATTCATCTCCCCTTAAATAGCTTGGAAGTACTGAATCCAATGAATATAGGACTAAAATATCACTTATTCTCAATACAAGCCAAGTGATTATCATTTAACTTTAAAGAAGACATGTTTTGTTAAATGTTTGCTTCGATAGTATCTTCTGATTGATCCATAGGATTGCTTTATTCTTATTTCTTCAGATTGATATGCCCTTTCCTACATCCTTTGTAGAAACTTAGGGATGTAATTTTTCATGAAGATTTTAATGTATTTAGAGAAAGTAAAATGGACACTGGAGTGGTTGTTTCTGGAGTTCTCAGCAACATTTGTCTAGACAGATTATCATTCATTCATCAATAAACCTATTTGTTCATATTTACCATCTAGAACTGACAAGTCTAAGCTGCATTCAAATGATACAGAATGGTATGATAGCTTCTTAGGTTTGGGTCAGGAGCAACTTTGTAATTAATGTCCCAAATGTCATAATATTTGACTCATAAGAAGCTGCTTCTTTAAATTCCAAGGTTCTCAGTAAGAGAAAAGGAATGATATTAGCATCAGGACCAGCTCTAAGACCCTCACTCCTGCTATGATAATCCTGAACTTTACTCCTCCCTTAGCTTTGAGTCTCCAAGATGAAGATGAAGTTCAGTCTTGAGATTGATGTCTTTAGAACTACTCAGTCCCAATATATATATCTGGACCATTGCTCCTTCTATCAACAGACTATCAAACTCCTCCCACAATGATAGAGTGAAAAAAAATTGGCCCTTGACTTATACCCGAGGACAGGGGAAAATGAACTGGAGTTCCATTATTTGTTTCTTTGAAAAAGATATATGATATGATATTAATAGCATTTAGCGCTTTTTCAGTTCAGTTATTTCAGTTGTGTCTGACTCTTCAAAACACTATTTTGGGTTTTCTTGGCAAAGATACTGGAATGGTTTGCCATTTTTTCCTCCAAGCACTTTTATTTTTGCAAAAAAGTTTTACGCACATTATCTCATCTATCCTCACAACAACCCTGGGAGGGACTAGCTATTATTATCCCCCTTTTAGAGCTGAGGAAACTAAGGCAGAAATCAGTTAAACGACTTGCTCAGGGCCCACAGCTAGTGAATGAGGACAGACTTGAACTGACTCAAAGTCTAATGATCTATCCATTGTGCCACCTAGCTGATGATGTCCTTTTCATTTGTAACACCCAAGGAGACCAAAGACTTCACTGTTAGAACTTTTAGAAAAGAAATTTAGGAACAAACTCTCACAAATTTAGGGAAAAAAACCATACAGTTTTGAAATGCTATTACATTCTTATGCTTTTAGGTATTAAAATTTTTTTTTCTATCAACAATAAAGGCCATTCCCCCTTACCCCTTTGTGTATATATACTCCTCATTCTTCCTTCGGAAAACTCTATTATATTTTTTTCAGGTAATTTTCGTTCACCTAAGACTTTCTCACCTTAAAATTATAATATACTGCTCTGAAATCTGAAGCTAAACTTATTTATTCCTTTGCAAAATAGGGTGGAAGAGGAATAGGGAGGGGTAATTGGGGGAAGAAGAGGGTAGTCTAAAAAGTCTCAGAATAGCACTCACATTTCCATAGGAATCAATCTTTCTTTCATATCTAAAATGATCATATTTATAACCTTCATAATTTCACATATTTATGTTTCTAGAAGTGGTTAATGAAAGCCCTCAACATGTTTTCAAATCTTTAGACCTGGCATAGTAGAACAGGCATGCAGCTGATTTCCTGCCTTCTCTCTGAGGAAAAAGAATTAGTGGTCATAAAAGGTAATTTATGGGCTAACCCTTCCTTTTCATTTGTATGGTACTTTTCCTCCTATTTATGTTTAATTTGCTGAAGTGCTCACAAAATGGAGAGATGAGAGTGTATGGTTCTCTTTTGGGCACCAAGCCAGGCAGCTCAGCAGGAGAAACTTAATTTTTAAATTTAGTTTTAATTGAAATGTGGTGCTAGAGAGGCAACAAAATTCAAGAAATGGAAATTAAAAAATAAAATAAAATCCCATGGGAACACAGTCTTAAAGTTTCAGAAAAGAGAACACTAGGACAAGAATACCAGAGTGCTACATTATTCTCCTCCTCACGCCTCAGTGATAAAGACACAGCTGTACATTGACATCTGTAGCAAAATTATAGATACATTTAAAATATGTTTGAGATAAATGCATATATACTTGTATATCATATTACTTCTAATTTTAAAATAGAAAACATATATTAGCTATGGAATGACAATATTATTAGAAAAGCTACTTGCATATTGTACAGTTATAATTTTTCCAGTCACATATCTAGATTATATTTGATTCAAGTCAGTAGTTGATAGGAGGGCCACATACAACTCCTCATCTTCAGAAATTTTACCAGTTGCCAAATCTTGCTACCTCATGCTATGAAATCTCTTCTACCCATTCTCCCTAACTCATGTAGCCATTACCTTATTTCATGACCTTATCACTTGTCGCCTAGATTATTGCAATTAATAGCCTCCTAGTTGGTCTCCACATCTCAAATTTCTCTCTACTCCAATTCATCTTCTGTAAAGCTACCAAATGATTTTTTTTAAATGCAGATTTAACCATGTCACTTGCCTTCTTGGTGAACTCAAGGAAGGGACTATTCCTATTGCCACTAGGATTAAATACAAAGGCCTACTTTTGACTTTTGAAGTCCTTCACAACCTGGTTCCAATCTCCATTTCGGCCCCATTATAAACTTATTCCTTTTATTCTCTATAATTCATCCAAATTAGATGTCCATCTGTTCTGAACAAACTACATTCCATCTCCTGTCTCTGAGATGCCTTTGCCTTGATTGGACCCCCTGCTTAGAACACACTCTTCTCATCTCTGTCTCATTGAATACCAGTTTTCCACCAAGATGAGGCACCTCCTTACAGGAAGTCTGTTATAATTCCCAACTGCAAAAACCCTCCTGCACTAACTACCTTGTATGTAATCACATTGTGTTTCCTCACATATTTATTTCATCCCTTTTGTAGCCACTACTGGCCTCTAAGTCAATTCCAAGCTTTTCTTAAGGAATTCAGTACTTGTCTCATAGCCTTCCCCTTAACCCCAACCCCTGCATCTTGCATGGGAACTTCAATATAAATGTTGAGATCTTCTTGCATACCCTGATTCATCAATCTCCTTAGCTCTCAAGATGTGTTATATCATCTTTATTATACCTCAGCTACAGACATGGATGGTTTGTAATCTTGATCTGATGATCACTCATAACCATTCTATCTCTGTTACCCAGAACTTCAAAATTCTTCTTTCCAATAGCAATCACCTATCCTATTTTTATCAAAGCTGCCTTCATTCTAAACATATTATTTATCATCATTGTAACTTGGTGTTCTCCTAGTATCTTACCTCTATTCTGGTCTCATTTTTCTCCCTTTACAAGGCAGATCCTTTGTTAGACCAGTACAAATATGTATTATTTTATAACCCTGAATCTCTTGCCTCCTTTTCACATCACTTTGCCATTCCAACCCTGGGTCATCACCTTCTTAGATACTATTCTATGTTACAGAATGCTGCCGCTTAAAGCCACATAACTATGGATTCTCTACAAATTTATGTTGCCTAAATTCAACTGGGTTCTCATTACTACATGGCTACCAGTCTGCTAAAATATCCTTCTCCTCCTATGCCAGGGATGTTGATTCCTATTTTCTTGGGAAAATAGACATTGTCTGGCATAATATCCCTCCCTCAATCTACATTTCAAAACCTCTGTAATTTACCCCCCTCGTTTCCTCATTTGTCCCAGTCTATAAGGAGGAGCTAAACTTTCTGCTTCCAAAGGAAAGTCTTCTACTTGTGCTATTAATCCAATATTTTCTCATTTCCTAATGAAGCTTGTCATCTGGATTATTTCCTCTGTCATTTTCAATTTGATCCTATACCCCTGATTCCTGAGCTATTGCCCAGGCCTGCTTCTTCAACTTCTCCCTAACTTTCAAGTTATAATCCCATTAATGGCCAAACTGCTAGAAAGTTTCTTCTATATCCATTGACTCCATTTCCTCCTTTCTCCTAATTTTTCAGTTGCTTTAAAGTCTACCATCCTAAAACTTCATTGACATTTTCTTTGATACAAGCTCTTAACTGATAAATCCAGTGAATTTTTCTTGGTCCTCCTACTCCTCCTCCTCCTCCTCCTCCTCCCCCTCCTCCTTCTTTATATTTTGCTTTTTGGAGGGCAATTGGGATTAAGTGACTTGCCCAAAGTCACATGGCTAGTAAGAATGTCAAGTGTCTGAGGCCATATTTGAACTCAGGTCCTCCTGACTCCGGGGCTGGTGCTCTATTCACTGTGCCACCTAGCCTGTTCCTTATTCCTCTTGATAGTAGCTTTGACACTATCATCCACTTCCTCATTCTGTATTTTCCACCCTTTGCCTTTTCTGACACTTAAGGTGACGTTATGTATAGAATGATGAATTTGGAATCAGGCAGATCTGCATTAAAGTCCTGTTTCAGACTTTAGCTTTGTTTCCCTGGGCAAGTCACTCATCATTTCTTAGCCTCACTTTCCTCATATGTAAAAGGAGGATAGTAATAGTACCTATTTCATAGAGTCATTGTGAGGAACAAATGATATAATATGCATAAAGTGATTTGCAAACCTTAAAGTGCTATACAAATGTGCTATTATTCCAATTAGTCTGACCATATCTATTCAGTCTCCTCTGCTGGTGTTAAAAGTGGTTATCCTGGGCCCTTTTCTCTTGTCTTACTATACTGCCCCTTGGTTATCTCATTATTTCCAAGGGTTCTATTATCATCTCTTTGCAGAAGACTCCCAAATCTATGAATGGATTATTAATATCTTCCCTGAGATTATTATCACTATATTACCAACTATCTGATGAATATCTCCACCTAAATGTCCTGTAAGCATTTTAAATCTACCATGTCCAAAAGTAAACTCACATTTTCTCACATAACAATCCCTTCTTCCAACTTCTCATTTTTATTGAAGGCAACACCATCCTCACAGTCTCCCAGGTTTATAACCTCAGAATCATTCTCAACTCTTTCTCCTCCCTTACCCCTTCACATCCAATCAATTGCTAAGTCTTATGAATTCTGAGGTCACATATCTATAACATCTGTCCCCTTCAGAAGAATATTATTTCTTAATATTTCTAGACAAATAAACTGGTGATTTTAATAGGCTTCCATTCAATAACATCAAGAGACTTGACCCAAATGATTCCACTATATACTCGCTGGTAGGTAGTATTAGATTTGGTGTTTAAAAACCTGGGCTTGAGTTCTGGCTCAGAAACGTATTGGCTCTATAACTATCCATCAATCCAAAAACCAACAAACTTTTATTCAGGACCTATTGTTTTCTAGGTACTAAGCTTAGCATTGAGGATACAAAGACAAGAATAAACCATGGGCAAGTTACTTTAACTCGTTGGCCTTAGTTTTCTCCTCACTTAATTAACAGTTATTATGCCAACACTCAACACAAAATTGTTTTGAAGAGGCTATGAATTGTAATGCACTACAGAAATGTAAGTTATTACTTAAATGGTAAACTAAAATTTTGAACAACAACCAAAAAAGAAAGACCCAACAACTATACTTTGTTCAAAAGAATTTCTGAAAAAGTGACTTGGTTATTTTGCAGGGAAAACCTTGCTTGTCAAGGACATGGTATTTATTGTACAGTGTATCTTCCTCATGGAATCAAGGAAAGACTATAATCTGGATATTATCCTCCCCCATCTAGATCAGCTTCAAAGGATTCCATTGTTTTTGGTGATCTAATTAGGAAAGGAGACTATATTACCATGTTTATCCCATATGATCAAAGATTAAGAGCTGGTAGAGATGTCAGAGATCATGCAGACTAATCACCTTATTTTATAGTTTAAGAAACTCAGACTCAGAGATGAACAGTGGTTTGCCTGGGATCACACAGTTACCACATGATAGAAAAAGGATACAAACCGAGCTTTTCTTACTCCAGATTCTATGCTCTCTCTAAGTGCTACATCTCACTTGGAAATACTGTGTTTTAGTATTACCAGACTTTTGAGATCTCAGTTCAGTCACTTTTACTAAAAAAAAAAATAATAATAATAAAAAATGTCAGGACTGAAAGGAAGCATATAGTATTTCCCACTTTATACATCAAATGAAGAATCAGAGACCTAGTATAGAGAGATAAGACTTAATGCCAAGTCAAATACTTTTTCTGGTTTGCCACATATCATTTTATTTCAATGTCTGGAATTTCTCTCATTTGTATCCTTTCCCTGCTGTTATCCTTATTCCCACTGCTGCTGTCCTGTCCTAACTAGTTTAGTTCCTCACCACCACCTGGACCACTTCAATAGCCTTCTAACCTGTTTCATCTGCCACTCTCCAATCTCACAAATATTCTCTACCCCCTTCAAACCCTCCTACAGCTGCCAGATGAAGCTTAACAAATGTCCAGATTGTATTGTGTCATGCTGCTGCCCCAAAATTTTGGATGACTTCTTGCTTCCTCCGCAGAATGAAAACATCTCTTCCTCAAGAGTTTAGAGACTAGGTAGGTCAACTTATTAAAACAAACAATTAATATCCCAAACAAGTCTATTATCTATTGTTTTCTCATAAGCCTAATGATTCATCTTTACAAAATGCCAAGAGGGAGCTTGAGAGGGCTCCCCTCTTGTCAAGAAATGTTCACAGGTTCCCATGAACCTGTCAAAAGAAAAAAAGTCTTGGTTTGACTTGTCCTGTCACTTTTCAAGAGCACCATAAGTCCCAGGTTATTTTTATTCTGGAGGCCAAGTGAATTCTATGAAATTCTCTGAAAAATATGTTGAAATTACACAATTGTCCTGGTTGCCCTATCTTCACACATTAGCCAACTGATTGTCAACAGTCTTTGGTCATAGCTGCTCAAATCACATCAAAACATAGTTTTCATCCAAGTGATTGTCTAGCTTTCTGGGGAAAAAAAACATAAAACAAACTAATGTTTAACTAAATTGATGTCCCTATTTCCTCTACTTAAATAGAATATTCTCCTCCACCTTCTTGGCTTCCCTGGATTTCTTCATATCATGGCTAAAATTGCACCTTCCAAAGGAAGTCTTTCCCACTCCTTTATAATTCAAAAGCTTTCCTTCTATTGATTATCACAGTTTCTATGTTGTTTTCCCCCATTAAATTATGAGTTCCTTGAAGGCAGGAAGTCTCTTTTGCCTTTCTTTAAATTCCCAGAGGTTAGCATAGCACCTGACATGTGTTTAATAAATATATATTGCCTGCCTGACTGTTTATAGGACCATAGCCTTAATTCTGAAAGGGCCACAGAGGTCATATAATCAAATGCTCTCATTTTACAGAGAAGGGAGCTAAATCCCTGAGAAGTGATATAATTTCCCAAAGTCACAGAGGCAGTAAATAAAAGAGTTAGAATTTGAATCCAGGTTCTCTGACCCCAAATCCAGCATTTTAAAAAACATTTTCCCTAGCAGTTTCTATTCAGTACTACATCATAGTTATTGAAAAAGAGTAAAATTCACTGAACTTTAAATTATAGTTTGGTATTAACATTTCACTATGACATCTCCAACTTGGAGGAATATCACAAAATATAGTGGGGTATCTTGATTTTAGTCAAACAGAAGACCAAAAAAAGTCTTTGAATTAATCTTTAGTTTGCCTGCTCTTGCTACCTCATTAATCCTAAATGGTGTCAGTCAGTTGAGTCTAATAGCTGTGAGTGTTACTGCCGTGGTCAGTTCTAAATTATAGTATTGATTAATTGATTGTCTTCTTCCAGTTGTGAATTATATTAGCGCTGGCTGAGACTGCCTGGCTTAGGACCAGGGCCTAATTTCCTATGGAAGACAACAAGCAAATCCACACTTTCACTGTTGTGGTTAAGTGGCTGTTTAGAAGAGTAAAAGCTCTGGAAAGATTGTCTGACAGAAAGGAATATGCTAAATATAATGAATACCTACTTATTGATGGCTTCTTTCCAAAATAGGGAAAGTGTGGGATAGAAAACTGGTCAGGACTTTGTTTTTTCAATCCCAGGCTTACAAAGCTATCTGAAAACTCGGAATGCTCTGAAATCCAGAGAAGGGATCAAACATAGATGATTGGGTTTATAATGAGCTAGCATGTGGAGCTGATGCATGCTCATTTGGTCAAAACTATAGTTGGTTGTGGTGCCTTCAAACTAAATAGGAATTAGAGAGGGTCATAGCCTCCTTTATATTGTTGGCACTGTTGTCTAGAGAAAACTGCAGCATACCTCTAGCTCTGTGATTGGCATCTGCTGGGCAGTGCTTTCTTTTTGGAATTACTGACAAATTATGAGGTTAATTGGAGGAATAGAATATTTCTTTTTTAACTATATGCTTGATAGAAGAGAATCTCAGAGTTGGGAGTGACCCTGGAGGTTACATTTCCAAACCATCATAAGCAAGAATCCCCTCTATATTTTACCTGTTAAGTGGCCAACTAGTTGGTGCCTGAAGTCTTGCTAAGGAGGTGGTAGGATGGTCAATGACCTCTGGGGATAATCCATTCCACTTCTGCATACCTCGAATACTTAGGATATATTCTCATATATCAAGCTTGGATTCTTCTCCCTGCACTTTTCACATATTACTTTTAGTTTTGTGTTCTAGCAGTAAGCAGAATCCCATTTCCACTTAACAACCTTTTGAAAACTAAAAACAAACAAAATAACACCCAGAATAACATTTTTCTTAAGTCTGCTCTTCTACAGGTTTAATATACCTAGGTCCTTCAGCTGGCCTTGATGTGCCATGAATTCCACGTTCTTTATCATCTTGACCAACTCCTCTATATACTTTCTAAATTCTCTCTCTCTCTCTCTCTCTCTCTCTCTCTCTCTCTCTCTCTCTCTCTCTTTCTCTATCTTTTAAAATATGCCTTTAACAGAATTCAGTGATACAGTTATGGTTTCATGAAGGGACAATACAGTAGCACAATTGTTTCTTTAGTCTGGAGCATCATACCTCTCTAAATATAGCCTAAGATTGCATCAGCTTTTTGGAGTACCATATTAGACTATTGATTCACAATGAGATTATAGTATACTAAAACTCCCAGAATTTTGCAAACAAATTACTTTCCAGTTATCTCATTCATTTTCTATCTGTGAAGATAGTTTTTTAATGCAAGTACAAAATTTTACTTTCATCCCTGTTAAGTTTTATTGTATAACATGGTTCCCAATGTCCTAGCCTGGCAAGATCTATTCAGATTTTGATTCTGTCATCCAATATATCAACTCTCAGCATTGAACCATCCTAAATTTGATAAAAATGTCATCAATATATACTTGTGAATGTATGTATTTATGTGTATATATAATATGTCTGTCTGTCTGTATATATGTATGTACACTGGTATAAGATCAAAGACCTATTCCCTCCTACCTCCCCTCCCAGGGCACACTATTAGAAATCTACTTTCCAGGGGCGGCTAGATGGTGCAGTGAATAGAGCGCCAGCCCTGGAGTCAGGAGGATCTGAGATCAAATCCAGCCTCAGACACTTGACACACTTACTAGCCATGTGACTTTGGCAAGTCACTTAACCCCAATTGCCCTGCCAAAACAAACAAACGAACAAAAAGTTTACACCAAGCCTTCAGTGGCTACCTTTGGGTCTGGTCATTCCATTGGCTCTGAGTCAACTCAAGTTAAACTGTTGTTTAGCCCACATCATGTTTCCTTGTTAACAAAATATGATTAAAAATTTAGTCACATTCTTTGCTAAAGCCCAGAAAAAGATCCCTTTACCTGAACAGGTGAACATTTTTTAGCCTTCTGTATTTGTCCGCTGATCTTTCTCACAAATGTGATTATCTCACATGGTGGCATATGAAACAATAAAATAGCTGAATGTTAGGTGTTCTTTGTGGCTTTAAATTCTCAGTGTTAAATTGGAGTAGGGCTGATACTCGAGATCACAAAACTAGGCGCAGAGGATTTATGTGCTGTTCTTGTGTTTGCAGGTAATCAGATCTTTCAAAATAGCTCCCTCCTTTCCCATTCTAGAGCACTTTACCTTTACCTTACCTACAACAATCATCCTTTTTCTTAAAAGCAGCTATGAAAAGAATGTGTTCTTTCCCTATTTCATATGAAAATTTCAGGAACTTTTAGTTATCTAAGAGAATAATATGAAGCAGCTATTCTTCTTTTACCTAAGAAAATCAGCATTAAAGAAACAAATAGTGATATTGGTTTTTAAAATTGCATTATGGTAACTTTAATAAATTAATAATTTTGCTTTACACATATAACTTTGCTTTCATAAGGAAGTATTCTTTTCTCACTCTTGCAGAAGGCAGGAATAAATCTACATCATTTTTTCTCCTTTAGAAACAACCTAATAATTTGTGTTTTTTCTGTTAAGCTAAAACAATGAAAGTAAGAGGAAATCAAGTTTATAATCTCTTTTTTTAAATGGACATTTGTAAAAGTAAATAGATTGCTAAATATGATATCGATAAATTTCTTACATACTCCTTATAGTCATATGTTCTCTTTATTGGTTTACAGAAAACTATTTGTTTTAGTGGGGCACTTACATGAAGTAGAAAGAGTTTTAGGCCTAAAGTCAGGAAGACTCATCTTCCTGAGTTCAAATCTGGCCTCAGACACTTAACGCTTACTAGCTATGTGACCTTGGGCAAGTCACTTAACCCCAATTGCCCTGCATTTCCCCCTTTAAAAAGCAGAAAAAAAGAAAAAAGAAGTTAAAAAAAATGAGCTGGAGAAGGAAATGACAAACCACTTTGGTATCTTTGTCAAGAAAACCCCAAATAGGGTCACAGAGTTGGACATGAATAAAAAAATGAATAAAAAACAATGAAGACAATAACATTTGTTTTAGTAGAAGAGAACCTAACTATTTAGATGTGTCTTTATTTTTACTCTGGTTTTGTTAAAACAAACAAACCAGCAAACAGCTCACTAATTTCTTGTTTATCAGTGATCTTGAATTCCTATATGGATTCAATCTCTGCACCTCTTTATTATCAAAAGCTATTACATCATATCTAAAGCATCTGTCTGAAAAAAAAAAGTCCCCCTTTTATCCCTGACCTGTGGGCAAATAAGAATATCTTTCCATAGAGCCAGGCTCCCAAATTATATAATTTCAAATTTAACCTCTGACCCCCTCACTCCCACATGATCTAGGTCTCAGAATCAGATTAAGCTAATAAGAATCCAATAGTGTATAAGGAAACAAGACCCATGTCTCTGTACTGTATAAGGAAAAATGAGTGCCATACCATTGAACTATTGATTTGTTTCTGGAACCTGTATCCCAGCTGTTTTAACTCTTACAACCATGGGATCAGGAGCAAACCTTACGCTAGAAAAACTACAGGTGTGGAAGAACATATCCAAGTATGGAAGTGCTGAACCTCAAATTAGTATCTATGCACCTTAATTTTTCTACAAAATAAAGAGGTAGCCAAATTCACTTTGAATTTCATCCTAATACCCTTGGCTTTAGATAACTTGGTATTATATATAAATGCGACCTCTCATTTATCTGTTGTAGCCACTGACTACCATAAAAAATAGCACCTATTTAAAGACTATTTCCTACAAGGTGGTGGATGAAAACTAATATATGTCTTCCCCCCCACCCTTCCTCAAACTTCCCACCAAAAAAAATCAAACTCTAAGTCATAGCCCTATTAGAAAATAAAATGAGATTAATGAAGTAAGACCTGTTCTTGATGAGACTATGCTGGTCTTTGTGATCTTTTTTTCTAAATGTTTAATATCAGTCTTTTTTAAAAAAAATATTACATACTAGAACTTAGCCAGAATCAAAATAATTCTCCCTGACCTATAAGAGTACAAATACCATTATCTACTTTTTACAAAAAATTGGGACATTTGTCCTCCTCAGTCTCTTGGTACTTCTTGCATTCACCATCATCTTTTAATGGTCATGGACAATGGTTTATTAGTCGGATCTACAAGTTTCTTTAGTACTTTAGAATAGTTGATCTGGGATAGGTAACAAATTTGTCAAGCTTTTCTAGGTGCTCTTGTGTGAGATGAAAGAGTTCAGAGTCTGAATCTGAGGTCAGAAAAGGTCTTTATTCTTTCTCATGAGAAAGGACTCTGTCCCTGTCTCTCACATGGAGCCTGCAGGGAGAGAGCAACAGGTAGAAGCCAGCTCAAGGTTATAATCTTCTAATGCAGAAACCCAACGCCCCCCAAATGGCCTTCACTGTTGTTGGTAGAGGGGCTGACCCACAACCTAAGCATGGGAATCTATCTCTGAGACAAAGGACCTGGAAACATGTGGGTGTCCAATGAAAGCAGTCTTTAACCTTATTTGACAAATCTTGTGCTGAGGTGGCACTGAGCAGGGTCTCCATTGCTCTAAATCCCAGATTGCTGGAGGATCAGGTGACCTCTAAACCTAGGCCTAGTGAATACCAAAGCCATTCTAGATTTGATTTTTCAGAATGGGGAAACTTCACTATAAATTATCCCTCACACTCTCTAACCACTACCAGATGATTTATCTTAGTTAACAAGTCTTATTAATCCCCTTTATTATGTCCTTTCTAGTCTAAAGATTTTTAAAAACTTTTTCTTCTTTAAATTGAATATTTTTTGAGCAATTTAGCTTTTTTCCATTATCATCATAATCATCCTATCCCAAGCAGCAGTCTCATTTCTTCTTTGGATTTCCCTCTTTCCTTTATATGTGTAAAAATAGATATCCTTTTGTTGTCTTTGGCTTTTTTTTTTGCCAGTCTCAAGCCATTCTGAGATTTAACATTCAAATATTACTAATCTTATTAAGCTACTATCTAGTTTATATCTCTTCTGCTACCTGTCTTTGATTTTACTTTTTCTATATTTAAAAAAAAATCTAAGTGAGTTCTCTGCAATCCACATTGGTCTCTTTTCACCACTGTGTGTTTTCATTCTTATTGGGACCTTATCTTTTTGATGTTTTCAAAATTTCAATATTGAAAACTCCCCATAGAAATAAAACTTAGTATAAGAGAGCTTTGAATTGGAGCAGAAGACATGGATTAAAACTATCATGCTGCTTCTGTATGACTTGGCCAAGGTCTTCAGTTTCTTCTTATATAAAAGAGCAAGGTAGGACTAGATTGCCTCTAAGCGTCCTCCCAGATCTAGAGCTATTCTCTTAATTTGGGCTGATCTGATCTGTGTATCCCTCTCCCCCTCCCCCATGGAATTGTGTATTTTTAAATGAACCTTTTGAAATCTACTTTTCCCAGATTTGGGGTACATTTCAGGATATGCTCAACTTACATCTTTTGTATCATAAATTCTGATACAGTGCTCATTTCCCCATAATTTTCTCATTATTTCTAATACAGAGTGAAGTGAACGCATTTCTTTTATGGTGGAATAAGATTCAGAATATAGTTTACTTTCCTTCATTTCTCTACCTTTTGAGAGAAGAAATTTTCATCATCAAATAAAAAAAATTACTAGCTGTATTACTTTTGTGAGAAATACAATTCCACTAGATGTCTGAGGAAAGAAAGTTCACCATCACCACTGTATCATGACTTCTTCTTTATCAAATTTCTCATTTACTGTCTCTTTCTGTCGAGGTAAGGCATGCCCTCATTAGAGAAGGTGCTGTGCTCTATGAACAAAGCAGAAGAAACGTGAGATGCACAGACTTAGAGAATCCATC
Organism: Pseudochirops cupreus; assembly: GCA_028627135.1. Classification (NCBI taxonomy): domain Eukaryota; kingdom Metazoa; phylum Chordata; class Mammalia; order Diprotodontia; family Pseudocheiridae; genus Pseudochirops; species Pseudochirops cupreus. The sequence goes on from CM053583.1 coordinate 329,544,337, forward strand.
CCAAATATTAATATGGAATATTTGTGCCCAACCTGTGGTAGAATATTCCAAGCTTATATTGGTTTGATCAGCCAGTCAGATGCATTGTAACTCAACTTTAACATAGTGCTGTCATTTTGGTCCTCTTCAGGAATGAATGAAAACAACCAAGTATATTTAGATGGCAATATCATTTCTGATTCTGTCTTCAGTTAAATAATTCTCTGTTATGGTTCCTGGATTTCCTTTTATGTATATTTAATTAAAATGCAACAGTTACTCAGACTCCTCCTTCCCCCACCACTTTACCTATAGCATTTTTCCTGACCCTTGGCCTGGCACTCTGAGACACTTAGTTGCCCAAATAGAACTTATATCGCCTCCAGGTACTGTGCTTACTGCTGTGGACCAAAGTATACACTAGTAAGAAATTCATTGCCTGTGGGGAGTTTTCATTCTAATGGGGAAGATAACAGAAAAGGAAAGCAGGAAAGGAACTAGGATAGATGATCAAGGCAGTACTATTTGAAAAAGGTGAAGGGAAGAGAAAAGAAGCAACAGAAAGTCTCCAGAGCCAAGTTCTAGGCAAGTTAAGACAAGTAGAGTTCTTCAAAGTAAAGTGAGTAGGCACTTAATTTAAATAACTAAATATTTAACTTAAATGAAATAACTAAATAGTAACAGTTCTCAACCTTCCTAATACCATAACCCTTTAATACTAGTATGTGGGCGTATCTGCATATGGGCAGACCTGCCTGGAGGAGACTGATAGAGGAGCCATGTCTCAGTTCCTAAGATCATCCGAAATATGTGTTTTCTGATGGTCTTGGGTGACCCCTGTGACCCCTGTGAAAGGGTTGCTTGACCTCCAAAGGGGTCGTGACCCACAGGTTGAGAACTGCTGGTTTAGAGCCATAGAGTAGTAGAACTTAAGGAGATTTCAGTCAAAGTTTCTTTAGACATGATAACAAAATCAACCTTAAAAATGTTAAGTGGGTATATCAAGATGGAAGGATGGATTGTTCCAATAACTGAGTCATAAATGAACTGAATTAACTATTTAAAAAATGCTACACACATAATGTCAGAATTTTGATTAATCCCCCAAACCAATACATGTAAATCTTTGAAGCCTAAGAGCTCAGTGAGTATCATGCTGTGCTCTCCACTTCAGGCCCTAGTGTCTGCATACACAATTAACCTTAATTAGATTAACTTGTCCTTTACCTGGGGTTTTCAAATTACTGCTGTAATCAAAGATATCTAATAAAGACCTGAATACGTCACTGCTGTGTATAAGGGTGATGATATCACTGCATAAAAATAACTTAAATTGGACTCACTTAATATGGTGCTTCATTTAACAGATCCATTTTATTTCCCAAAATAGTGCCAGGCAGAATTTTATAAACAATTCTGAAATATACCCTGAAGGAACTTTAATAGCTCACTTTCCTAATTGACTAAATTCCCAGAATTAACTAAAATTCCAGAAGGTTCCTCTTAGTTCTGGGGAAACATTTATAGGCACATAGGCATAGATCCTTATGTTTTGAACATAAGTGCATGATGAGATGTTATCACACATAACAAATTAAATAACACTTGCCAAAATAAGCAAAGGCCTTAAAATGATGTATGTATGGCCTGTGATTTTGTTGTCTCCTGCCCACATATCATAAATTGCCCAAATCAGAAATTTCCAACAATTTCTCATATGTTTAATACTTACCAGCAAGGTAGATGTTGAAATTACGTGAAAAGACAGTTTATTCAATTTAGTTCTGTAAGCTCAGTCAACAGCCTAGATGGAAAATGATTTTACTTTGTAACGGTAGAACACATTTCCACAATATTAATAATAACTCCATATACAACTATATATTCACTAGTGCAACCAATATTGGAGAATTTACTATTATAGGCACAGTATCTTTCAGAGTTTGCTGTATCCCCTTTCAGCAGGATTTAGGGTAGCTTTCCCTAAAAAGTGACAAATTTCTTCCCAAGACTTGATTATTTCCTCTGCCTCCCCTGAGCCAGGTGCCTGGCAGCTCCTGGGTGTATTGACATAACCTCCTGGTCAATTAAGGGCATTCTAAAAAGGCTAATCCACAGGGAATCCAGGCACTTCACATTTGGAATTTGTCTTGGGGCTCCTTGAATCTTTGCACCCTGCCCTATTGACTAGACTCATTTGCCACATGGAAATGGGGTGGTGGTACTATATCAAATAACTAAGGGGTACCATATCTTTCTATGCTGTAGTTGTCAGGTGTCTTTTGTTAACTGTGCAATGCCCTGGGAATGACTCATTTTATCCCATTATCCTGATCCTGAAATAACAGGATATAGGACTCTGTCATACCAGACTCCAAATCTACTATGCAAAGGAACTTACTACTCATTATAAACAGTATAGATACAGTAGGGATATTAAGGATGAAGGGCACTACACAGATCTAGAACTGGAAGGAACACCAGAGGTCATTTGGTCTAATAATCTCACTGTGCAGATGAGGAAACAGGTTTAGAGAGATTAGGTACCTTGCCCAAGGTCACAGAGTTATTATCAGTGGCAGTATTTGAACCCATGTCTGAGTCTGGGACCACAATGTTCCATGACTAATTCATAGTCCCTATCTAAAAGGAATTTATTATCTTGCAGAACAGATAACAAGAACAAGCAGTTTTCCCCTTTAAAACACTCAAATTATAAATGCTTGGGGAGGAAGGGTAGACTTGTTTCTGTTAGCTTTCAATTTTCAATTCCAATTCAGAATACCTGCCTAAATAGTTAGTGATTTCAAGAGGTTCCTTAGTTCATGTATATAGAGATACTGTACCTTTCTTTATACATATATAGGTGGTTAAGGAATTACTAGTTTCTATGAATAATGTTTCGTTCTGACTTCTTATCCCTTTACCTCCTAAATGGGAGGTATTCACTACTCACCGCTGCTGAGGTGCAGACATGTGCTCCTGGAAATCCCAATGCTTTTTTCCAATATAATCACTATGTCACAAAATGTTTGAGTGGAAAGTAACTTCAAAGGCCATCCTAAACAGTATCACACCTGAACAAATATCTTCTCTCTAACTTCTGGGATAAGTAGTCATCTAGCCTTCACTTAAATACTTCCAATGAAGGGGTATTCCTTACCTTATGATTCATTCCAGCTTTGATGTGTTTGAATGTGTTATTGTAAATAGCGGATGAGAACATCTGTGATACTTTGAGTGAACAGCTAATGAAATGTAGCTACTGAACCACCAGTTAGAATATTATTTCTAATAGTTCCTTTATATTCCTAAAGTACTTTTGGGTCTGCAAAGGACTTTCCTTACAACTCTGTTGTGTAAGTATAAACAGCAGCTGGAGAAGCTGGAGCTAAGAGGAGCACATTGCATATGTCCTTACTGCTAGTGAGGTGTCAGAATGAGGATTCCAATTTTAGCCTCCTATCTCCAAATGCAGCCTTTTTTCAATGAAACAACACTGCCTTTCATGGGAAAATACTTCTGAATTCCCAGAAATCAATTTGGAAAGGAACTTTTGGAAGACTAAGATAGAATAGTCAAAAGAAAAGAAGTCAGCTATGTTAAGTAGCTAAATAGAGGAAGAAAAGTCATTTCTGGTTAGGGTTTTGGGGAGGTGAATAAAAACAGGAAAGACTACATAGAGGAGGTCGCTTTGGAATTAGATTTCTGGGGCTCAATTGGGCAGGACTGTTTATGTGATGAAACACTAAAAATGTATTAGGGCCCAAATGAGAGAGCAGTCAGTGTCTCTAACTCCCACCACATAGGATTTCGATAGGTAGGTATCCCTTAAGAACAGATGTGACAATGTGGCAGCAGAATTATTATTTTTTGAAGTCAATGCAAACTTTCTAGTTGCACAGAATATTTGTGGGCATAATTATTTTTAAATCTATTCACAAGACTATTGAAATCCCTTTAAATAGCCTATAATTTAAAAAGGAATCTGGGGTCACCGTATAACTTGTATATTTTATTAGATTATTATATCTAAGGTACTTCTTTCTCTGAAATAACAGAAATAACCTACTGATGAAAAGCCTTAAAGTTGATTTTTTCAAAAATGTTTGCTCCATTGGCTTAGATGTACCTTGCCAATGGTATAAATGTGCGAAATAGAACTGTTATGAAATCTTTTTTAGAACAGTAATATTGTGGCAGATGAATTGTTTACATTTCTGGGTAATAAGAATATTTGAGGTATAAAAGGTATTAAGTAAGGTATTGCTAGTAAAATTCAGGTCAAGAAACCAAGGGATATAACCTGAATACATTACAGGATAGTATATCTTTGGTTAGCATAACTTGTAATTTGCAAAATTCTCTACTCTGGCTGCTTATTTATTTATTTTTGCTTTATTTCCCTCATTAACAATAAACAGCTTTGCAGCTTCCAAGCTCACCGAAATAGAGCACGTATTTGAAACTGCTGCCAACGGCTAATAATTTCATAGCAGCAACAGCAGCAGCAGCAGCAGCAGCAGCAGCAGCAGCTAAATGCAATCAACCTTTACATCTACGGGCATCTGCTGCTTCCCTGTAGCATTTTAACCCTATATTAGTTTTCTAGACTTATTCCCTCCCTTCTGCTTTGTTTTTCTTTCCCTCACCATTCAGAAACTGAAGATTGTCTTTTCAAAATGTCAAAAACCTTTCCTGGCATTTTTGTTCTTTTCATTCTTTTTGGCATATTACACTTTTATCTACAAGAAGCAAAACCACCAATAACAAAGAACAAAAGAAAGCAAGTGTATATATAATAGAGAAATGCCAGGAGAATAGGTTTGAGTGATTCCAAGGTCATTTCATTTCTGTTTCAAAACTTGATTGCCTTTAAGATATCGTAATTTTGTCCCTTAAAATTCCCTCTGTGATAAATAAATAGGATTTAGAGATATATACATAGTTTAGAATTATACTGTTTGTTAAATACTGGAAATGAGATGCCAAAATTTCAAGTTGAAATCTCTTGCCTATAAAGTCACAACCAGTTACACGTTGAGGACTCCCCCTTTAGTCATGATGGCCATGTATTACTGGAGAAATTGATTAACTAGAATGACCAGCAACACCTTGACATTTAGAGGGTGATGTGGAAATAATAGTGGAATTGGAGTTAGAGGACCTAGATTCAAATTCTTCCTATGTCACTTATTAGCTTTGTGACCTTAGGCAACTCATTAAACATGTTTGGGCTTCAGTTTGCTTGTCTCTAGAATGAGGATTGAAGACTAGATGGCTTTTAAGATCCTTTCCATTTCTAAATTTCTGATATTATAGCTAAATATCTCATTGTGTTCATTGAAGTACTTGCTCTTCTACATCCTCCCCTCCCTGCAAAAAATTTTAGCATTTATTTTTCAGTTTTTATATACTTGAGGAAATAGCAAAAGTTTATATAATTGCTCTTATTGTTCAGTTATTTCTGACTCTTTGTTATCCCATTTGGAATTTTCTTGGCAAAGATAATGGTGCGTGGTTTGCTATTTTCTTTTCCAGCTCATTTTACAGATGAAGAAACTGATATAACAGGGTTAGGTGACTTACCCAAAGTCACGCGGCTAGTAAGAGTCTGAGGCCGTCAGGAAAATATGTTCTTTATTCCTAACACTCTATCTACTGTGTTACCAAGCTGACCTATCACTTGAATCACAGCAGGAAAGTTAAATAAAAATATTGCTGAAGGCCCTAATATTAAAAAAACACCTAATTAGATATGTATAGGAGGACATTGACTGAAAAGTGTCCACTCCAAAAATAATCAAGAAATGATTTTCTCATTTCTTCAGGAGAATGATTTTACAAATACCAAAACCTCCAAAAAAGAATTATTGTAACACTCCCTAAAGGACTACTTTTCTTCCAGAGTTACATTAATATGTAGAAATATCCTCAAACAACTGAACAATCTTGAATAAAATGATATTCTAAATACAGTAGTCACTTTTGAGAAAGTGAAAGAACTGGTAAAATTACTAAAAATACTTAAGAATAAAATCTGTTTTTGCTTAGGAATTCCAAGTCTATACACAAACCTGAATAGTCTGAAAAGTTCTTTGAAAAGTTCTTTGGTTGGCTTGTGTTTTGCATTTTTTTTTTTCCGTATAACAGGAAGGCTTCAAAATCGTTTCCTTTGAGCTGTAGACTGGAGAGTAACTTTGAGTTGCAGATTACACGATTTGGAAAAGTATAATTTTCTCTCCTTCCCAAAACAATAACCAATCATGGAACATAGGACCTTGTGCTCTTTTATATATTACAATAAAGCAGTTCTTCAAGCTTAGACAAAAATGGATGACACTCCTGACCAAAAATATCAGGTCTCAATCAACATTCCTCCATTTGTTGCCACCTTTTTTTTCTCCTTTTGCTTTTATAATTTCCCTTTCTAAGAATAGTCAAACCCATTGAACCAACTGACTCTTCCCAGACAACTACCTGCTTCAGGCCATTTCTATAAGGTCTTCCCCTGAATTTCACTCGTCTGTTATTATATTTTAATCCCCAATCTGGTTAAATTTTGTATTGTTTTGCCCAATTCAGTTTTCAGAGGCCACTTCTTACCTTTCCAGCCCAATAGTAATAATAATAATAATAATAGTAAACATTTAAATAGTGGTGCAAGGTTTGAGAAGTCCTTTATAAATATTTTCTCATTTTATCCTCACAATAAACTTGGGAAGTATGGGTTATTATTATTCCCATTTTATAGATGAGGGAATCAAGGCTGTGAGAGGTCAAGTGACTTCTACGCCCTAGATTACATAGCTAGGAAGTATCTGGGCAGTGTTTGAACTTGGGTCTTCCTGATGTCAGGTTTGGCGTTCTATTTTACTGTTGTTGTTGTTGTTTGTCCTTCTGTCTTGAGGAGGACCAAACACATGAGGAAGAAAATGTCTTGACTTGCAAGTGAATTAGATTTAAGTGAGGGAGGGCTGTAAAGAATCACGAGCCTCACTCCTTCAGATGCATCTGGGTTCACCGGCAAGATATCAATCAGGATGACTGGAGATGTCCCTTATTGTAGTGGGAGACCTAAAGACCTTTTTAAGCTAAGTTTTTTCCTAGGTCTTTGTTTATCTGAGGCAACATTCATTCAGTGTTTAAGTTTAGGTTAAGAAATGAGGCAAAAAATGGCCTCTTTCACCATCTGGGAAAAAAAAAACAATCAGGAAAGGGAAGATCCTCAGGGTTTCTGGTCAGAACAAAAACTATTGCAATTTACATTCTCTTCCTTCCTTCCTTTCCTCCCTCCCTCCTTCCTTCCTTTCTCTTTTTGGAGGAGGGAGGGTAGGGTAATTGGGGTTAAGTGACTTGCCCAAGGTCAAGCTAGTAAATGTTAAGTATCTGAGGTCAAATTTGAACTCAGGTCCACCTGACTTCAGGGCCAGTGCTCTATTCACTGTGCAACCTACCTGCCCCCTACATTCACTATCTTTCTGCTTCATTAGCAAAGTAAGGAGAAAACAGAAAAGACTACCAGATCTACCACCCCACTAATTGGGGAGAAAGTATATTAAGATTTAGCATTCTCTTTCAGCTATCAAGTTTCTTTTTGCCTTGAAAGAAATAAACCTTAAGCCTTTGTTATGTAGCTCTGCTGGGTTACCTCTGAGTGGGAGCTGCAGGCTAGGTTTCCTGGTTTCTGGAAGAGCCTCTGCCGTATATGCTCACATTTTATAGTACATCTCATCCTTTGAAAGCAATTCACTCTTAAGTGTCAGTCATTGCACTGTCCATCCATTCCATTTCTTGAATTTTTTTTTTTTAATAAATAAGCATGGGCTCTGCCTTATCAATCTCCCAAAGGCTCTATTTACCTTTGAGGACAAAAGCCAAGGGATCAATTTATTTGGTGAATGCCTATCATAAGTATCAGTAATCCCCCGTTTCCCCCCACACATCCTCCCTACATACTCTTAAAATGTAATAGTCTTGTTGCAAATTCAGCTGTCACGTTCAAGTCATATGAATGTTCTACAATGATCTGAAAATTTGAATCAACTCAAACCATTAAAACTCTACTTTTTCTGTGATTTGAGAGGAAATGGAGGAGAAATTCTCAGAGCCAAGGCAAGAAAAAATTGGTTTCTGGAGGTATACTTTGCCAAGTAAAGAGCATGCCAGCTAACTGGACCATGGCAAAGGAGGGTAATAGAATGAAACAAACAAGAAAGTGGGATTTTTTTTAAGGCATGGACTCCCTATATTTTCCTCTTTGCTTTCTGCCAAAGACAGCAATGATGGCTATGGCAGAGGAAAGTAAAAGAACTAGAGAGTCGATAACTTTTCAGTGCAGAACTGGCCATAGATGAAGTGTAATCTGGTTTGATAGAGCTTGTACTGTTTACAGATGTCTATGGGAAATGGCTCTGAGAAGATCTGAAGGTTTCAATTTACTTTGGTCATAAACCAACAGTTTGTTATTTCTGCGGGAGGAAAAAAACTCAAACATCTCAGAAATAGGCTAACATTCAGAGTGTTTTACATGAGAAGGATATAATACTGTGTTTCTATTTTAAGAATGAGAGTAAATTAGAGTCAACATTTTTTTTTTAGAAAAGTTAGTACACATTTATGGACTCATTAATTATAGTTAGTGATTACTATATGTGCTTGCTTGTGCTATGATCTAAAATCTTGATAGCTTGAAAACCTTCCCATTATGTACAATTTTTTTTCAAAATTATAAGAATTCTGCTCATCTGGTAACACCTGCTTATTAGCCATACTGGGCTTGATTATCTTGCCTTGTGATTTATTTCTTTATTAAAATACAAATTGGTTTATTTTTTTTAAATATCTGTTTATAAGATCCTTTTAAAAATCATCACCCCCTCATCAGAAACACTGAATCTTTATAATAGAGGAAATCACACAAGATTATTTTTCTCTTCCCAATTTTTCTTCCACTTCCCTTATTTGGTTTTGAAAATCTTTCTTCAGCTCATCTCTAGCTTTAAGGCATTCTTCATGTTTATTGGAGGCCTCTGGTGGGGGTGCTCTGGCTGCGCTCTCCTCCTCCCTCTCTCTACCATGATCTTTCTTTTCCCCAAAGAAGGAATCAAGGGTTTGGGAGCTGTTCTTACTTTGCTTTTTATGCTTATTCTTGCTCATGGTTGGTCAGTCCGTGATTTGTTTTTTAAATCTCTGTGGGGCTCTGCTTCCAGAAGGGAAAGCTCTGTCCCAAATCACTGGGGTCCTCCCCCCGGCTGCCATAGCTCTTAGGAAGAGGCTGGGAATTCTTCCTATTTACTTCCAGCTGACTGGATAGTGAGGACTCCAAGACCAAGGCCCAAGACGGCGATCTGGATCCAGGCCGCTCAACGCGAGAGCACTGGCCTGAGAACAATCGCTCAGTCCCCCTGCTGCCTGCAGGCCGCAGGCGGGAAGCTGCAACATGGAGGCGGGTGCAAAACCTCTGCCTTTCGCTTTTCCGCTCTGGAGGCCTTCCAGCCCGACTGCTTATCTCCCCCTTTCACAAATCCCACT
>CM053583.1:329553949-329600869 GCA_028627135.1 Pseudochirops cupreus
GAAGTATCTTTGTGTGCATTTTGGAGTTCTAGGATTGGTTTAGAGTCCTATTTTATGGGTATTTTGGGGTGGCTATGTGAGAGCTGCGATATGTTGCTGCTGCTACGCTGCCATCTTGGCTCTGCCCCCCACAAGATTATTTTTTAACAGATTAATTTGACATTTGTATAAGTTACTTCGATTTTCACAGGTAGCTGATTACATACTAAATAAATTCCAATAATGACCTTTTTAAAGAGGCTCATTTTTGTTTTCACACTTTTTTGTTTGTTTGTTTTCACATTTTCATAGATCTTGGAAAAGCAGGTATAAAAGAAGTCCCTTGCTCTACCTAAAGCAGTAGGTGAAAGCAAACAGGCACACGTGCACACACACACACACACACACACACACACACACACACACACACACACTTTGAAACACCTACAGGCATGTGTCTTGTGAAATTGATTGCCAAGTCCTTATTTCATGTACAGAGTATATAGTAGAAAGCCAAGAATAGATCAATAGGAGTGTGGTGTTTTTTTAAGCTTTCCTTTGTCAAAGTTGGTAGGCCCCCAAAGTGACTTATAGCTTTGTTTTTTTTCTTCTTAGAGCTGGTTACAATGCTAGTGCCATTCTTTATATGTTTCTTTTGAAACAGATTGAGTGGTTTGGAGATTTGTTTGCAGGAAAAACAGAAACCCACAAACATCCTCAAAGCTGCCAACAGCCCAACTAATAAAAAAAAATCCTAAAAATGCAATCAAAGTATATACAGCATCACTATCAATGAGGGAAGCCATGGTCTTGGTTAGTAAAGTCACTGGATTTCAATATTCATAGACATATCATTATACAAAGGTGAAAGTAACATGAGCTCTGTGTTGTTATGAACTCTCTTTATATTTTTCATTCTAAAACTTGGTACTTCATCATAAATAATGAAACCTAGTAAAAGCAGGAATTTAGTGTCTAGAGGACTTGTACTTCCCAAAGGAAGATGCTCTCAGGAGTCGGTGAAGGAAATACATCCAAAAACATATCTTGGAAAGCATGGTACAGGGGAAAGGGAATTATTCTTGGAGTCATAGGATTTAATTCAGTGTGTATGTGTGTGTATACTACCTACATCGCAATGTTTTTGTGGGTCAAGTACCTTGTAAACAGTAAAGAACTATGAAAATATGGAGCAAGATTATTATTATATAAAGGCTTTGTTCTTGACAGGGGAAAAATTGTAACAGTTGAACTTGTTTCATGTTTCATGAACATGTGGACTGGAAAACCATTTGGTCCTAGTGAGGGAGAGGGAGAACAGGGAGAAGGAGGGAAGGGAGAGAAAGAGAGATGAGAGAAAGTGAAAGAGAGAGGAAAGGAGAAAAGAGAGTTTCCTGAAATCAATCCATGACTCTGAGCGAAGTTTTCCTGCTGCGGTCCAAAGCAGTTTAAAACAAACCTTTACATCCATGGCATAGTGCCAACTATAACTGAATAGGGGAAGTTTATTGAGCTATTTCATCAGCATATGATAATTTGGGCAGGAGTTGCATATGGACAAGAAGGTGGGCTCAACATTAAGTGGGAAAAGATCAAGATGCATTATAAATCTATGCAGTATTTTCATTAATCCTCAATTACTACTTGGCCCAAAAGTTCATCATTTTAATATCAGTATTGTCTCAGCAAAAAAGCAATGTGTTATACTGGAGAGAGACAACCTTTGAGTCAAAGTAAATCCCATATGTCGCATGTACTGATTGGGTGACCCTGAACAAGTGCTTAACTTTCGCATGCCTTGACAACTCTCTAAGGATACAAAGGGCAGAACAATTGCCTATCTGTATTAATAGAAAATATTTCCTCACTGACAGTTCCCTATACAAATGAAATAACAAATTTGGGCTTTAATTTAAAAAAAAAAGAATTTTTCACCAACAGTACATGATACCAAATCTTGGAAAAGTACAAACTCAGAAGAATCAAACTGACGGTGATCCAAAGGATAGTAGAAAATATTACAAAAGGCATTTTGTGTTCCATAAGTAATACTAAAGGTATTAAGGCATTTGTGATTGGAAAAGGAAGAAGGCCAATGATATAGCAACATATGAGAAAATAGATGGACAGTCCCATTACTGCATAATCACAAATTTACAAAGATGTGGAGGAAGGACTGTGGTGAATTGGGCAGATTCTGTATGGAAGATTTTTTTCTAATCTTGGTCAGAAATTCAACAGGATTAGAAGACAGTGACTGACTGTGAGTGATGCCAGCAAAGGAAATACATTGCAATAGCTGAGGGCATCTCTGAAGCAGAAAGGACAGATGTGTATATTTCAAGAATAATATAGATCAGAATTTCCCATAGGCTTTACTTGATAACAGTACTAAGAGAGTTCTGTATAATGCTAAAATTATGCTACTCATTAAACATGTAACAAATATTTTATCTTTTCCTACTGTCCTTTATGATTAGCAAAAAATTTAAAGATCTTAGAATGTTAAAAGTGGAAGAATCTGAGAGACTACAACCTACCTAGTGGCAAAGCAGGAATGGCGACCTGGGCATCCTCACTTTCAGCACAAGCTCTATGCCTACTATATTAGAGGAATATTTAAATGGATGAGTAAGATTTGTCCAGTAAGATTGTTCTTTTTAAAAAATTGGTTAGGTAGGAATTGCGTACATTTGAACTAGCCTGCTTTTCTTACTAAAAGCTAGGGGAAAAAAGCTATTAGATCAAGAGAATCATATTTCTCCTTCAGTTTCTTGATGTCCATATGAAGCTTTTATTTGGGGGGAAGGGAGCCTCAATTTGTGATTTCATTAATTTATCAAACTTCTGGTGGACAGGTGAATGATAACTTATGTAGAGTTTGAGAGTTGCCTACTGATGCTGCAAGGTCACATGATTTGCTCAGTTACATACCTAATATAACGCTATATAATATAATATTAAGACTTCAGAGGAAGTATTTATGCTGAGGTCTTCCCATATCCAAGGATGACTTTCTGTCTACCAAGCCCTGCTGCCTTTTTGATTCCAACAAGTCTCTTGGATGATATTACTAGAAATAACTGCCTATTTAATTTCATGCAGCACGGTCATGTGACTGCCACCTAAAAATGGCTTATAAGGTGTTTCAGAGTCCTGCAAGAATCATATCGCTTTTGCCTTTGTGGGTCAGTTAATTATATCCTGGCTCTCCTGATCTGAGAGGTTTTCTCAATGGAAAGGATGTGAAATTACACAGCTATGAGTGAGTAGTGGTTACAATCCTTGGAGATACCACCAGAGTTCAGTGATTTTGGTCTTATCAGTTTGATAGCAACAGATGACCTAAAACCTAGCACAATTTTCACTAATAAGAGAAACAGAGGCACCTATAATACTATTTTCTTGTTTCTTCAATATATGCTACCACTTGTTTAAATGGCTACACACTCCCCCTTCACCACTTCTTAAAAATTTATCAAATTTGATCAAAGCTGATCATAGCCACTGTGAGACAAGGGTTTTCTGCCTGTTTTAAACAAGGGCAAGCCATTGACATTATTTCCTTCAACTTTTCAATATCAGGAACCCAGGACAATACTGGCTAAATAAATTAGGTAGTTAACATTAACTTCAGTCAGCAAAAGGAAGTGGGAGAAAAAAATGACAAGTGTTGGGGAAAAGGATGAGAGCATTTCTTATTTCTAAAAAGAAGCTGAATCTTAGGACAATACACAAATCCTCAGATACAGAGGAGGTTTGCTGCTAAGGTATTAGGCTAATGAGCTTCTCAGCAAAGTGATACCAAGTTTATTAAAAGGTTTCTCATAGGTGGTTACAATTGTCCCCAGATCTTTGAAGTCAACTCTACTCTGATGTTCCACTGCCAACAGCAATCCCTGATGAATGCCAAATCTGTTGAAGATATAATTCCTACTTTTCTTTTTTCCTTGTTTGCTATGACAAAAGCTTCAATCCCAAGGGCTTTGAATAAGATGATGAGACAAGGAACAAACACAGAGACTGTTAAAATGCCTGCCACTTATTATGAAACCAATAATGAAATAATCATCTCTCTTAAGAGACTGATAAGAAAATGAAAGCTATGGATGGGTATTTGGGAAAACATTCATTGGGAAAGAGAAGACAGAAAAGAAGAGCAACTGCAGAAAATCAACTGTTAATAAATATCAGAGACTGCAGACAAGTCAAAAGATAAGCTGTAGCATATGTTCCTCCAGCTAGAAAATGAAATCATTTTTCTTAGAAACGATGCTGATAAGGCCCCCTCCTCTTTGTTAGGCAATCATTTTATGTTTCATATTATTTGAAAAGAGCTTGATTATTTTCCTTTGAATGAAGCCAGATTGATTCACATTTACCTGTCAACAGAATGTTCTCTCCCTCTGTTTTGCTTGTCTACTTAAAGGCATATGACCTAACCACAGCATTCGATAGACAGACCAGACCTGTGGCTGGATATAAGTAAGTAATGATGCGTGACCGGAAATGAAGCTTTGCATTTGCTTCAAGCCAAATTATACTAAATTAAACCCAACAGTCTCTTAAACATGGCTTCTATTTGAAGTAATGGAGAAAGCTTGTGAATGTTGCTTTTATTCAAGGTCAGATAAAATTTTAAATATCACATCCAGAGGGAAAGGCTGCACATGAAAATGATAATTATGCTATTAGAACCTTGGATGCAAAGGAGATGAATATGTCCCTCCCCTCTCCACTCCCAAGAAAACAATTTTTAACTTGCTCTTTTCTAGTCTTTGTAAGTCTACTGAAAATCAAAATAACTGAGACTACTAGAATAACTGCAGTGTGTGGGCTAAAGGTAAAAAATTATTTAAACAACTTGATTCTATAACCAGCAAAATAGAAGGTAGCTAAATTTGATTTTTATAGCACAATGTTTGGAACTAGAGCAAAATGCCAGTGGACCTGGCAGGGATCTTAGAGAGTATGTTATGTCATACAATGGCTCCTTCAGTTGTGTAGATAAGAAAAGTAAGGTCCAGAAAGGCAAAGTGATTTGCCTAAATCAACATAAAATGAAATCATTTGCATATTTCCCAAAACATCCCAGGAAAAAAAAATGATTGTTCACATATAACTGCCTCCCAGGGTTTTAAGGATCAGCTGTGATAATGCAGATAAAGCATTTTGCAACCCTTAAAATAAATTGTTGCTATTATCAGTTGACCTTTAATAGCATCTATGGCTGTTCTTGGATTATGGAAAACCTGAGTTTTTCTTACTCTGTCATTTATTAGCTGCAAAACCCTGGGCAAATCCTTTAACCTCTCTATAGATTTCTTCAGGAACTTGGTACTGGGGGATGTATATTCACTCTACTTACAAAAAACTGCAGCAAAGCAAAGGTGAAGGAAGACTGGCCTTGAATTTAGGAAGGGTTTTGCCTCTGACACATTCTTTTTGCATGACTCTGGGCAAATTACTTAGCATCTCGATTCTTTTGGCACCTCTCTAAGACTAGAGTGGCAATGATACAGTCAACTTATATTGTTGTCCAATTTCTGAATTTGGGAATTTCCTATAGAAATGAAATTACATGTTCATTCCCCATCTCTATATTCTACTTTGAAAAAAAATAAATCTAGCCATAATTTGTCATCACTAAAAAATACCTTTGCTCAAGCTCTTGTACATTTTGACTTTACCCAAACAATATTATTCCTGTCTATGAAAAGTCTTTTTCTCTTTTTAGCAAAATATTTAAATCACACATTAGCCCCCAGTATTATTCCAAAGAAACCATCACACATAATATCAACACCAACTGTAGTGACCTGCCCATTAAGACAACTTTCTTTTTTCTTGGTGAAAATGGAACATGAAATGTAAATTATTCACACCACTAAAGAGCTGAAACAGCTACAGCCTGTCAAGGGCATGAGGGAACAATTAGCCACAAAATGGTACCAGAGTCCCAAGATGTTAGCAGGTCAGAGTTTCTTTATGGTTAAGAAACAAAAGTTCTTTCTAAAGCCTTTACATAGGAGGAAATTTTTCTCAACTACTCATATGTTTTTCTCCATTCATATATGTTCTTTTGAAAAATTATAGAGAAACAGGAAGCTGCCATGTTTCAAAGTTCTGCATTTCAAAGGCTGCCATCCCCCACAATATAGAAAATGGAAAATGTGAAATGACTGAGATCACCAGGGTGATATTTCATTTTTTTCCCATGTTATCACTGGTCTTATATACCCTACTTCCTCCTTCCCTTTCTCTTTCTCTCTCTCTTCCCCCCATCTCTGTATGTCCCTGTCTTTCTCTATCTGTGTGTATATGTGTCTGTCTGTCTGTCTCTCACCTTTAGGCTATTACTCCTGTTTATATTCTACTGTTCCCGTATTAACTTCTCGTTTTTTCTTTCTCCCTGCTATAATATCCTCTTTATTTTACCCTTATTTTTCTATTACTCCTTTTCTGCAGTAGGTCCTTAAATTCCTAATTACTTTTCTATAATTCCACTTTCCATTCTACCTCTTTCTCATAACACCCCCTATTCATTGTGATAAGACTGCAGGCAGGTGAAGTCAACAGTTATTAAGTACCTTTGACTTAAAGTAGAAATACAAAGACAAAAAAAAAATTCCTCAGCTCTCAAAGAGCTTGCATTCTAATTGGAGGTCAAGAAACTGGGGGTGAGAGAGGATACATCACATGTACACAGAGTAGTCTAACACAAAATAATTTAGGACAGAGGTATTACTTCATAGAGCAAGAAGCCCTGCACTGAGCTTTGAGGAAAGATAATAATTCTGAAATGTAGAGATGCCCTCTTAGCAACAGGGTTTAGCATATGCATATGAGAGAGAGAATGCTGAATTCACCATATCTCTCTTTGTCATTAAAAGCTCTTTACAACCTGGTTTCAATCTATCTTCATTGCCTGTACTCTATCACTCCACGGATTTAGATGCGCAGCCTACCAATGCTCTCCTTACTCCTCTCTATCTCTTGTCTGTAAATAAGTAGAGGCCCAGTCAATGGCCTTCATGGACATCTGTTAGATCTCTGGACGCTAAGTGGCAGTTTGTCAGTAAAATGAAGTAAATACTTGAACTACCTAATACTATGTTTGTGAGGGATATACTTTTTAAACCTATGAAAACGAATTCATTTTTGTTGTTATAAAGAAAATTTTAAGAATTAAATTCTTCATAAACATGTTCTATGACTTTAGCTAAGGTCCATACTTTTATACTTCCAGGTGCCCCACTGAGAAAAATGAGGTGAAGTTGATTTTACAGGTATTTAGAATAAATAGGCCAATAGTCTCCCAGGATTTAGGATTTAAATCCTAAATGAATTGGACAGATATCTTTGACACTATTAGAATGAGTGTGTCCATGAGCAATGGTTTACATTTATGAAAAATAAATACTTTTTGAGCTCTGCCATGGCCTGAGACCAATTCATTTTTTTCCCTGCAGGCTCTGAATTTTGGAACATTGAGTGTGTGTTTTGACCATCGTAACTTTCTATGGTCAGAGGTTTGGTTTTGGTTTTGGCTTGGTTTGCTTTTTGGGGGGTGTTACTGTTATTTACGCATTTTTCCAGCCTATATCTTGACTTTTAACTGTATTAAAGTGGTGCTCTACTTCCAGGGCAGAGAGTGTACTGTCCCAACCTCCAGAGGTTTCATGCACCTATCTTCAAAGATTCTTCCAATTTTCTCCAAATTTTCATTTCTTCCAAGGTGCTATGAAGTAAGGAGAGGTGTGTTTACTCTTCTTCTGTCCTGTGCTCTGGTCTGTGAGTGACCACAAGCATTCTTTTCTGCTGTGAAACTGTGATGAGAGACTCCACTCCACTTTGGCTGCAAGATCTAGTGTGCTAGTGCTCCTCTTTGCCCTGGAACTTCCACCCAGACCTGCAACCCTGATATGAGTTTGGACAAACCAACAGTGTCCTGTCCCCTGCATGAAAAGAGACCTCAGTAATCTCCTTCTGACCCCATTACTATCTGTGGACTGAAATTTCTGGAAATAGGTGCTGTCATGACTGGTTCAGTGGCTCCTAAGGCCTACTCTTGGTTTACTAAGACTGGTTCCATGCAGGTTCATCCTGTGCTGGCAAATGTTCCATTCTCACCCAGGTGCTGAGACCTTTCCTGCTGACCTTTTAAGTTATCCTAGGTTGGAAAATTGTTTCACCCCATCTTTTTGTGAGTTCTGATGCTTCAGAAATTACTTTATGGCATTATTTAAAGGTGTTGGAAAGGATTTGGGCAAGAGCTCAGTCAAGTAGCTGCCTTTTCTCTGCCATCTTGGCTCTGTCTCCATCTCACATTGACATTTGATCTATGTCAGTCTTTAGACATGAGAGTATCTGTTGAACAAGAAAGTCTTGAACAGACAAGACTACTACCAGAGAAAAGCCATCTTATGCATGGACATAAAATTGTCCTGAGAATCTAAAACTTACAATAAGGATTTGTATAGTCTTCTGATTTGAAAAACTGCAAAGATGAGGTCAAAGTAAGGGAAAAAATAAGTTAAGGTTTCCATTTGCCATTCCATTGTCTTTCAGTCATAAGAAAGGGGCAACAGAAAGTTTCATGGTGGAATGTATTACTAGATGGAACTGATAATAGTTCATATGCGACAATTTGCTTAAATGATGTCATTTATGACCAGTAAAGAAAGTGGGCTGGTCAAATAGTAGGACATAATAATAACAGATCAACAACCCTAATGCTGCACAGGTTTATAAGAGGATGATGATATGGATGGTGATGATAATCATGATGATATTTAGTAGAATTTATCTAGTACATTTTTAAGGTTTGTAAAGTACTTTAAAAGTATCTAATTTTATCCTTAAAACCACTCTACAAGGTAGATGAATCCCCATTTTGCCATCCTATCTATTAGTGACTTCTTTCAGAATTGTCTCATCTGCTAACCTGACAAACATACTATCTAGCTTTCATGCAAGTCAAGAATAGAAATGTTGAATTATACAGGTATGAGGACTATTCCCAGTGTACTCCACTGGAACCTTCCATTGAAGTTGACATTGACTCATTAATGATTACGCTTTTTTCAGTCAGTTCCAAATCAATTAAACTATGTCATCATTCAATCTACTTCTCTCTGACTCATCTGTGAAGCTAGAATGAGAGACTATCAATGGGAGATGTGGCTGAAAGCTATGTATATTTTTTCTATAGCACTGCTCTGATCTATCAGCAAAATTACTCTGATAAAAAAGGAGTTAGGCTAGTATGTTTCATATTTGATTGTCATGGTAGATCTAAGTCATCATTACTTTCTCTCCCTAAATGCTAAAAACTCATTAAAAATTTTGCTAGGAATCAAAGACAGGCTCACTACTCTATAGTTTATAGACTCCATTATCTTGTTCCTCATCTAATTGAGAATCAAATTCATCCTTCTTCAATATCATGATGCATTTTCTATTCTCTGTCATGTTTCAAAGAGCAAAAGCAGAGGATCAGTAATCTGTACATGACAATTCTTCCAATATATCTATACTTGCCAGAAAAAAAAAGTACAGGGGATTATCCATTCAAAGATCTTCATAACAGAATTATGTGGAGAATTATATGCAAGAAATGTAAAACAAGAGGAGAATTATTAAGCTTTGGTACAATAATTTGGAATATTATAATGGAATTGATTGACAGAAATGTGGTATACAAAAAAAAATCTGAAAATTATGCAAAGTAAAAAAAAATAGAATGAGAAGAATGACCTGAAGAGTAAAATCATATAGGAGGAAAACGGAATGAAAATGAACATAGATAGAATCACTTAGAATGACTGAAAAATTGTGATATTTTGTGTTGAAGTTTCATGTGTAGTCAGACGCATTTAATATTTAATGCTATTTTTAATAAAACATTTAATTTAATTAACAAAAAGACTTGTGGTTTTCTAAGCACCTTGGAGATTTTTCAGTCTGTCAGGTCTAGACTTTTGGTTGGATAGAGAGAGGAAGAGTCTTCCCGTGTTGCTCACTGTTGTACTATATAATTTATTCATCCTTGAAAGATTTCACTCTGATTGGGAACAGGGCAGGAAATAGTAGATAAGTCAGCCCCATAAAGAAGCCATCCTCTTGGCTTTGAAAGAGCTTCAAGTAGAATGGTCTGTTACACAAAAGCCTTGCACAGGATAGCAGTTAAGGCCACACATGAAAGAAATGGTATAAAGATATGAACTATTTTTTCCTGCCAAGACACTGGACTCCAACTCAGTGTGCCACTGTACTGGAATAGAAAAGAAAGGTAAGAAAGGAACATTACCTCCTAATATATGAAGAAAGCTATTTTTTTCAAAATAATTCTGTTTTTAAATAAGAAATATTTTGTTCCTCATGTATCCTCACATTACATGAAAAATATAGTTAGTTTCATAAAAGGCGAGCCCAACTCTTGTCAGTTCAGAATGAATAGAAGAACCTCTTATCACCAGAGTGCTTTTCCTGACGGAAAACAGTGACATAGTGAGAGCAACATATTTTGTAAGCAACACACAATATTGTCAGATTCTTCTAGACACATGTCAGTAGCAAGAAGGAAATGAAAGTGAAAGCTGAAAAAGAGTTAGCATCAAAGACAAATGTGGAAAGGGAAAAGGAAGCAAATGGTGACAAGTTCCTAAAGACTTCAGTTACTATGTCAAAGATACATTCATCTTTAGCTCAAAATGAAGAAAAAGAGGAAGTCAATTTATTTAGCCAGGTTGATGTGAGGACATAGATCCTCAAAGCCAACAATGCCTTAGACCAGCGGTTCTCAATCTGTGGGGCACAACCCCTTTGGGGGTCAAACAACCCTTTGACAGGGGTTGTCTAAGACCATCAGAAAACACATATTTCCGATGGTCTTAGGAACCGAGACACCTCTCCTCTACCTGTCTCCAGGTGGGTCCGCCCACATGCAGATACGCCCAGATACACCCACATGTGAGAATTAAAGAGTTGTGGCATTAGGAAGGTTGAGAACCACTGCCTTAGACATTGGACTGCCTATTTTATTTTGATCAACCATCTTTTTTTTTCTTTTTTTAAAAGAAAATTTAGTATTTTAGTTTTCCTTAATGACATATAAAAACAATTTTTAAGATTCATTTTTGAAACTTTGAGTTCCAGATTCTCTCCTTTCCTCCCTCCCTCCCTCCTCATGTAAAACATATTTCAATATTAGTCATGTTGTGAAAGAAAATATATACTAAAAACAAAGGAAGGTATTCAGAGAGGTTTTGGGAAGATTTCAGATGAGTAGCTGCCTTTTCTCTGCCATCTTGGCTCTACCTCCATGATCAACCATCTTAACAAGACAAATGTGAGTTTATATGAGCTTGTCAAAGAGGAAGTCATAGGGTAGAGAATCCTCAGGGCCTAGCTCAAGGTTTAACATATAATGGATGGGTAATAAATTTGTGATGGATTTTTATTACATCAGAAAACTAGCCCAATTTGTTAGTGTTCATGGGGTAGGGGTCAGAATATTGTATTCAAATCCCATCTGACTTGAGATTTCTTTATAGTCATGGTAAAATTACTCTACTGCTCTAATAGAATTTTCGTATCTATTAAGTAAGAAAAGTTCTCATTTTTCTGTTTCACAAGTTTTTTCATAGATTGATATTGCTTCTATCTATCTATCTGTCTGTCTGTGTCTATCTATCTATCATCAGTGATAAAATTCGTGGTACACAGGCTAAAAATGTCTTACCAAATTAAAGAAATTGTTGGTGTGGATCATGGAAATAAAACAAAAAAAATTTGAAGTAAAAATTTTGGGGGCTGTTTGATGGTACATAGATAAAGTGCTAGGTTTGTGTAGGGTTAATGGAACATAAGTTCTTCCCTGTCCTTTAATAGGTTTAGGTGACCATATATATCCCCTTTTTTCATTGGAACAGGGGCCATGTTCCCATATCCAAAGGTGCACAGGTATTTCAATCATGGATGTCTTGCTGCTGCTCCAATGCAATTCACAGCTGTGACACATCCTGAGTCACATAGAGCCCTGGCTCAGAGTCATTCAGACTCTGGGCCATGTAGATCCAATTAAATGCTGAGGTACATAGATTTTCAAGCTTTTTGGTGCTAAGTCACTGTAATGGTAATAGAAATCTGAAGATCTTCCCTGCCCCTTAATAAACCTAAATTGAACTTGAGGACCTTTCCTGATTTGAAAATATACTCTGCCCCCTAACAGGCTGCATGTGCTCATCTGGAGCTTGTGGTGGGAGGCTTGTTTTTCAGGAAGGCACAACTTTTGTTACTTTGTAGTCAAGTGGGTAAAGAGGGTTGTGATGGACCCTGGAGAAGACTATATAGACTTCTGAGGCAAGGTTTTGCTTTGGGGCTCACTTATGGGAAACATTGTGTGATTTGACCACATGAGACTCTGGGTAGCCATTGAGCCCCCCCAACTTTGAAAACCCAGATGTTGGTGCTTCTCTCTCTGGTGACTAATTATGTGTGGATGTAATGGTCAGACAGGTAGAAGCCCTGTCTGCTGAATTGTGTTATTTTCTCTTGTAACTTCTGTGTGTATTCTCTGAAGTTCATGGTGCTGACTTTTTCCCCTGAACTAGGTAAAGGATATATGTTTGATTGATTAAAGTAAGATTGTTAACCTTTTTTGAGTTGCTTTCCTTTAGAAAAGCAGATCAAAGAACATGTGCTAGCAGCCATCCTGGGTATGCTAGGGTGCTTGCTGCTATAGTCACTAAGATGCCAAGTTCTTGGAAAACCGCACACATTCTGGGAGGTTAGTATTTTGTTTTGGGGCTCACTCATGGGAAGAATGTTTTGTCTGAAGTTTTGGTGATTTCCTGGATGAGATTCTGAGTAGCTGTTGTTATGGGGTCCCTCAGCTTTGTGAATCAGAAGTTGGTGCTCCCTGGTCCACTGATATGCATAAATAATTCTATTGCTCTGTTAAGACAGTTGAAGACCTGTCTTTTGGATCTTTCTTTAGTACTTACATCTCTTTTTGATGTTTCTGCATTGTTGTAATGGTAATGGTAATTTGAAAATCTTCCATGCCTCTTAATAAACTGAAGGCAATCTGAAGAACTTCCCTGCTTTGAAAATAAACTCTGCCTCCTAACATGCTGAATGTAGTCAATGGAACTTGTGGTGGAAGGAGTTTGCTGAAGGGTGGAGCAGAGCCCACAGGAAGCTGAGAGTCAGAGCCAGCTACACAGTTGGGAGAAGAGCACGCTCCTGAGGGAGACAGGCTTGTGAGTAAATATTGGTTTTGTGTTGGTTTGTGGGAAGGCTAGAGGATGCTGTGGCTCTCTGTGTTGTTATGACTTATTAACTTCTTTGCTACTATGATGGAAGCGGCTTACTGGTTTTGGGATTCAGTTTTCTAGTGTCTGAATAAATGTTTTGCTTCTGCTTCTATATGGAAAGTCTGTTATATTTTGTGACTGAACACTGTGAAGGTATATTTATAGTGATTGTGGGCACTGTGCATATTGCATTGGGGCTACATTTGGTCATGAGAATGGGATCAAGAGATTTAGAAACATGTTTGCAACAAAGAATACCAATAAAACCTAGGAGAGAGCTGGAGGCAGTGTGTAGGAGGGGCTGGACTTTTTTTTGGGGGGTACTTCCTTTTTTATATTTTATTTTTTTGTCATTATTAATTTGTTTGTTTACTTTTAGTTTACAAGATTCAATTCCATAATCCCTTGAGTTTCAAATTTTCTCCCCCTTCCTATCCTCCCCCCTCCCCCATGGCAGCATGCAATCAAGTATAGGATCTGCAAATACTTTCACATTACACATTAGTCAGGTTATAAAGAAGGATTGTAATGGATGGAATGAACAATGGGAAAGAAGAAACAAAACCAAACAAGAAAAAGGAAGAGAGCAGGTAGTTTGCTTCAATCTACATTCAAACTCTGTTCTTTCTAGTTCTTTCTCTGAATGCAGACATCTCTCTCCATCATGAGTCTTTTGGAGTTGTCTTATAACCCTGCATTGCTGAGAAGAGTCCAATCTATCAAAGTTGGTCATCACACATACGTTGTATCTATAATTGTATACAGATTTCTCTTGGTTCTGCTCTTCTCACTCAGCATCAGTTCATATAAGCCTCTCCAGGTAAATATGAAGTCCATCTGCTCCTCATTTCCTATAGCACAACAGTATTCCACTACATTCATATACCACAACTTGTTTAGCCATCCCCCAATTGATGGACATCCCCTTAATTTCCAATTCTTTGCTACCACAAAAAGAGCTGCTATAAATATTTTTGTACTTATGGGTCTTCCTCCCACTTCTATGATCTCTTTGGGATACAACCCTAGAATTGGTATTTATAGCCTTTTGGGCTATAAATAGTTCCAGATTGCTCTCCAGAATGGTTGAATCAGTTCACAACTCCACCAACAATGTATTATTGTTCCAATTTTTCCATGTCCTCTCCAGCATTTGTCATTTTACTGTTTTGTCACCTTAGCCAATCTGACTGGTGAGATGTGGTACCTCAGAGTTGTTTTGATTTGCATTTTTCTACTCAATAGTGATTTAGCACATTTTTTTCATATGCTTATAGATATCTTTAATTTCTTCCTCTGAAAATGGCTTGTTTGTATCCTTTGACCATTTATCAATTTGGGGAAGACTTGTGTTCTTATAGATTTGACTCAATTCTCTCATTTTAGAAATGAGGCCTTTATTATTTCTGTACAAACAAAGCCAATGTAACCAAGATTAAGAGGGAAGTGGAAAATTGGGAAAAAATTTTTACAACCAACGTCTGTGATAAAAGCCTCATTTCTAAAATGAGAGAATTGAGTCAAATCTATAAGATATCTATAAGCATAAGATTTCACAATTAAGTGACACAGGAGAATGGGAAAATGATAAATTTCCTCAAGAGAGAAAAGTAAATGGTCAGTGGATTCAAAATCAGAATAGATTGATAAGAATTGTTTTCTCCTGTATTGAGAGCAGAGGTTGATTTAGAAGAACCGATGGTATTCCAGCTAATTAACTATATAAAATGTACTGAGATAAGGGGCTTAATATCAGATGAAAAAGAAAAGTAAGGGCTGTCCATATGATGCTCCTGCACCATTGTATCTAAGTTCATCATGATTTCAGGGAGAATAGGAAATTGGCCAAGCCCCAGCTCAGATTAAAGAAATATACAAAATGAAATTACAGACCCCATATCAATCTGACTATATATTGGAAAAAATGGATCAAATACTGTAACCAGGGCATTCATTGATTGATACTGGGGTGGAGGCCTCCCTTACTTATGGGAACCCTAACAAATTCAAGAATGAAACTTCTATCACCATCACAGGACTGGGAAGGGCTGAAATATCAGCCAGACAATTCAAACAAATAATGAAAATTGGACAATTACCTAAGAAAGAATATACTGTGGTTATTGTACCCATTCCTAAATACATCATTGGAATAGATATATTGAGAAGTATGACCTGTATTTACCTGAAGGAAGATCCCAATTTGCAGTAAGGAAGATAGGAATTAATACAGTTTTAGTAGGAAAAATAAAAATGAACCCAGTCACTTTACCTGCATCTTCAGTTACTTTAAAGCAGTATCATGTGCCAGGTGGGTAAGATGAAATTACCAATACAATAAAGGAATATGTTGAATCAGGAGTGTTAGTCCCTACAATCATACTATGGAATAATCCTATCTGGCTGGTATAAAAATCAGATGGGAAGTTGAAAATGAGAGTAGATTATAGACAACTAAATAAGGTGACTCCACCCTTGTATCCTGATTTTCCAGATATCATCACCTTAACAGAAAGGATCCAGAAATATGATGGGACTTAGTAAATAGTTATTGATTAAGTCAACACTTTCCTTACCACCCCAATGGACTCTAAACAACAGAACCAGTTTGTTTTCACTTGGCAAGGCAGACAATATATCTGCTTGCCACAAGGATATCTGCATAGCCCCACCACTGGTCATAGGATTGTGGCTGAACATTTGAATGAATTAAAGCTATATGGTTTACAGTTTACCCACTACATTGATGATATTATGATACAGGGAAAAATCTAAAAGACATGGAGAAGAGTTTGACTCTTTTAATTGAGCATATGAAAAGCAAAGGGTAGGAAATTAACCCTGCAAAGATTCAAGGACCAGTTCAAAATGTAAAGTTTTGGGTTATACAATAGAATAAAGATTAAGGATTTTCCTATCCCTACTAGTAAGAAAGAGGCCCAAAAGTTTATAGGATAATTTGGATATTGGTGACATCATATACTGCATCTGGGACAGATTTTGAAGTTCTTATATAAAGTTAATTGGAAGAAATATGCATTTGACTGGGGACTTGAGAAGAGTAAAGCTTTTGAAGAAGCCGAGGCTACTATACAATTGGCCCTAGATTTATGGTCTATGCAAAATGGCCCAGTGGAATTACAAGTGATTGTACAGGATAATTATGCAAATTGGATTTTATGGCAGAAACAACAAAGCTGAAATGTACCTTTAGGATTTTGGTCCAGGAAACTTCTTTCATCTGGAGTTCAATATACACCTTCTGAAAAGCAGTTGTTAGCTACATATTCAGCTTTGGTAGAGACTGAACAACTTTCTCTGGGTCATGAAATGATATGAAGACCTGGAATCCTGATTATGACTTGAGTAATGAGTACCTCAGCTTCTCACAGAATTGGACATGCACAAAAGACCAGTATAATTAAATGGAAATGGTATATTCAAAATAGAGCTAAAACAGTCAGAAGTGGAGTTTCTGCTTTACATGAATCTATAGCAAACATTGATAATGAGGGAAATGATACATCCCCTGAATCAAAGCAACATTTGGTATAGTCCTTGGTAAAATTTAGTGATGGATACGATGGATTAACTGAAGAAGAGAAGAAACATGCATAGTTTACTAATGGGACCGCAAAATATTTGGGCCACAAAAGACATTGGAGAGCAGTAGCTTTAACCATGTACCAAGCTATAACCCATGTACTAGGTGGACTTTGGAAAGTTCTAGAATAGGTGGAAGTAGTCAATATGCTGAACTTAAGGCAGTACATCAAAGTATCAAAACAGAACAAAGGGGATAGTGTCATATATTTACTGATTCATGGGCAGTAGCTAAAAAGTTAGCTAGCTGGATTCCCATGTGGAAAAATCAAAATTGGGAAATTCATGGTAAACAAGTCTGGGGCAAAGAATTATGGGAAGATATATGGGATATGTCTTTGGTCACTCATTTGTCAGTTTTTCATGCAGATGCTCACGTGGCCCTCACCAGGCCAGAACATGAGCACAATGCACATATTAATTGACTAGCAAAGATTGCTTCTTAACATATTGTCCCTGCTCTGAGACCAACTGATGATCCAGTACTAGCAAAATAGGTCTATAAAACAGCTGGCCATTTAGGTGTCCAGGTCACACACTGGTGGGCATAAGATTGAGGTATCAGTATCTCTCATTCATTGTTAAAACAGATAGCAGAGGAATGTCATATATGTTAATTGGAAAAGGAACAAATTGTTCCTTGGGTAATAACTGGGGAAATAGCAAGGGGAAATGTTCCAGCTCAAATTTGGCAGATAGATTATATTAGTCCCCTACCACAAGATAAAGGAAGCAAATCTATATGTATTTGTGCTGACACCTATTCAGGTGTACTAGTTGCTTGTCCTTTTAAGAATGTAACCCAGAAAAGCACCTATGAAACTAGATCTCATAAGTCTATATTATGGAACCCCAATGCAGATGCAACATGACAATGAGTCGCATTTCAAAGATAATGAAATAAAGAGATATCATATATTAAACAATGTTGAATGGATATATCATATTCCATATTATCCATGAGCATTTGGGTTAATTGAAAGAACGAACGGATTATTGAAATAACAGTTAAGGAAGTTAAGTTCTAATAATTTGTATCAACATTGGAAAGTCAATTTGTTTACTGCTTTATGCAATTTGAATAACAGATCATTGGGAGGAAGTACACCTCCAGCCAGAATGATGATCCCAAATCTGCAAATTAGAAACGGGCAGACACATCCCAAATATTGAGTATTGGACTGTAAGGCAAGATGTCCCAGCACCATATCCAGGAATGCCTGGTTCAGCAGGATATGATGTACATTATTTAGGAGACTTTTGGTTGGATAGAAAAGAAATAAGAAACATCTCTAATGGAATATGTATGAGAATCCCTAAAAATCATTTTGGGCAGATATTACCTAAATCAGTTTTAGCAGCTTGAGGAATACATGTATTACCAGGAATAATAGATTCTAATTATCAAGGAGAAATTATTGTGACATTACAAAATTTGGGTGAAGAACCCATACAGTTTTTTAAAAATGATAGAATAGTTCAAGTGATTATTATTCCTTATGAAACACTACCCCTTGTGAAAACTGACCCTCTTTCTGAAATAACTAACAGAGGAACTGAAGAGTTTGGTTCTACTAATAGAATAAAATGGAGGGCTAAAGTATGGTTAAAGCAGAAGCCAGATGATGTTCCAAAGGCTGTGAAGATAACAACACATGGGAGAGACAATACCATAGCTGTTGGTTATTCAGGAGAAGATGATTGCCAAATTGTACCTTGAACTCATGTATTTCACCATGAATGAGGCTATGAGTTCATGGACTCCAGAAGCATGTCTATATTTGTTTCTTTTTGGCTTTCTGTCTGTTAAACTTGTTTGTAAGATTTATTTCCTGTAGGCTTAGTACCCTCTACTGGCAGATGCCTGATTGCTTAAGTTGGAGGCCACCCCCTGTGCATGACTATGATGTGCCACCCCTGGACCTGGCATCAACTGAGCTCTCGATGCCATTTAGGGAAATGATCTTTTGCATAGGACCTCCTGGACCTGGTATCCACCAAGCCCCAGATGCCAGCTAAAGAACTGACCTCTTGAATGGGACCTCTTGGGGCAGGGACAACTATACATCCAATTTCAGTTGGACGCAGCTATGGGGAAGAGATCTTCACCCCTTACCCCAAGATTTTGAGCCCCATTCCTTCGAGGAGGGAAAGATGGGGTACTTGTGTCCAAGCCCTCACCCTAAGCTATTGTTTTATGTGCTTATTTTCTGTTATCCCTGTCATACTGTTGCAAAATTCTGTTGACACCAGTTACCCCTAAACTCTCATTAATATATGTAATAAAATGTATTGTTACTATATATCTGCTATCTAAGGGACATGAAAGATCTTGGGGCCAAATGTAATGGTAATGGTAATTTGAAGATCTTCCCTACCCTTTAATAAGACCAAGGGAATTTGAATACCTTTCCTGCTTTGAAAAATATACTCTGTCCCCTAATAGGATGAATGTAATTATATGGAGCCTGTGTGGGAGGAGTTTGTTGAAAGGTGGAGCAGAGGCCACAGGAAGCTGGGAGTCAGAGCAAGCTTGATGTTTGGGAGGAGAGGATGCTTCTGAGCAAGTGAAATAGGCTTGTGAATAAATATTGGCCTTGTGTTGGTTTCTGAGAAGGCTAAAGTATGCTGTGGCTCTCTATGCTGTTATGGCGCATTAATTTTTTTGTTACTATGATGGAAGGAGCTTACTGGTTTGTGGATTCAGGTTTCTGGTGTCTGAATAAATGTTTTACTTCTGTCTTCAGTGTGCAGAGTCTGTTATGTTTTGCAGGTATATTTATAGTGATCGTGGATACTGTGAATATTGCATTGGTGCTATAATTGTTTAATTAAGACAAGATCATTAACCCCTTTGAAGCTGTGTTTCCTTTAGAAAAGCAGGTCAAAGAACCTGTGCCAGCAACTTTACTGTATGCTGGTATTATTGATCTTACACCTCCACAGCAGCTGCAAGTGTCATTAAGGATACAGGTTTAAGTCAGGAAGACTCATCTTCCTGAGTTCAAATCTGGTCTTAGACACTTACTAGCTCTCTGACCCTTGGAAAGTTATTTAACCTCAGTTCCTTATCTATAAAATGAGATAGAGAAGGAAATGGCAAACCATTCCCGTATCTTTGCCCAAGACAATCCCAAATGGGGTCATCAATAGTCAGATGTGACTGAAACAACTGAATAACAACAAATTTTGAAGTGATCAGAATCATATCTGGGAAACCTGTGCATTCTTAATGTTAATATATTTTCATTGAAACTACTAATGTTATCATGTAGAATATAAACATTTTTCTACATTAAAACCATAGAAGTAACAAAAGTCTAATGGAAATTTTCATTTGAATTTCTTTCAAAGATCTGGGGCTTTAATAGTATAGATCTTCCCTTTTTCTCATCCAGATGACAACCTCTTCTTGCAAACCTTGGTTGATGTCTTCATGTGTTGCTTTGACTTGCAAAATAAGAAAAAAAAAGTCCATCAACTAATGGCCTGCTTCTTGGAATCACTCTAGGGCATTCTTCTCTAACATATAGTCTAATACTGGGTCCATTTCATTTAGAGCAGGTTACTTTAAAATGTTTGATTTGGGGATCAGATTAAATTGGGAAGATAATTCACTTTTTCATAAATGAGCAAAGGCTAGATTTAATGGTGTTTGGATCAACTACGATGAGCATTGGGTGTTAGAAATACTCTTTTTCTTCTTTTTGTTCCAGGGGATGTGTTAAAACTGGCTAAACTAAAACCCAGAAATATGGAGTTTCTAATCCAGGATCATGAGACTTTATCTAGTTCCAAACAATGAACTTTGTAACTTGATTCATATGAAATGTGCAAAACAAATATAGGCTCTGTTTCATCACTAGGTGAGTAAGACTGTAGTCTAGTGTCAAGGCAAATATTGTCAGGAAACCAGTGTGCTGGTTTTTACATGTTATGTATTATAAACTTAAAACAATGAATTATTGGAAATTCCTGTTATTATTAGTAAATATGCGTACAATATCTAATATGTGGTAGGTACTGTGCTAAGTACTTTACAATTATTGTCTCTTTTTGATCCTCGCAAAAACTGTGGGAAGTAGAAGCTATTATTACCACCATTTTAAAGATGAGAACACTAATGCAAACAGAGATGAAATTACTTTCCCAAGGGTACACAGTTAAAAAGTATCTCAGGCTAGATTTGAACTCAGATTTTTCTGATTCCAGGCTTGACACTGTATCTGTTGTACTATTTACCAGCCAATGGATTATCATAGTACTATGTAATGGCAAGTAAAAGGGTACTTAGCATTTTGTTTCAGTTAATTAAGTAGTTAGCACCTTGTTTGAACCCTGCCTTGTGATTTGAAGGAGGAGCACAAGTTGGGACTGAGCAGAGCTGAGAAAGAGAAAACTTGTGGTGTTCAGCACTCTGTTTGTCTGTTCTATCTGTATCTATTTGTGTCTGTGATACTTTGTACAGACAACCTGGAACTTTACTGCTGGTTCAGAAGCTCTGAAAGAGGATTTTCTTGTTGTTTGTTTATAGAAGTCCTGGAAGAGGGTTTTAGAGGTCCTGGGACTATACTGGTGATTTGTGTTGATTTCTCAGACCTTGTTTGTGGGTCTGTGTTGATTTCAAAGGCAGATAGTGAATTGATGGTGGCGCCAATCATGTGTATGAATGTTGTTTTGACTCTTTTAAGCTTTGTCTTCCCAGAAACAGAAACTGCAAAGGACTTGAAATGGACTGGACACCGTGAGCTTCAATATGGAGTCTGAACTGAATCTGGAAGTGGACAAGGAGCTGAGAGCTGCCTGCCTTTGAATCCAGGTGACAGTTGGGTGAATTTAGGCAAAAGCTGGGACCATAGAATAGGAACCATGGAGTTTGAGAGCCAGCCTCAAGCCAACATGAAAACACCTCTCCTTGGGTACTTAATGCTGACTGACAAGATCATGATTTACTGTGACCTAGTACTTTGTACTTTGTACCCCTTAAGGATGATTGAGTTAAGGATGATTAGAAGCTAGTCTCCAATCAAGAAGAAAGGAGACTTTCTTATTGAGAGATTAAGACAATGTGATCTGGGGGTGGGAGACCTGTGTATTTTGTATCCTGAGTGATATCTTTTGTGTAAAACTATGTGGCCACATTAGCAATAAGTTGTTATGTTATGTCATTGTAAATGCTGTACTTTGGTTTTTGTGAATGTTTTGCTTTAGTTTTCTGCTGAATAAATAGTTCACTATACTACGTGATCAGAACCTTAAAGCTATTCACAGCAGCAGTCCTCTGGAGAGCTGCTTGTGCTTGGATTTACATACTATTACTAAATTTGTGGACTCAGTCTATCTGAACCTCAGTCTCCTTCTCTGTAAAATTAAGTTGCTAAGTCAGATGATTTCTAGGTTTCCTTTGAGCCCTGTCATTTGATGGGTTTTTTAGTGCTGATATTTCTCCTTGAGAATGAATGTGTTTACTGACATATAACTTAAATTTTTCTTCTTTTGGTCATATATAATAATTTTTCACCATTTTTTTATTTAGTCATTTTTTCATTCATTAATTTTTAATTTTTTTAGTTTTAGTTCTAGATTCTCCCCAATCTTCCTGTACCCATTGAGAAAGCAAACAATTGTGAAATCATGTAAAAGCGCTCCATGCACACACACACACACACACACACACACACACACACACACACAGAGAGGGAAAAAAAAACTAGAGAAGTTATACTTCAATTAGCACTTATGATGAAAAAATGCTATCTACCTCCAGAAAGAAAAAAAAAATGATGAAATCTAAGTGCTAAGTGCTAAGTCCTTTGGAATTGACTTGTATTACTATATTGACCAGAGGAGCAAAGACTTTCACAGCTGTTCATCATTGCACATTGCTGTTACTGTGCACAATGATATCCTGGTTCTTCTTGTTTCATTTTTATTTAGTTCAATAAGGCTTGCTATGATTTTTCGTGAAACCAACCCCCTTTCCATACACCACAACTTGTTTAGCCATTCCTTAATTAATGAGCATACTTTCAGTTTCCAATTCTTTGTCACCACAAAAAGAGTTGCTATAAATATTTTCATACGTATGGGCTCTTTTCCTTTTTTCCTTTGATCTCTTTTGGATACAGGCCTGGTAGTGGTACTGCTGGTTCAAAGAGTATGTATGGTTTTATTGTCCTTTGGGTGTAGTTCCACATTGTTCTCCAGAATGGTTAGACCAGTTCACAACTGTACCAACACTGCATTAGTATACTTATTTCCCCCCATCTCCTACAGCATTTATCATTTCTGATAGGTATGAAGTAGTATCTCATAGTTGTTTCAATTTACCTTTCTCTAGTCAATAGTGACAAAATATTATTCATGTGACTATGAATAGTTTTGATTTCTTCCTCTGAAAACTATCTTTTCATATCCTTTCACCATTTATCACTTGGGGAATGGCTATTATTATTATTTTTTATACATTTGACTTATTTTGCAATGCATTTGTGAAATGGGGAATTTATCAGAGGAATTTGATGTGTTTTTTTTTTTTTGTGTATTACTTCATTGTCTATGGTACCTTTTAGTAAAATGTAGTTTCACTAATTATCTCTTTCAACTAGATCTATTTTTGCTTTTGCTTTGTGTGAGATCATAATTGCCACTCCTGCCTTCTTCATTTCAGCTGAACCATGATAGGCTCTACCCTAGTCCTTCATTTCAACTCTGTGTGTGTCTCTCTGTACCAAGTATGTCTCTTGTTCACAACATATTGTTAGATTCTGGTTTCCAATCCAGTCTTCTATCTGTGTTTGTTCTATTGGTTCACATTCACAGTTATAATCACTAACAGTCCATTTTCCTCCATCCCCTTTTCCTCTGTTTATCTCTCTCTTTCTGTGTCTGTCTCTATCTCTCTCATGTCCCTCCTCAAAAGTTCATCTTGTTTCAGGCCACTGCCTTCTCTAACTCACTCTCCCCTTATCCCCCCATATCTCCTATCTCTTCCCGCTGTGTCCTGTTTCCCTACTGAGTAAAGTAGATTTCTATATCCAACTGAGTATGTGTGTGTATTCTTCCTTCTTTGAAGCAATTTCAAAGAGAATGACATTTAACCATTGCCTTCCACCCACCCATTTTCTCTTCCACTATAGCTCTTCTTTTTGTGACTCCTCTATGTGGGAAAATTTGCTCCATTCTGCCTTTCCATTTCCCCTTCTCCCTGTGAATCTCTCTTTTTCACCCCCTACATTTTTGGGGGAGAGATCATCCCACCATAATTGACTCACACTTGTGGCTTCTGTAATTTAGACTCCTTTTACCTGCCCTAATAATGATAAAGTTCTTAGGAGTTATATGTATCATCCTATTTAGGAATGTAAACAGTTAACTTCATTGAGTCCCTTTATATTTCTTCATGCTTCTCTTGAGTCTTTTGTTTGAATGTCAAAATTTCTATTCACCTCTAGTCTTTTAAACAGGAATACTTGGAACTCTTTATTTCCTTAAATATCCATTTTCCTCCTGAAGGATTATACTCAGTTTTGCTGTGTAGATCATTCTTTTTTTGGGGGGGGGCACAGAGGGGAAGCAGGGCAATTAGGGTTAAATTATTTGCCCAGGGTCACATGGCAGTGTTAAATGTCTGAGACTGGATTTGAACTCAGGTCCTCCTGACTCCAGGGCCAGTGCTCTATTCCCGTGCCACCTAGCTGCCCCTGTGTAGATCATTTTTGGTTGTATCCCTAGCTCCTTTGCCCTCTGGAATATAATATTTCAAGCCCTCCACTTTTTTTAACATGGAAGTGCTAAATCTTGTGTGATGCTGACTGTGATATCACTGTATTTGATTCTTGTTTTCTTTCTGGTTACTTGCAATATTTTCTCCTTGACCTGGGAACTCTGGAATTTGACTATATTATTCCTGAGAGTGTCATTTTCGGATCTTGTTTAGGAGGTGATTGGTGGATTCTTTCAATTTCTATTTTTACCCCCTGGATCTAAGATATTGGGGGAATTTTTCTTCATAACTTCTTGAAATGTGATATATAGGTTATTTTTATGATCATAGCCTTCAGGTAGTCAAATAATACTTAAGTTATCTCTCCTCAAACTATTTTCCAGGTCAGTTGTTTTTACAATGAAGTATTTCACATTTTCTTCTATTTTTTCATTCTGTTTGTTTTGTTTTATTTTTTCTTAAAGTCTTATGGAGTCATTAGCTTCCATTTACCTGATTCTAATTTTTAAGGAATTATTTTCTTCACTGAGTTTTTTTTTTTAAATTCTTTTCCATGTGTCCAATTCTTCTTTTTAAGGAGTTACTTTCTTCAGTGAATTTTTGTACTGCCTTTTCCCTTTTAGCCTATTCCTCTTTTAAAGGAGTTCTTTTCTTTTCTTTCTTTCTTTCTTTTTTCTCTTTTTGCCTCTTTGACCATTAAGCCAATTCTGACTTTTAAGGTGTTGACTTTCTTCAGTAGTTTTGTGTCTCTTTTACCAAGCTGTTAATTTCCTTTTCATTTTTTTGCATCATTCTCAAAGATGTCATTTAACCTAAAACAGGTTAATCTTCTTGGAGACATAGCCAGAAATACTGGATTGACTACTGAGGGTTGGGAATCAGACCTTACCTCAATTAAAAGCCTTAAAAAAAAACCCTTTATTAACTCTTTTAGCCTATCATCTTATCCATAAAGTAGAAGAAACCTAACTCAACAGTATTATTACCTGGGATATTTAAAATAGCTCATGTCCTGGAAGAACATATCTAAGTTTCAAATGAAGGACTTAGATATTAAAAATATATATATATATATATTATATACAGGCATTCTACAACTTTATCCCACCACTTTTTTACGTCTAGGTATACAGCATGTAGCTGTGTTCACTCCATCTCAGCTATTTTTTGTAGGAAGTTATACTTTAGTCAAGAAACATTGATTCAGAATCTGCCATGCACTAGGTATTGAACTGTGCTGAGGATATGAAGAATAGCAAAAGACAGACTCTTGCCTGAAGAAATTCACATTTACACCCATTATCATAACTGTCACCTCCATAATCTCAAATTTTAGGGAAAAAAAAAACAACTTTCTATGACCTTTTATTCTTCTCTTTCTCCCTGGAACTCAGTCTCTGGAAACCTACTAATAGATACTTGATAAAGGGTTGGTGATGTGTTTGTTCTGTTGCATATAAATAGAATATTTCCTTGTAGAACAAGAAATACATCACTTCTCAGAACTAGTCAACTACTAGATAAACTCAAATGAAAGTTCTATATAAATGGAGCTGAATAATCCTAAAGAAAAATGTGTGTGTTCTGTGAGAAGTCCCTAATGGTGCTTTTCAACATAAGGTTTATTGGAGTTGTGCTCATGTAACATGCACAACAGCAAGAAAACGTTCAAGTCTCTTTTTTCATTGCACAAAATGCTATAAATGGCTTTGTGTTTCCTCAGTCAAAAATATTTACATGAATTTGTGATCTCATTTTTGGAGGCTCCCTGTAGTGGTGCAGATCACAACTCATCCATTCCTATCTATCTATGTGATCCTTTTCCATATTCTTCTTGCAAGTCTTCCATAAATTTGCCAAAGTTGTCTATGTAATGTTCTGGGGACTTACTTGCTTTTTCCTGGCAAAATGAGGATACCAGTGGGGCAATCTGCCTTATCTATTAATTATCTTTCACTTGCCACATAACCAGACCGTCTTTTTCACTGATACATTTCTGTGATGACATCATCACTGGGCAAGATATGACACATTTTCCTGGAAGTACCTCAGTATGTCACAACCTCTAAAACATTTATGATGCCTACAGATAGGTATTATAGATGGCTACTGAATAATGTAAATTAATTCAGCATAGTTTTGCAGATCTCTAAGGGTGGCAATTTAGTCTAATGGGAACTTAATAACTCATATTAAGCACATTACTAATCTGATGCTTTGCTTACAGTAAATTAGAACCAGTGAGATTATAAATCACTTATTTAAGGGAGGGGGGAAGGAAAGAGAAGCTTCTTGAATTAAATTGGAGTTTTCACTTAACTGAATAACAGCAGGTAGGAAGAAGTCTTGTTGTTTCCAAATGAGTTCCAATCAATTTTTGTTTTAATATTTGCACATTAA
This sequence comes from Pseudochirops cupreus, assembly GCA_028627135.1. NCBI lineage: Eukaryota > Metazoa > Chordata > Mammalia > Diprotodontia > Pseudocheiridae > Pseudochirops > Pseudochirops cupreus. The sequence continues at coordinate 329,580,980 of CM053583.1, forward strand.
GTAAACACATCTAATTCAGGCAGTCTACTCCAGTGTCTTTTCCATAACAGTAATATACTGTAGATACTGGCCTCAGAGGTAAACAACTCATCGTTCACACATGAGCTAATGTCTATCTTTTTTTTGTTGGTAGGGTTAATATTCATATCCTATATATGTATCACAAGATTCCTGCTTAATGACTGATTATAGAAACAAACTCTTCAGCATTGGAAATGGACTGTAAGGATTATCAAATGTAACTCCCTATCCAAAATCAAAAATTCCATCTACAATGATCATACAATCCCAAACAGAAACCATAAAACTAAGCCAGTGTTTTGGTGTGATACTGTGAGAACTATAATATATTTGGAATGAGAGGTCATTTGGAGTTTGAATCATAGCTGTGATCCTTGCTATCTTGTGTTGCTTTGGTCATATAATTTCATATTTTAGGATATCATCTATAAAGTGAATGAGTGGGTTGGATTAGATGTCCTCTAAAGCACATTTCAATTTTAAAATCCTATGCTTACATAGTATATGAATAGAATCCAAAACAATGGATATTTTGAGAAATACAAGAACTTAAATAATGGTAGAAGTACTATTTACCTTCTCTTTTGTCCCCCTTGACACTGAAATTTATGAGAGCTGTCCACAATATCAAGTCAGTACTTGCATACCTTGCATGTACACTATTGGATCTTCACACCATCAGACAGCCCAACCTCAACACCTTATAAGCAGTAACCAAGCCAGTATAAATGTTTATCCTTATTTTACCTGATACTTCCCATTTGTCAGATTCCAAAGACAATCTGCGAGTAGAGATGTTAGCAAAGGATTCATTTAGCTTCTCAATTATGTCTTTCTCAGAAGAACCTAACTTATGTGCAGAACCTATGATGAGTCCATAGCTTCTCTAGCAAGCCTTCTCTTTTTATATTTAAATTTTCTCTCTCTCTCTCAAGAAAGCATACAACATGCTTTGAGAGAAAACAGAGTATTAATAATGTGATTAGGAAATGCTCCATGGTGGAGGTGGCATGAGCTGAGCCTCAAAGGAAGTCACGAATTCTAAGAGGTGATGGCAAAAAGGGAGGGAATACAAGTACATTGGACAATTTATGCAAAGATGCTATCAAGAAGAGTTCCAAAGTTAAGGAGCAACAAATAGGTAAGCATGGATAAAACATAAAGAGGAAATTATATGTAATAAGCTTCAACATTTAAACTTGAGCTCAGCATCCTAAAAAAAATATTGAGGAAGATCCTGAAAATTGTTGTGCTTGGGAGCAGCATGCACACATTTGGGTATGACCTGTAGCTCCTGAAATGTGTTTTTGGAATTATTTTTTAGTCTGGTTTGTTTCTTGCTTGTGACTGCCCTGCTCTATTTGATAGGGAATCATTTGGAAGATTCACCTTCTGTGGTTCCCCTGCATCCAACACAATTGCCTCTTTTGCTTCACCTCTTAATGTAGCTCTTCCCACTTGATCTTTTTGATTCTTGGTACACATTTATTCTTGGTTCCCAATTGTTGTAGTCTGTTAATAATATTTCCTTCTCCACATCAAACAAGATTTTTACCATTTCTTATACGTGTTATTTTCCAATTCTTAAATCTTTTTTTTATTACTTTTCTATAGATCTCTGATTTCCCCTCATGTTTTAAAAGTAGAAAACTAATAGGGGCACAATTCTTTTATAATGGCACAAGAGAAAACATGAGTTATTCCCTCACTTTTGCTCATATGAGTATTAGATACTAATATTGAAAGTCTCTTGCTCAATTATATCCTATATCTAGTCTACTGTGAACCTAACGTTAAAAAATTGCATAATTATCAATTACAATAAATCTGTCCCTAAATATACTACTTCATTTGTCACTGTATTTAACGTCATCATATTTAACAATCTCTTATTTTCAAAATATCATTTTCCTAATGTTCTAAAGTCAATTTGAATTCCAGTCCTTTCCTTCAACCTTCTACTATTCTAGACAACAGTGCATTGGAGTATAGTAATAAAAGTTGAGATTTATATCATGTCTTAATGGTTACACAGTACTTTCTGTGCATTGGGGCAGCTAACTCTAAGTTACATTTCTTCAGTCAGTCAAAAAACATTTATTAAGTGCTTACTATATGTCAGAAACATAATATGCAGTGGGGATTTCAAAGAAAAGCAAGTCAGTTCATTAGACTACTCTATGGTACAGTATGGTTTCAGTTTTAGATCCTATTCTAGAGGATTAACTTTACATTTGTTTAGCTGAACTCATTAGCTAAGAGGATTAAGTTGTTAAAACATCATTAATCAGGAAGAGACTTGGTGGGAGATGCATTATGAAGGCTAGTCAATCTGGGATGTCATGAAATGTTTCTTGAAAAGAAGGTATGTTTTGATGCAAAAGACAAAGAGACACTAATGTAATTAAAGATTCCTCCAATGTTGAAAGAACTTTTTATCAAATGAATGCATGAACATGAACATTTCAAAGGTATTTTTTTTTCCTTAGGAAAGAAGTTTAACTGTACTTTTCCCCCCTCTGGCAGTTTTGATGTTGTGTTCTGTTTTCACAGAAAAAATATCATTGGTCAGAGCCCCAGGGATGCTAGAAATTCAGCCTGTGTTCAATATAAATAATGTTAAACATGTTTATCTTCTTGGTTTTTCTATATTCAAATTTGCTACAGAATTTGTCTTTGAAGTAATTTAAATTGATACACACCAAAAGCCTAATTGAGCATCAAACTGAGTTTCCCTAAAGTCTCTGAAATAAATAAATGGAAATGGAGAGAAAAAAGGTGGGAAACCTGCAAAAACTGCTCCACATCACCAATATACTGTATATTTTGGTCATTCAAAAGTCCATTGAATATAACAGCAAGAAAAAAGAAATCTCCTGTCTAATTTTATATTTCACTGGCTTAAAAAAAGGAAAAAAGTATATTGCTTTCTTCTATGCCTGTTAAGGGAAAGATTTTTTAAAAATGTTTAGTCTCTTTTTCCAGAGCATCTTCTTCATCTTTTAACTCTTACCTGGAGCTGTTACAGGAATGATAAATGATAACTGAATACTATATATAATACAAAAGAAATCCATATTTTATCCCCGCAAAGGAACTGTTCTTTCCTTACTGTCACAAAAGAATCACTTCTATTTCCAGTCCAACAGGTTTTTGCCCTCCCCCTGTTTGCAAAGGAGAAGTGTTAGGTATCCCAGATATTTGTTGATGGACGTCATGCCTCCTCCAGCTGTCAGGAACACAGCTGTCCTGTTTCCTTCTGAGTGATCAGGGCTGCTGATGCCCTCTAGCTAGCATGTTCTCTGATAAGGTCCAGTAGAGAGCGGCAAAAGAGTTGAACACTTGGCTTCTAATAGTAGGGCAAAGACAAATTTTACAACAAATTGCATTTTCAAGGCTGCCTGATGCCACACGATTAAACGGGCTGAATTTGTTCTAGTACACTAACTCAGAAGACTTCACAATGGAACAGCTTTCTCTTGGTAACTGTTAAAGTAGCTCATAGAGAGTTTTTACTGCTAGTAGAGCTGGTAGGGGAGGGTAGGTCAGAAAAAGAGAGGAGAAAATGTATATCTCTTCTTCTTTGCAGGGGGTTGGGAAGTATGGGAGAAGACCTTTGAGGACACAGTCAGATTAAGTTAATGTGTTGGCTAGTTGGTTTTTTTTTTTTCTTAACTGCTCCTTACCTCCTTTTATTCTTTGTTAAAATAATGGCACTGAGGAGCAAAGTCAGAGGCGTATATTTGAAATGTTTGTTGGTGATGTAAAAAAATGGAATAAAAAGGTAAACAACACCATGAACAAAATGGCAAATGGACATTTGGAATGGAGGGAAGATCTAAGTAGAACTGTTCAATATAAGAGAAACAACAACAACAAGGCTGTCTGCCACTGGGGAGAAGACTCGGAGAGAACTCTTTATTATTAGCTGCTGTATACAAATTTTATTCTACATGTGAGGTGTAAATGAAAGCCCACAATTTTTCCTTGTTAACTTTTCAAGTATTCATGGAATATTAACAAAACTTCTGTACTCATAGGTGATAGCATGTTGCAACAGAGGGAACACTGGGCTGGGAATAAAAGGCTCTGACTTCCAGTCTTGTCTTTGCCACTAACAAAGTATATGCCTTTGGGGAAATCACTTTCATCTTTAAAATAATCTATTTCTTCATCTACAAAATGAGTGCTACAGTATTGTCAAGCAGAAAGGCTTTAGAGGAAGAGGATGAGGGAAGAAATCCTAGCTCTGATTCTTCTGACCTGTATGACCTTGAGAATATTTCGTTACTTCTCTTAAGTCTCAGTGTCTTCACCTATAAAATTAGGAAATTGGACTATATGATCTCTAAGGTTCTTTACAATTTTTAGAGACTATGACTATAAATAATCCCTAAGGACATGTCCATATTGTCTTATATATGTCCTATATATTTGAAAGACAGGCAGAAGCAAACTGATGTTTCTCATGAGCCTGGTCAAAATGAAGGCAGCATTTGATTTCATGTAGGAATGATAAAATCACAGGTTCATAGACTTAGAACTAGACTGTATCTAATTTTAAAGATCAGGAAATGAGGCCAATCCTGGCCAATTGAATTGACTCAAATTATATACGTAGTAAATTGCAGAGGTGGAATTTCAACCCAGTACTCTTTCTATTAGGGGTCAAAATAGAGAACAGACATTTTCCAAATGCCTGCTACTATGTGCCAGGTACTGTGTTAAGTGTTTTACAAATATTATTTTATTTGATAATTGTACCACAATGTTTCTGAGAATCAATTAAATCAGATGTGGATAATTGTGACTCATGCCTGGGAATTTATTCTCTCTCTCTCCCTCCCTCCCTCCCTCTCCTCAAATAATCTTCCCTTCCAGTCTATGAGCCTCCTCAAATTCCAAGACCTTAACATTCACTTTACCTCATTTTATCATCATTGTAACACCTCCATGATTTTTCAATTTCAATTTCCTTTCATAATCAATATCTGTTGTTCTTCCCTCTTTCCCCTTGCTTCTATCTTAAGCCTATCCTTAGGTATCACTGCAACTTCTATTCATTCTTTCTTTCCCTACTACCATAGGTTTGCCTTTTTCCCTTCTTGGTACCAAAACCATAGTTAAACAACTCAACTTGATTCTTGATTCTTGATTCCCTTTCATTCTTTTCCCCTACCATTTACACATTGTCACACTCAACCCTGAATCATTCCATCATTTACCTTTTCACTTGTACTACAAAACTTGGGCATGTTACTGAGATGTTACAACATCATGTTGATAACTGGACCAATCAATGAATCAACCCAAAAGTCTCCCTAGTTGTATGCACTGTTCTGGATGCTAGGGATACAAAGTAAGAAAGGGAATAGACCCTGCCCTTGTGGAGCTTATATTCTATCTAGGAAGATAATGGAGACATAAGTAAATATATATATATATATATATATATATATATATATATATATATATATATAAAACATGTACAAAATAAATACTAGACTACATGGGGTGTCAGGCACTGCAGGCTGGTATCATGAAAGGGCTTATGGAGGAGGTAGCATTTAGGCTAAATCTGCTATAAGTACCAGTTCCCTAATTTAAATGGCATCTTTGCTGCTAAGTAGCAAACTTTTCTTCCTTGATTGACCATTTATTCTAATACCCTAAATGCATGTTCCTAAAATTTTCTTTTCTCCTCAATATCCCAAAGTCACTCTGCATTTCACTGCTTATAGTAAATGTTCTTGCTTCTGACTTTACTAAGAAAATAGAGGCCATCATGAGATCATTCATCTTCCCTACTCCATAGCTTGTCGTGGTACCATGGAAAGTGAACTTGCTCTGTATTCAGTGGTTGCTCAGTCATTTTTCAGTCATGTCCAACTCTTCATGACCCCATTGTTGTTTTTGTTTGTTTATTTGGTTGCAGAGATGCCGGAGTGATTTGCCATTTCCTTTACTGGCATATTTTACATGTAAGGAATTGAGGCCAACAGCGATGAATGACTTTTCCAGGTTCATAAAGCTGTTAAGTTTCTGAGGCTATCTTTGAATTCACGAAGATAAGTCTTCTCATCTTTAGGCTTGGCACTCTAGCATCTGGCCTACCTAGTGACCACACTAGATTCAGTGGACAAGAATTCAAATCCTACCTCTGATTCTTACTGACTTGTGTGACCTTGGTCAAGCCATTTACCTCTCTCACTCTCAATGCCCTTGCCAAACTAGATGACTTCTGAGTTCCTTTCAGTTTTAAATTCATCCTCCTATCCTCCAACTCTGCCATATTTTCACACACACACACACACACACACACACACACACACACACACTTTTCCTCCTTTACTGTCTGACAAAGAGATGTCCTTTCTCTTTGACATGGCCAATTTCTATTTCTGTCTTTCATCCTGCCCCCTTCCCTGATTTTTAAGGACCATATCACACTTACTATTCCCTCTACCTTTTCTCTCACACACATTGGATCTACTAGCTCCTTCACTGCTGCTTATAAATATATTCGTGTTTATGTTATCACAAAAAATTCTTCATTTATCCCTGTCATCCCTTCCTATTGTCATCTCATGGCCATCCTCCTTTTCACTGCCAACATCCTAGAATGAATATCTATACACATTGCCCACATTTCCTTATTGTTCATCTACTTATCAATTTTTTGTAGTTTACCTTCCAATCATACTATCTGACTGATCCTCAGTGTAACTGATGAACTCTTAATTGCTCATTCTCAACACCTTTTCTTAGTCCTCTTCTTCTGGAGGGTTTTGATATTACTGGCTTCCTATCACAAATATTCTTTTCTCCATTGGCCTCTGAAACACAGTGCTATGCTTACTGTCTACATACTTGCCTGACTATTTCTTTTCAGGTTTATCATCTATCTCCTCTTTCCTTATGTGTGGGTACACCTCCAGATTCTGGCCATTACCCTCTTCACTCTTTGCTTTCCACTCTCTTGATGATCTCATTTGCTCCCATGGCTTTACCCTTCACATGTGACTGGCATACATCAGTATATTAAGCCCTAGTCTTTTCTCTTGTACTCTTGTTCAGTTTCATCAACTGTATCTCTTCTTGGGCTATTACCATGTTAATGTTGGGTTTAGCTGGACACAAGATCACCTTAGACTACCATAGCAGATTTCCTGAGCTCAAGAGATCTGCCTCCCAAGTAGTAAGGAGTGTAAGTCCAAGCCACTACCCCTGGTACTGTATTATATTGTGCCCATTATAATATTGACCATATCACTTTGTTCTGAATTTCGCCACCCCTTAAAGTAGAATCTAAACTCCTTGAGAATTATTTTGTTCTTCTGGGGTTTATTAAGCACATAGCACATTAAATTCTTATTGAATTAATAACACAATAGACATTCACTAGTAAAATAATACATGAAATTATAGATTTATAACTGTGAGGGACCTCAGAGGTTAATGAATAAATCAATGTCCTCATTTAACAGATGAAGAAACTGACACTCAAAGGGGTTAAGCAACTTGCTAGAGTTTATAATATAAGTGTACAGTATGAACAAAGTTTTACTAATCCCAAGTCTAGCACTCTCTAAACTACAACAATTGGTGTACAGTATTTTGATGAAGTGATACTTGTACTGAATTGGTTTGTTTATTATGGTGATGGTTCTTTGGGGGTAATACATGTAGGCATATATTTATTTAATGATAAGAATGGAGGCTATCCTCAGTTTGATTATCATAGGCCCCATAAGCGCACTGGGCCAGCTCAGCTCAGTTATAGATGACTAAATCTCTTGCCTGATGTTTTAAAACAGAACTCTAACATCTTTGCAAGTTCAGAAACCAACATTGCTATTACAAGAATTTTGATGTTGAAAATTTTTTTCTAGATGTTAAACCTGTCATTTTTATCCCTTTGAGAGTAAGAGAACAAATGAGCACTCCTCTAATTTTCTGTTCTTGAAGATGGTACACTGAATAAGCAAAACAAAACAAAACTTTCATGGCAATGAGAAGGTCTCTCATGGAGGATTCAATGGGAAAGTAGGAATAAGAATCCCAAGAGGGGGAAGTTTTAAAGGGTTATAGTCTGCACTGCTAGGAGAAAACCACACAAATGTAATCATGAATGCATCAGATGATCCAACTGCCAGGACTAGATGCCTCTCCTCACATGTAACTGAATTTTTAAAAAATAAACATTCTTTAACTTTGTTAAGTTGATTCTCCCATTAAAAATGATCTAGGCATTATAATTCTACATGAATGATAAAATCATAACAAACTACTTTAAAAGATTTTACTGATGGAATTTTCCTTCAACTAATAAAAAACATATCATAAATTCAACTTTGGTTTCTTCCTCTCCATTGGTCATTAAAAAAAATCCCTAAGATGTCCAAGTAGCTGCGATTTGCTATTTCCCTTGCTTCATTTCTTGTTATATATGTTGACCAATTCTACATGAATTGTAGGTATATGTAGAATTATATCCTTGTTCTGTCGCTTACTAAGAAAAGGCTAGTGCTTATTTGATAGATTTTTTTTCTTGTGGTATGGTTTATACTGTTCAATAAAGCCATGAGGAAGTATTAACAGGTTGATTGCACTTCTTTTTCCCTTTAATTTGGAGGCAGGTGAGTTTCCATCAACTACAAATTTCTCATTAACACATTCCATCCTATACATTTTTCCTCAGTTAAAAATATACCTGCATCATTTTTTTAGCACTAAAAAGAAACCAATATAGATGCTACCTAGCACCAGTGCTCTTGCTTATCTTTGACATAAAATGAATATCAATGGTTTTTTCCTTTATTATTCAAGGTTTACAAGTCATATACAAGTTATATACAGCATGGAGCATGGCAAAGGTGGCATGCACTGTTCTCTGAGATTATTTCCCAAACCTTTTTTTTCCCTGCTGTGATAGTGTTATCAGCCTTATTCTTCTGGTCAGGGAATATAGGCAAATGACTGCATTCATTACTATCATGAATGTCAGTCAATTATAACTTGGGTTATAAGACACAACAGGCTAGGCTATAACAAGCACTCATTCTCTCTCTAGAGCAGCTGTTCTCTACCTGTGCATTATGTTCAATTTGTAACAGTGAAAATACATCCTGCATATCAGATAGATTCATAACACTAGCAAAATTACAGTTATAAAGTAGCAATGAAAATATTTTTATGGTTGGGGGTCACCACAACATGAAGAACTGTATTAAAGGGTCACAGCATTAAGAAGGTTGAGAAGCACTGCTGTAGAGGCTGCAATGTACTTCCTTTGTCACATTTTCTTGGTTTCCTTCGATCAAAGAAACTAAATATATCTTTTAGTTGTTTTGTTTGTATAGACCATATGTTAAGTACTAAAAATATTAAAAGAAATGAAAGAATTCATCAATTCCTTTCAACTATGTACACTGGGTAAAAATTCAATTCTTACATGCAAATCCTTTTAACACATAATAAACATATCACATATAAATATTTTTGAAGGCTTTGTGTATTTTTGCTTTATTATAAAATTTACTTAAAAGTATATGTATGAATAATGCATTTTTAAGGACTTCTTTGAGATTTTTGTAGGCATGGTCTTCAGTATACTTTTAGGTGAAAAAACACTTTTAGAAGCTCTAGAAATTCACAAACATGTTCTACAGACTAAATAGATTGATACTCCGTCGGTGATTTTTGATTTTAGAAATGAATTTTCCAAATTATTTTGTTTGGTTTAAAAGGAATGGGATTATGTTTCTGACTGTTGTTGTTCATTTCTTAAGAAAATATCAAATTTCACAGGCAATTTAATCCTTAATGACAATGCATCTTTTGATGTTTATTAAATTAAAGGGCTTGGGATAGCCAGGAAATGAATGCTGAAAAGAGTGACTTATACATTTGTGCTAAAACTAATTATTCCTTAAATGTTTAAAGCATCTGCTCAATTTACATTTAGGCGAAGGCATCTAAAAGCATTTTAAATTCTTGTCAAGGATTTAAGCTATAAAAGAACACTCTTTATAGCCAACTAGGCAAAAGATTCATACTATAAAATAGAAGAAAGACAAAAAAACCTATATCAGAGAGAACAAAGGTATGCCACTCAAAGGGCCTTTTTTTGTATCACTACAAGGTCGAACATGAGACTCATGACTTTTTGATGTGTAGCATGGATAGTTAAGGTATCAGAATCCAAACTTTGATTCTCAGGAGCAGAAGTGCTCGCCAAATGACCTTACAAGAATTGGCAAAACACGTAGACTGCTAGCTTTAGCCCTAAAATTTTATGTTCTAACTGGACGTGTGTCCCAATTTTAAAAAGAATTAGGAAGGTACAGAAGTTTTCTGCTCCTCAGCAGCTTATGGAGTGTGTGTTTGTGTGTGTGTATGTGTGTGCGCATGTGTGTGTGTGTGTGTGTGTGTGTATTTATATATGAAATTTATGAGAGAAAGTTTTCTGGAAACTAATCACTTTCATAAAAAAAAACAACCATGTGACTCCTAATTGATGAAAAGAATGTGAAGGTAACACTGTGCATAAAGGGCAGAATTGGGGTTCAAAGAGGGAAACACAGAGTGCACTCCTGGAAGTCAGGCAGAAAAGACTTTGCTGCAGACCCATAGAGAAAGGTGATTCCTTAACATGTCCCTGATTTCCAGTTTGTCTCCCTAGGGACTTCAGACTCTTTCCCATAGGTGAGATCTGTCCCTCTTTGAGCTGAGATCTGATTTCTCTCCTAATTAAAGAGCTCATTCAAACTTGTGAATTATTTGAAATATTCTAATATCTCCAGATTACTTTCAAATATATGATTCCTATTTTATTTGCATAAATGGGTCTATTGGGCTACTTGTTACTTGTGATAGTCTTTTGTGTATTCAGTGTTTGGTGGGATGAGCTGAACATGCAAATATAAACAAAGTTTTACTTTCCCTATTAGGGAAATTACTTTCCTTTTGAACTTCAGACATTATATTCCTAAGGAAGAGACATTTGAGAAAGTTGAAAGATCTAGTTCTAGTTCAACACCCTTCTGAGGCATGGAAGGGAAGGGTGTCCAGCCTCTTAATACTCCTGGGTGCTTGCCTGTCTCTTTCTACCCCTTCCTTTTCCCAAGTCCCCCCAGTTAGCTTACTATCATCTGAGGTATAACCTTTGGGTCTTTTCCTTTCCACAGAAGTGCACCAGATTCCACAGGTCTATCTATGTCACCTGCAATCCATATATACTTAGCCAACCCTTACAGACATACAAATCTTTATCAGCACATCCTCATAACACTTTTAAAAATACACATATAAAATGACTTGGGTAAAATTCATCTTTGAAAGAATACAATTGTGAAACCTCATAAGAATAAAAAGGAATGATTACCTGTTCATTTATCTGTTTTCTAGGTTCACAGTTTTCTTAAACAGGAGCACACCTGTATTTGACAAAGATTGTAAAATATTGTCAGTTTTATTTTACCTGTTGGGATTAATTAAGCACCACCTACTGTTATTGGTTTTTTTTTTTCCATAATACTCTATGCCTGGGTTATTAACCTTTTGTGTGTGTATATGTGATGAACCCTTTTGCAGTATGGTGAAGTCTATGGACCACTTCTCAGAATGTTTTTAAATGTGTAAAACACATATGATTGCAAAGGATTTCAATGAATTAAAATTACCTAACAAAGTATTTAAAATAAGTTTATAGTCCTTTAGAACCATTAATGTAAGTTCTCTTTGGTGCCCATCTATTTTTTCTTCATATTTAATTAGGGCTTGAAAGTAAAAGAGGTGGATGTGATGAAATAATTTTACATATTATTCTTTCAGGGCACTTACTGCAAAACTCCTAGAATATTTCAATGGAAGGAATTTTTTTTTTAAACCTCAAGATGAGATTGAAAATCAGATCTGAGAATGGTAATGGTAATGATGAGAGGAATCTAATGTCTGCGAGGATCCTCATAATTCACTTGGCTTTTCAGGAAGGAAGAGTCATGAAAAAGTAGCTGCCAGACACATCTCCCATCCCATTGGTAATTCCTGTGTGTTGCCTGGGAGGTGACAGAATAGTAACTACAATTCTTCTTTCAACCAGGCGTAGTGCCAAGCAAAGGCAACTTCCAAGGTTCGGATTACCAGCATAGCAAACCCGATTTATTCAGCAAACATTCACAGAACAGAGAAAGTCAAAATACAGTGTAACTTGTTCCTTTAGCAAGTAAGTTCTCAATTCAATCCAGGTACCACTCCACCCCTAGACAGTACATTCGTTTAGTCAGTCAAAGTCTCTCCTCTCAAATGGAGATTGGTCTCCAACCATAAACAAAGTACATTCATTTGGTCAATCACAGCCATGCCTCCTCAGTCCTTGGCAGTTCCGGGTGGCAGTTCTCAAAAGTCCTGGGCAGTTCCAACGGGCTCTTAGCAGTTTTTCTCTCAGCAACTCAGGGTCCATGATACTGGATACTGCTCTCCCAAAGTCCTTCTGGCCTCCTCTCAACTTGGGCCTCTCTCACAATTCATGGCTCCTCCCAGTTCATCCCTTTCTCTTCACGTCAACAAGTCCATCCCACAAATGGGATTCACAAGCTCTGGGTTTTAACACTCAACGCAAAAATGAAGCCAATACAGGGGCATCTCCAAATTCCATTATAAATACACCAGGTTGGTCTGTTTGACTAACAGGTTAGAATTCTTATACATTTGGTTGAAAAGAGGCTTCATTAAAAGATTCAATTTCCTATCAGAGGCAATATGGCCGCTAGAAAATGCACCTAATTCTTTGGTAACGTTTAACTATAATGATGTTTTGGGGGAAATGAAGGCATATTTTGGGAAAAGTGTATGAATGTAATCAGATGTTGATGGACTTAAAACAGCTGAGCACATACTTATGCTATAGTCAACACATGGCCCCTAATCTGGTTAATCTTATTTTGCACAAATTCCATTTAAGCACATCAAACTGTAAAATAAAGCAATTATACTTAATGATTTCAAAGGTCCTTTTCTTCTCAAAAATCTATGGTCCTATGAATACAGGGAGTATCAAAGATTTAGGACTGGCTTAACAAAGGAAGATAATGTTGTCCAACTCCTGTACTTTGCAGATGAGGAAACTAAAGCCCAAAGAGAAATGGTTTGTTCAAGGTCACACAGACTTTCAGGTGGTAGTGCTAGGATTCAAATCCAGTTCCTAAGACTGCAAATTTCATCCTTTTCCCATTGCACCAGGATTTAAGGTCTCATTATGTTGCATGTGGCAGAAAATTCTCCCTTATTTTTTCTGTTGAATTTGACTTACTTTATCAGTTCACCAAATCCACAATGGAAAGGATAGAATTATAAGTAAATTGTCACCCAAATCAAGAATTTCAATAAAATCTTTTGGGAGCAGACATGTTTTGAATAAAGCAACCAATGGATGGATTATATTTTTCATCTTTTAAACTGTTGCTGTGATATTGTATGAATATAGCCTGTCTTGGATAAATAAGGCTGCCTAGAAAAATTTTGAGAAAAACATCTTGGAGGCTAAAATCAGTTTAGAATATTGCTAAAAACAAACCCTGGACAACTGAGTGGCACAGTAGATAGAGTGTCAGGCCTGGAGGCAGGAAGATGGGAATTCAAATCCAGCCTCAGGTACCCACTAGCTGACCCTGGGCAAGTAACTTATCCCTGTTTGCCTCAGTTTCCTGAGTTGGACATAATCAAAAGGAATCAAAAACAACAACAAAAACAAATTATTATCTATATCATTGGTCTCATAAATACTCTGTGGCTAAAAGTGGCATTCCTTTGGTAATAAACAAGACTTAAAACCAGGCAAGCATTTACTACAACGTGGAATGTGTGGTGTTATTCATAATGGGATTTTCAATTATGCAGCACTCAAAGAAACTTTTAAAAAATTTATTCCATAATGTCAAAAATGTAGAATTGTGCACATAAAGCTCATACCCATCTTAATATTTTGGCACAGTACTAGAAAAGAGTTCAATAAATCAAACTCCTTCTTGTAACTGACATTTATGGGTCTCTGTCATATATTTCCTTAATATCCTGCCTAAACACTAGAGCAGCTGAAATATGTGTAGAAATACAATCATCAATGACTATGGGGTGGGGGGGAAAGATAGAACTTAAACATCTAGTTTCAAAACATTAACAATAATAGATATTTTAAAAATTAATAGAAGTTTTACTGATTTGTAATTTGGATTAAAATGTAAATTTAGATAAATTTGATATTGTCTCCATTTAGTGGCCTGAGAGGAGTTGAAGGAATATATATGTATTTTATACTATTTATACATTTTATAGTACAATGGTACAGTTTTCAAATGTATGCCTAAACTGTTCATGAACATTTGACTAATAAAGCAGTGTGCATTAATAATGGTATAGCTTGCATAATTATTAGGGAAATAGGGCCCACATTGTTAAATCATAGCTTCCTCTCGACCTAGTTATACAAGTTATAGTGCAATGTCACAATCATTTCTACTTAAGTGATACGTAAAGAATACTGTGAGCTAGCTGTGAAGAATTACTACCTTATTATAGATTTCCAAGCCTATTTATTATATAAGATCCAAATAAGCAGATACCTCAGGAAGGGCCCACTGAATAATTAAGCAATAAAGCTGAGTGGGGGAATATGGATATCAACATGTAATCATATACTCAGGGAGCTGTACAGCACAAGGCAGGATGTCTAATCCCTCAGAAGTGTGATTATTTCATGAAAACCACACCCCACTGAGTTGCCTTATTGCTGTTGTAAAAAAAGTATTTATTATAGGAAGTTCTTTTGTGCTGTAAGAAGATGAATTCCACCCTTCAGAATGTTAAAGAGCATTTTCACTGGAGTTGTAGAGTTCATACAGATTAATTTACCCCTTTAGAATATTCATGAATCAATCAGAATGCTCTCTAAGCCTATGCAATTTTACCATTGTAAAATAAACTAGGTACATTCTGATGAAACAATCTACTCCTTGCAAGTGCTTTCATTAATTTTCTTTAAAGTATTTTATGGATCTGGCTGCTATCAAAGAGCATCTCAGCAGCTAATGCAGACTCAATCCAGTAGGGTAGAACGGGGCATTACTGAAATGTGGGACCAGAGACAAGACAGAAAACAAACAGCGTGGTACTAGTGTATTGCTAATGCAAACTGAATGCACACAATTTAATTATAATTGTGTATTAACATAAGAACTGGAGATTATAAATGGCATCATGTAGAGTTAGACAGGGTAAATTACTTATTCATTGGCTCTCTGCTTTAGTTTTCTCAATGTCCATTTCTTCTCCCTCCCTTTGGCATCCCCCACACATATACCATGGCTTTCTGCCTTTGTGAATGGAATGAATGTTCATATTCTGGCACTGATGACTATAATGGCAACAGCAAGCTCCACAAACATAAAGGATAAAGTAACAAATGCCTGTCAATGAAACTATACAGTTCCTTTCCCATTAGTAGATTTAGCTATGTCTGCACTCTGCCCCAACAGCAAAATAGATTCAAACAACTGATCAATTCTAGTTGAATTACATTGCTGAGCCCTGAACTTACTATTTGACTAGTTGTTTAACCTCTTTAAGCCTCAGTTTTTTCATCTATAAAATGGGAATAACAGCAGTTCTTATGGTATGGCATTAAGTCGATCAAAAGATATATGAAAAGTACTTTACAATCCTTAAGTCATGATTTAAATGGTGAATTGTTATTGTTTTTATTTTTTTTTCTCTTTTTTGTCTTATTTTCAAATTCTATTAGATTTGAACACAGGGACTGTCTTTTGCCTTTTTAAATTTTTTTAAAATCCTCAGCACTTAGCACAAGCCTGCAATACAGTAGGCAATAAATGAATGAATGAATAAATAAATATGTATTGAATTACATTTATTGAATAGAGCTTAGATAGAAACATTCCTTGGACAGCTTCTTATCCTGCCATTGATCTTTTAAGTTTAATGTTCTCTCACTTATTGTATAGTTGGATACATGGTAGATTATTATACTGCAATCAGAAATCAGAGGAGTTGGATTTAAATCCCATCTCTGCCACTTAACCATTGTGCCTCTGGGTAGGACACTTTATCTCTCTGGCCCTCAGGTTTACCATCTTTAAAACAAGGGAAATTGACCTTAAGATCTCTTCTACTTCTAAATCTATGATACTCTGAATCCATGGTATAGAAACAGAAAATGTTATATTTGGTTTTCAATTAACTGCCATAGTTTGGGCAGAAAGCTTCCAACATCTACCTATTCTGCTGCTTTTTAAATTGACTTTCCCTCCCTCATACCTCCTAATTTTAACTTTACACAGACAAAATCTACTCATGATGAAATATAAAGCTGTGTCTTATGGGACTGTGACCTTCAGCAGGGAACAGCTATTAATTAGGGCAAATTAATTAATTAAGGCCATGTTTACAATTTTATTGTCAAGGCAAAACATCTGTGGATGTTAAACTGAAATCTCCTTAACTTGCTACAGTCATTAATACCTATCAGTAAGAGGGACTGTGCTTGAATTCCAAAAGACTATTGTCAATAGATCATCTGAATTTTACTAAAGACGACTTGTATCTTCAGTCAATATTTTACAAGAAGACAGTTCTAAGGGAGCTAATAATTGATCACCCACAATCAAACTACAAATAGGACTCTACTTAAGGAACTTACTACTCTCTTATATTAGCTTATGTTAGCTTAAATGTCATAATGGTTTCCAGACCTATAATCTAATTTGGCACTTTTGACTTATTTCGTGAAGTCTGTGAAAATATATGCAAAACATTCCCAAACCCAAAGCAAGACAAAAATATCTACTCCTCTCATACATGGGTGCATACATACATGCACACATACAAACACACACACATGCATCTTTTGCTCTGACTTTGAAAGAAAAAGATAATTTAAAAATGCTTTTCAAATAACAGGGTTACATATTTGGAGTTGCAAAGAGTTACCAAGGAACCAGAGCAGTTAAATAACTTGACCAAGGTCAGGTTATAAGTTGTGTGTGTGTGTGTGTGTGTGTGTGTGTGTGTGTGTGTGTGTGTGTGTGTGTGTGTGTGTGTAGTGTTGTATAAGAACATAAGCATATATAATTATTTAAGTAGTACACCCTAGATTTTGAACGTGTCTTCAGACTTTAAAATTGGTATTCTTTTCATCAGTTAAATTAGTTTGTAAGAGTCAGTGATGGTCTTGTGGATAGAAAGTTGACCCCAGAGACAAAATCTTGGTTCAAATTTTGCCTCTGACACTTGTAGGCTGTGTGACTGTGGGCAAATCCTTTAGCCTCTCAATTTCTCAGAAACAAAACAAAACAAAATAAAACTGTAGCAGCATAAGTTGCAGACAGATTGTAGATCTGTATCAGTGAATGGCAATTCTATGCCATGGGTCCCCACACTAATGAAATAATAGCCCTCCATCAAAACAAAAATAGTCTGTGCATGCATGCACAGCTTCAATGTCTGGACCAAACCCAAGGGGCTCACTTATTACAATGTATCTTAATAATGTAGAACACTTAGTTTTATCCAATTATTATTGACCGGATGAAAAAGAGATAAGCTGAGCAAAGGGTGGAGCTGTGCTGAAGGTTTTCAAGTAGTTTCCAGGGAAACCATATCCTTAGTTGAGTTCATATTAACTGATTCATTTATACTCAGGCTTTTATAGAGGAAAATAATGGAAAAACCATTAAATAATTAAAATAAAGATAAATTATACTGTATCCTGCACAGCAGTATTTCTACAAATGGCCAGCAATCTTACAAATAGACATCATTTGTCACATGGATCAAGGGAGGGTGTCATCTCTCAGCACAAATTCACCTTAACTATTGGGAAAACCAATATAATACATATGGTTAGTATCCCCATGAGTAAGTTGCTTCAGGGTTAACACATCCAAAATGGGTATACTAGTCACCATATTATTTGTATTTCAGGGCTGTTGTGTAGCTTGAACAAAATACTTTAGTGAAAACATTTGGGCAATTACCTTAAATTATAATATAATTATCAGTTATTATTTCTACTTTTTTTTTCAAAGAAGCAGCCTTAGTGTACTCCCCAGTTCAAGTGAAAATCAAGCAAACTATGAAAAAACACTGAATATGGCTTCCAGAAATCTATATTAATATTGTGACTCTGTCATTTGCTATCTGAATGTGACCAGAGGTATGACATTTTTATCCCTATGCTTCAGTAATGGCAGCTAGTAGTGCTGTAGATTGAATAACTATCCTGGAGTCAGCAAGCCCATCTTCCTGAGTTCAGATATGGCCTCAGATAATTACTAGTTGTGTGACTTTGGGCATGACCCTCAACCCTGTTTTCCTCAGTTTCCTCATCTGTAAAATGAGCTGGAGAAGGAAATAGCAAATCATTCCAGTATCTTTGCCAAGAAAACCCCAAATGGGGTCAATGAAGAGTCAAACATGACTAATTGACTAAACAATGTGTTCTGATATTCTCACTCTACAGAGTTTAAAAAAGATCTCAAACTTTTAGGCAAAAAAAGTATGATAATCCTAAGTTTTAACCTTTTTTTTTTGTTCACAGATTTCTTTACATCAAGAAGGAGACATCATGGTGCAATAGACAACTAGATTTGAGCTCTTCTGAACAGTAGACTCCTTAACTCCAGACTGAGCCTCGGTATCCTCATCTGTAAAATGGCGATTTTTGGGGTGGGAGAGAAATACAATAAGAGACCTGGCTACCTTATAAAACTGTTATTAGGATGGAATCTAGTATGTGTGAATCATTAAGCATGAAAAAAAATTAAAATAAACAATATCAATCTCTACTTCCATCTCCATCTCTATGTCTATATCTATATCAATATGTGTCATAGCTTTGTCTATATCTTTATTCATCTGTCTAAATATCTCTATCATCTATACATCTATATCATCTACAACTATGATGTACTTACCCTTGACTTAATCTGAGTAGGGAATAGCCAGTGAGTAAGTTTCCTCCAATAATGAAAAACAACAATTTATAGTTTTAGAGAGAGTTACTTGAGACACTAAGAGGTTATGTGACTAGTCCATAGTCAGAATCAATATTTAGCTAAGCTAACGTTTGAACACAAGTCTCTCTGATTCCAATTTGAATTTTCTATCCATTATACAGTAAAGCCTTTCTTATAAAAATGATATAAGATATTGAAATAAATCTATTTTTTTCTGTTAATCCATAGCTACTCTTGTAGATTTTCTACCCAAAACCTGCCTGTCTCTATTACCTCTCCTTTCACTGCTGTCTCAACCACATGCTCTTTTTTTTCCTTCTTGTCCTGGACCAAAGGACAGAGATACCAAATATACCAGTTTCTATAGAACGGCTAAAGTACAGTGCCCTAATTTTTTTTTCTTATCTAGTTATACAACATTTGGGGCAGGGAGGGCAGAGGTGACTAAGGTGATGTAATAGTCTATAGGCAAGATTTAGGTAAGGAAGGTGAGCCATGAAAAAGGATACCATATTGATAGGACAATGTTGTTCTCTGAGATGGTTAACTAGGGTGCTGTCTTGAGGTATGAACAGTTCTTTCTGGGTACCCTCAGACAATATCTCATTTGCCCTGCTATAGCTATGGCTCTGCTAAAGTAACAAACCCAAGGTTAAAGTTTATTTTCACTTCTATGTTTTAGCCACAGAGACAGAAAAACTATCAATAGCGTAATATCAGAATAGAAAGGATAGTGTTATGGGAATCTGAAGATCTTCCCTGCCCCTAGGCCCTTTGCTAAAGTGGCTATGTGACTCTGAGGACCCTTGGATATTTGAAAGTATACTCTGTTCCCTAA
>CM053583.1:329601369-329616655 GCA_028627135.1 Pseudochirops cupreus
TTTTTTTTTTGGTATAAAGAATTCCTGTATCAGGAAAGTTCTTGCCAATAACACATTTTGGTAACTTTCCTACATTTTTATTGGTCTCTTTTTCACATCACCATATTCTCTTCTCCAGAGTCATTTCCCCTACCAGAGGTCCATTCTATTAAAGATTTTTCTAGTGTAAATGAAATGAATTGTCCAGTCACATAGCCAGAGTGTGTCAGCTTTGAAGATTGGCTCTTCATGTACGGAGTTTTACTAGAGCTCTGTTCCTTCTCTGCCTTCCCCTCTTTCTTCTCTCTAACTCAGACAGAAGCACTGGGGAGTAGACACACACCATTTCTTTTTGTTTTTTAAGTCAAGTTAAAGGGGTACGGTTCAAGTTTATACAGGATAAACTATAGTAAAACATGCCAAATATGCCAACTAGGTTTTGCAGGGCGGGATTACAGCAATTTCTTTTATATTCTTAGGAATGTATCCATTTTCAACAAATATTTTCATCTAAGCACTGTCAATATCACATTCAGTAAGAAATTGTATATTACTACCTAGTATTATTTAAACTTCCCAAGTAATGAGACAGATTCCATGATTTCTATAAATTCAGCTGGATTTTGGACCATATTATGAGTTTCTATTTTTAGATTATAAATGATTCTTTTCTTATAGTATGAATATTTTATATCCTTATAGAAACTTAATGCCCTCCCTAATTTGGAAACATGTTCCTGATATGGAAATGATTCTGTTCTTTAAGTTTATACCAGAATAGTTTAAGCTTGAGCAAATTCTACCAAGCTGGAAAGGCTTTGAGTATGGACAGGGACTGGATGATCTGTCACCTTGTTAAAGTCAGAAAAGGAAAGGGGAAGGAAAGGGAAGAAAAATTTGTCTAGTGCTTACTTTGTGTCAGGTAATGTATTAAGTACTTTTAAAACTCTAGATCATTTGATCCTCACGAGAACTCAGAGGGTTGGATGTTGTTATTAATATTCTTCTATTTTAAAATAGAAGCAACTGAGGTAGCCATAGGTTAAGCAACTTGCCCAGGGTGACATGACTAGTGAGAGTCTGAGATTGGATTGTAACTCAAGCCTTTTTGAGTACATGTCTCACACTCTATCCATGTACTACTTAGCTGCTTCTAATCTCTAGGAGGCTGACAATGTGACTCTAATTTTCTTTAGTCATAATAAATTATGGAAACTTTCTATAAAGGCTTAGAGGAGTTGTGGTGTATGTGTGTGTGTGTGTGTGTGTGTGTGTGTACTTATTGCCTTCCCTTTCTCTTTCTTATGATAGGTACTTAAGATATAAATTAGTCAACTAGCATTTGTTAAATACCTACTATATGCAGGACACCGTACTAAGCACTGAAAATTGAGGCAGTGAATGAGTGCTGACATGATCATGCTCTAAACAGATGAAAAGGTGACACTTACGAGTCAGATACCATCCTAGTTTTGTTAGGATCTTTTCTGAATTGTTGTAGACAGATGTGTGTGTGTGTGTGTGTGTGTGTCTGTGTGTGTGTGTGTCTGTGTGTGTGTGTGTATGTGTCTGTGTGTCTGTGTGCTTTGGTACACGTCTATTATAAACGTGGGATAAAAGGGTAGATAGTAATCAAATAGTAATCTATCAGCATGTATCTATTTATTAACCACAAAATGCAAAAAAAAATCTTTGGAAATGAAAACAAATGTGATATAGTTGATAATTCCCTTGTCAATATATATGATGACTCTAATCTTCCAGAAAAAAAATCTGTTGATTCCAATTTCTTTTGCCCCAAATGTAGAAGACAACTGAAATCATTGTCTATGTTTGCAAGTGCCAGAATGATTAACAAAAAGAGAGCTTTTCTGCCCTTTAATGATAGTGTTAATGAGATAACATGCATTTCATTTTGGTCATCAAAACAGGCTTGGATTCATTGTTTGGGACAGGAAATAGTTCTTTCTCATTATGTTTATGCTTCTGTGAAAGATTCATGTTTACTTTAAAATATAATTCACATGAAGACTGACTGTGACTTTTTAAAATTATATATAGTAACTACTCAATAAATATTAAGTACCTACCATGTGCCAGACACTGTTAGAAATACGTATATGTAAACGATAGTGATGAACAAGTACCAGCAATGAGAGAAAAATAATCACCTGCTAATTCATAACAGATAACGGCAGTAGTACGCCAAATCTCAGGAAAATTGTATTGTTAATAAGCACCTTAATTTTTCTATCAGAGTATACATCAAAATCTGCCCCTTCTCAGGACATCAAGGATTTGTATGTACTACTCTACAATACTTATCTGTGAATCCTGTCTCTCCCCTAAATAAAACTACACCTACATTAAACCATGACAAATTATGGGAGATAATGAAAGCTTTTCATCTGGAAAAGACCCCGTGCAGATGGATTTGCTAATGAATTTTATAAGATGTTTAACCAACCTTTATAGAATAGCCCAGATATGTTTGATTACCCAAAATTACCAACTTTTTCTTTTCTTTCCTTTTCTGTTTGTAACTACTGCTCCAGGCTCTCAAACTAATTTTTGTTACCTACATAGAAGTACAAATATTGAGAAAGGTACATAAAAATGATAATTTTTTTGGGGGGGGAGTAAAAGAGCATGGTGATGTCTTATCAGAGTGATATGCAATTATTCTTTATTTCAGGGTTAAGGGACATGGCACCCCCTGATCTGGAAAATTTGCGTAAATTATTTTGGTCTTTCATATGTGCCAGAGAAGAAATTTGAATTATTATGACATTAAAAGATCAAATATATTGATATTACACAATACTATGTACAAATTTCATGCATTTCTGATTTTCTAAACATTTTCTGTGTTGTCTTTGGCTTTCATAAATTGTCTGTGGCTTCTGCAAAATTCCCCCCAAATTCCCAATTAATTTCTTATTGTCAATGTGCAATATATCAAAACTGTGATGAGGAAAGTCACTGTGTGGAAGGGATAACTGTACCTAGAATGAATTAATAGGCTTTTTTTTTTTTAGGACTATGTTTCAGGGACTACGTTAAGCACTCTACAGCATATCTGAAAAGGACCTTATACCCCAAAAGGTCTATGGGTAGATTTAAAGGAGTTCATAAATTTGGGTGGGGAAAAATACATTTTTATTTTCACCAATCTCTAACTTTTAATCTAACATTTCCTTTATTTGTGGTACAGACAACAAACATTATTCTGCAAAAAGTTTCACTAGATCCTGAAAGACATTCATGACAAAAAATGTTCAGGACACAAAGGGGTTGAGAACTTGTGATCTAGTCCAGTGCTCTCTTTTTCTAGGTGAAATGGAGGTCCAGGTGAATGCAGTAGATTGTCCTTGCAATATAATTTGTTAGCAGAGTATGGCAGAACTCAGAACGGAACATATGTCTAATGAATGAAATGGAGTGCTGGGATGAAATGCCCTCCAAATTTTCTTCTTCAGAATCTACGATTCTTGACATGTTTCATTTCATTTCCACCATAGCTTATACTTTTGAGCATGATTTACATTGCAAAGATTCTTCCCCAAAGGACAAAGTTACTGGAATTTTAGTCATTTTCCTTGATCCTTGAACATATATGATTTTATCAAATGTTCTTATAGCAATCCAAATACAGTTATTATTTTCTTATAAGTTACCATAAGACCTAGATTAGCCTTACGTAGTTTCAGAACAAATAATATCATGTTGTATGATTTGAAGGTTACCAGAGAATGTCCCTACATCCAACTATTTCTCCTTTATAAATTAATGCCTATTATTTATTATTTGAATTCTGCATGTATCCTTTGTGAAAATATATAATATGTCCAGCTATCAGAGATGGTATGGATGGGATTCCTATTTTTACCATATTAAGAAAACCAGGGGCAATGGGGTTGTGGGGCTACCAAGTAGAAGCTTTGGGCAAGTATCCTAAGATTTATATCAAAGCTAGACCTCTGGATATATGTAGAAGCTGGTCCACTATATTGCAGTTGTAGAACTGATTGTTTTAAAGGAAGGATAGATTAAGATTCAAGAGGTCTGTTGTTTCTGGTTAGTTTTTCCCATATATCATTTTCTTCCCCTAGGACAGCAGTCCTCAACCTGTGGCTCATGATCCCTTGAGGGTCGAATGACCCTTTTACAAGGGTCACCTAAGACCATCAGAAAACACATATTTCCTATGGTCTTAGGAACCCAGGCACCACTCCTCTATCTGTCTCGAGGTAGGTCTGCGCACAGGCAGATATGCCCACATATGAGTATTGAAGGGTCATGACATTAAGAAGGTTTAGAACCATTGCCCTAGGGGTAATTTGTGTTTCAGGCTCTGGTGTGAGTCACCTAAGGTTTTAGACATAAAGAAGCTGAAGGCTTTAGATGATGATAGATTTTTGTCATGAGGTCAAAGGCAACAGTATCCTTGACAACCTATTCTGAGCCCTTTTCAATTCTTTTGAAAACAGGGAGAGAGGTCCTTGGCACCTGAATTAGATGGAAAGTGAATGAGTGACAAATTGGGTCCTTCTAACTTTTAAAAAAATCTATGGTTATAAAATTCAAATACATATAGGGTGGTAAAAATTAAACTATCCTTAGCCTTAACTCTTTATTTGATGGCTTTCAAATTGAAATCTACTCAATCAGTAAAGTGAGCAGAACCAAAAGAATATTGTATCCAGTAACAGCAACATTGTTTTAAGAATGACCTTGAGCTTCTAAATCATTCTGGCTATTATAAATACACAAATTAAAAATAAAGTGTATATAAGGAGAGACACCACCTGCATCCAGAGAAAGAATGATAAATTTAAGCATGTATAGAATAAGTTTATATATATATATATACATATATATGTATATATGTATATATATGTACATACATACATACATATACATATGTATATATATGTATACATACACATATGCATATGTGTAAATATATATATACACACATATGCTTATTTGTGTATAATAATAACCATCTTTAGGACTGGGGAAAGAAAGAAAAAATTAAAAAATGCATGATAAATTTATTGTATATTTGGAGGGAAGCGCAAGTTGAACATGATAAATTTGTGGTTTCATGTGCAATCATCTTTTTTATTCTACTATATCATAGAAATGCTTGTTTTGTTGCTTTTGTTCTTTGAATTAAAATGAAATGAATTTTAAAATAATTGACATGTAGCACAGGGTATAGAACAGAGGATAGCTAAGCTTTTGTAGGTCACCAAGATGAAGGAGAAGGGTAGATACTCAAAGCAGGAGACAGAAGCACACCAAAAAGGAACTATCTCCATCATGGTTTTGCCCAAATCTATCCGACACAGAATCACCCATTGCATTGAATTCCTTTAATCATAAAAAAAAAAAAGACTATGACCATTAACTGTGAAATAGCACACATATTTTGCAGATAAGTATGTGAACTCCTTGAGGACAAGGACAGCCCTTTGTCTATTTTCAAATCCCTAGCACTTAGCTCAGTGACTGGTAGATAATAGGTACTTAATAAATGTTTATTGATTGACATCATGGTTTATGAATGTAAAAGGAAAATACCCCTCCCCCTCTCCAACATATACTTAGCATTTAAAAAGAAAAAAAAGAGCCACTAGTCCAGATGTTAGGTTATTCAAGTTATTATTTGAGGAATTCTGTCTGTTCTATTTCACCTCCTTGGTCATCCTCATTTCAGGGTTGTGGTCACAGTAGCAGGAAAAAAAAGGTTCTCCTTGTATGGAATGGATTGATAGCAAGGTAATTCTATAAAAGTGGATTTTCCAGAGAAATGGAATCAGCAATTTACACATTCTATTGAAAAAAACCCTCTATTTGAATAATGATGGGAGATAAAATATGCCAGTGTTCCTGCTTTTCCCTTCATTAATGATTTAGGATACAAGAAAACCCAATAAAAATGGCATAAAAGGCTCATAAGCATCATTCAAACCTACTTAGCCAGTCACTTTCATTTTGTAAAAACAGCATTTCTTTTAAAAAATGACATCACATAAAAATGGCATCCTTTTCAATTGGTAGGTTCAAGGTGGGAGACACCCATTGCTGTGAGTCAGGGTAGTATTGTGGATACAGAAGCTGGGTGCTGGAGAATGAGGATAGTTGTATATGAAAGTTGACAACTCGGAGCCATTGTAGCAGAAAGGATTGTGGATACTAAAAAAAATGATGTGGGATTCTTTGTGATGTCAGAATACTAGCTGTACGCAGTGTCTATGACAATCAGAAAATTAGTTGGTAGGCAAAGAATGTGTGTGTGTGTGTGTGTGTGTGTGTGTGTTTGTGTGTGTGTGAGAGAGAGAGAGAGAGAGAGAGAGAGAGAGAGAGAGAGAGATTGCACCTATTTGGATACAAACTGAAAATTATATTTAAAAATAGAGTTATACCTGAATGACAACAGGCATCAAGATACTTAGAAATAGACAAATGTATCCTTTTTTGCTATGTTTTTATCTAGACATTCAGCAGTGTATAAGACATAGTTTGGGAACATCTCTCTGATCATAGATGAATACAAATACATAGTGTGAAGGTATGCTACATACTGAGAATATACAAATAAAGCTATTTTTATAAGCCTAATAGCATCTATAATTCACCAATTCAGGAAAAGGATCAAAAATAATTATATTTCTCATTCATGTCAATACAGCTGTAAGGAATGCAAACAAAATTTTCTAATTACATTCAATACTGACATAAACTACTCCAGATAAGGAATATATATATATTTAATACTGTGGTCTTTGGGATTCCACTGAAATCACTGAAGGACACTCATATTTATGCATCTAAAGGTACTAGAGAGTCTTTTTTACCAGGAACTCATAAGTGAGGAATCAAGTACATTTTTTACATGGGAGTATTTTGGCTATGTAACTCATCTCTTGCCATCTTGGGATGTGGTTATAACATCAAGGCTAACTTTAGTTCGTTGTTTTGAAACAAGTTCATTCTTGCTCTGCAAGTCCAATTACCAGATGTTTATTGACCTCTACATCTGCTTCAAACTCCATCTCAACTTTACCTCAACTCCCAAGGACCTAAAAGGAAAAGCTGTGGAAACTAATCATCTGATTGCCACACTCACCCCTTATACTATTCCCTGCCATCATAACAACAGATAAGGGTTCTACCTTGTATCTATTTGTTTTTCTTCTCTTGCTATTTGTTTTATGTATATATATATATATATATATATATATATATATATATGTATGTATACATACACACACATATATACACACATGCATCTATGTGAATACATACACATGTGTATATGCATGCATATGTATATACATATACATGCATACATATATGTATATGCATATGCATGAAAATGTATATACACCTATACATGCATACATATATATATGAATATATAAATATGTATTATATATATGCATAATTGAAAGACTATTCATTCCTTATACTTGAATCCCCAGTGCTTAGCATAATAAGGACTTACTATTATTACTGATTGATCAATAATGCCTTCCTCATTTCTGGATTGCTGTTGTTCTTTCATGCCTAGCTCCTTTCTCTTGGCATTATCTTTATTCATGTATGCATTGTATTGCACCCACCACCATCATACCTTCCCCAGCCTAACAGATAAACTCCATGAGAGCTGGGCCCATTTTGTTTTTATCTTTTTATCCCCAGGGCCCTGTACATAGTAGATGCTTAATAAGTGTTTCTTGAATTAAAGTGAATTCAATTTCCTTTACTTAATTCATTTTAAGACCTAAAATAGAATACAAGATGAAATATTACTCCATTTAAAAAAATTAAAATTACTATTTCACACAAATCACTATTTATTCTTATAGAGATAGAGTAGATTACCATATTTTAGATTAGATTGTTAAGATACATTTTCACCATGATAGCAAAGTAGATTCTTGTATTGAGGTCAAAATGAGTGGAGGGAAGGTAACATAATCTTCCCCTAAACTTGGTAAGATAAGCAAAGTTTAGAGATATAAGATAACCCAAACTGAAAGCACAGATAATAACGTTATCCTCCCCTCCACTCTATTTGCTCATTTATGTGTGTTTGTTTGTTTGTTTGTGTGTGCCTGTATGTGTGCCTTTGAGTAATGCACTAGACAAGCCAGTTTGACTCTGCATCTAATGTGAGAAAATGCGATTATAAAACTACTTTTACCCAAAATTTACCAAATTTGATATCAAAGACTCTTGAGTTCAGCAGCACAATTCATTCACTGTGCAACAGAAGGAGGTGTGTTGCATTACCATTTGGTCTATTCTTTCCCCCCATTTTTGTATCCCCAGGCTTAGCCCAGTACCTAGCAGAAAGTATCTGCCTAAGAAATAATTGTAAATTGACTAAAACAGCCCCATTCTCAAATGAATTCCTCTATGGGTCCTGATTGATTTTCTTCACTGTTGGATTCAACATAGCTTTTAAAATTTCACTGAATATTTTCTTTTATATGTACATTTTATAAAACATCCACATGCTGTAAAGTTAACCCAATTACTGTGAGTGGTAGGACAAGTAGAAAAGTGACAGCATCCTTAAAACCTACTGGATTACTTGATATTCCCATAATCATGCCCCATAACCATGTGGTTGAATTAAATGAACTAAATTTGGCATTTAAAAAAAAATCTAACCAACAAAATAGTTGCAATGAGTTTAGAAGAACCTACTATACATTTATATAATTGTGTTGTATTTATCACAGAAAGTGTCTCTAGAAACACATTCATCTGCATGATAGGTTGGGTACTTAATGTTTCCTTGTTCAATATACATACACCGAGGGGGACTGGTAACCCACAATTCCCTCAACTACAGTCAATCTGTTTGGCATTTGGTGACTTTTTATAAATAGCTAAGCTTTACAGCTGACAACACTATCAACCAGGATACACAGTAAACTTTTAATTCTATTAAATTCTTTGTATACATTTTACATCTCATAATTAACAATAGGTGGTGCTTTTTTTGTCCTAAATTAGATAATGTTCAACATTATTCAGAGGGGTCTTTGGATAAAAATGTTCAAACATAGTGAAAATACAGCCATGACCCACTTAAATAAACTATTCAGGTCAGTTGGGAAAGAAGCAGTCATGAAATCCAAAGTGTGATTCTCATCAAAAGAATTCTTGATCATTCTCATGAAGTAGAAGTTTTCAATACATTGAAACCTTAGATAGGCATACTTTCATCAAACCAGGCTTTAAAGGCAACTTCCTGGCCATTTCTAAACCATGACTTCCCTTGCATGTGTTGTAGAATGTAAGCTCCTTGTGGTTAGACACTTTCTGCCTTGTCTGTATTTATGTTCCCACTGCTCAGAAAAGTGCCTACCATATAATAAGCACTTAATATTTTTTTCATTCAACATTAAAATTTTGACAATCCTTCAGGCTATTACAACTGGTATTTACTGAACATTAGTTGTAATTAATCTATCAATAATGACTTACATTAAGTACTCATTACTAGATTTCAATTCTTTCTTTGAGGAGTCAGGATAGAAGGGCAGGAAGGGGGTAGGAGGGAAAATAATGGAATCCTTTTCTCATCTGTATGTTATAAAGTCCCTTAATCAATTTAGTTTTCAATCTTTGTTTTTTTTTCCTTTAGCAGTATCCTTTTCAATTAAAATGACGTATTGAATCTTCAAGGATATATATGTACACACATGAACATACATGTACACACATACATATATATGTACATCTAGATATCAATATAAACGCATATGTTTATTCATGTATAATCTTGAGTGTATGTTTACACGTGCCTACATAGGGACTAATCAGTATTTTGACTTTTTGATGTTTAACATTTTAAAGTTAAAGACAAAATATGAGCTAATATTCCTAAATAAGAAACAACCCTTAGCCTTTTATTAATTATAGGGATTTTGATATTTAGATCATTAGATGTAATTAACGGAATGAAGCACTCCTTTCTTTGTTATACTAAGTACAGTCTGGCAATAAGATACTACATACTTGATTTTCACAAATTCATTTCAATTGTACATATTTTGTAGAACCCAGTAGGGTCCCGTCCCTAGTCAATATTTTCATATAGTAACAATTCTCAAAGAGGGATATTATTTCATGCAAACTAATAAAATATTACGTCTCACTGTAATTTTTTAATGGGAGTTTAACTGATTTACTATTCTTTTACTAGTTATTCCCCACTTATTGTCAATTTCTCTCCCTTTTATTGTCAGAAAACAGGCATTTAATAAAGATTTGTTGGATGCTAATAAAAAGAACATTGCTTATGCTTGGCATGTATCACTTAGGATATTTGAGAATCAATCAGTCATAAGATAATAAATCATCTTATTAGTCATATTTACTTAATCCTCCCTTTTAGTATATATTATTCATTTTGTAAAGTTGTTTCTTTTTTGCAGACATTAATTTAGAAACAAATGAAGTATATGCAGGTATACATAAACACACATGTCCATTAAATTAAACTTAACCAACATTTATTAAACATCTATAGCTTTCAGAGCACTACCATAGGTACTGAAGGTTGGCTAACATCCTCAGAGATAGTGCAATTATATTCTCCTTACTATGAACAGAAGAGAATCCAGGGAAGACATTTGCTGTAGTCAGAAGCAGGTTATCAACTCTGCCCTGGGCTTTTACAGAGCATGCTAAATGGACACAGTGTGTGACCTCTGAGGCACACAATGCTGTGGAGATACCAAGGCCACACAAACAAATTTCAAAAAGCATCGAATATATTTACAAAATACATAAGTCATCTATTACCTATAAGTCCAATAATATGATTTAGAAAATATCCTTTACTACAGGAAAAAGTACTAATGTTTTCCATACTGTGTAAGCCTTTGTTTCTCAATATAATGTCTATACTTTGAAACACAATTTAACAAATTGGCCTACTTGTTTCCATGTTTTTTTTTTTCCTTCTGAATGCAATGAAATAAATCTCCAAATTCCAGATTGAGGTAAGAGCTATTATATTTAAATAGATCTTCATTTGTGTATTTGAGAAGCAGGTTTGGTTTTGATTTATTTTTGTTATTGGGATGTATGTTGCACTTTGTATGGTTAAAAATGATCAAGAACAAGGTAGACCTAAATTTCATAACATGAACAACTCATGTTGATTTTGCGTTGGTTTTTGAATTTGATATTTCTAGGTTTCATTTCATTTAATTAATTTCAAAGACTGGGATGCCAGCCAATAAAGGAACTAAGAAATTTCCTTCTCCTGGTTCTGTCCCTTAACTTTCTGGAATTCAAACACTCATCACTTCCTAGGCTTATCCTGTAACTTCCCTCAATATCTAGGATTTCCTTTCCCTAGAGCAGTTTTTCACACCTGTTGTTTGCTCACCCTATTAAAGGAGGAACATTAAATTCTTTCATTAGGCTCAACCCTAATTCTCCCATTGGTGAATTTCTCCTGAAGTTTCCATTTTTTTGAAAAGCTTATATTTTGTCTTTAATTTTTAACTAAAAAATTAATATAATAACTTTATATAATTATTATATTTATATTATTTATTGTTATATGTTATTTATTATATTCATCATTTATATAATTACATTATATAATAACATTAACTAAAAAATAGACTGTCCCTCTGTCTGAATTTTTGACTTCAAAATTATGCTTCCATTCCAAGCACCTTCCAGTTTGTCTCCTTTAACAGCTATCTTTTATGTATATTTTGTGGTATTTTCTTGATGGTAGGGATTACCTTTCTTTTTGCTTGTATATGGATTCCTTTTGTTTAGCATAATTCTAGGCAAACATAGAAAATGCTTAATAAGCACTTCCTTCCTTCTTTTGTTCCTTCGTTCCTTCCTTCTGTTCCTTCGTTCTTTCCTTCTGTCCCTTTTCCCCCTTTCTTGCCTTTCTGTGTTATTGTAAAATAACAGCTGGTTATGTCACATGTCTAGGAAGGTAATGTATCAGTTAAGTGAAAGTTGATTTCTTTGCTCCCTTTTCTGGAGTCTTTGTTTTTCCCTTTCCCAGTTGCTCAAACCCAAGTTTTGTGGTTTTTAATAAAAGAATGAGTGGGCTGAGTAAGAATAAATCTGTAGAGCAGGTTTCTGCAGGGGAAAAAAAAAATTCTACCTATCTATGCAAATATGTAAGGCAAAAATTGTCATTCTTCCAATTAACACTTCTATTGAAGAATGATAAAAATCTCAATCTCTTTCTTGGATTCATTTGCTGTATTGATGAAACTAGAAGAGAAATAATGTCAGAGGGAGAGAAGGTGCATGTGCTGTAAAGAATAGGCCTATTAGAAAAAGAGCAAGTCTGTTCAGCAATTTCCATTTTCCTCATCTATTCCTTTGCATAAGTAAAATGATACTATCAATACTTTCTGACTAGATATCAGTCTACTACTTGCTGCTACTTAAAGACATACAATGATACAGACAGTCAGAAATGGTTGCTGTTGAGGGGAAAGTTCTTGCTTTAGTAGTCCCCAAACAGCAAAAACTGTGAAACATATAGTTTATTATGAGTATAGCTCTACTCAGACAACAAAGGTGGATTACAAGGAGCCATTTATACTTTTTCTAGCTTTCTTGCGTGCCTCTGAAGGGGAAAAATGTCTTTCAACTCAAGTGAGACTATACTTTATAACCTACAAGCATAATAGCATCTGTCATGAAACTAAACCTCCAAAAAAAAAAAAACCCAAAACCTTCATTTCCAATGGAAGCTCATTCCTGAAAGTGTTTTCACCATCATCTGGGTTTTGAATTTTCAGGCTCATGCCTCAGTCTCCTCAGTGAAACTACTTTGGGATGGTTCATTAGGGCAATTGAGGATAAGAGTTTTTCTCTGGGTACTGACTAGCATCTTTTCCACATTACATGACCTCTGTCTTCTGAATTACCATGCATGACTTCTCTGCCTGTGAGACCAGATTAAGATTCTGGAAATTAATTTTAAAAAATAGCTTTCCATAATTATGTGACACCTCAGTTTTTTAGATAATGAGCTCAGGTGATCTCATCTGACATATTCTCAGCTTTCAGCTCAATACCTAGATTATGAAACTACCAATCATGGCTGGTTAATGGGGTTTAGAGTTATGAAACAGAATAAGGTCTGTGATTAACACAGGGGCTATAAAAATCTCTGGACTGCTGGTTCTGCACCATGAACCTTTGCTCATATTAGACTTCAGGTTTATATTCTGAGTTTACCATTTTGACTTTATGCCTCCTTGGGACAAATGTTCTCTCATGACCTTTAATTATTGTAATGCCAGCGGAACCCAGGAAATGGACATCATTAGCCGTCTTGTCTAGAAAATTAAGAAATAAGTTCAGAGGGATAATTGCTCCATCATTATTTCTCTTTACCTACTGACAAATTAGATTTCTTTTTTGTAATTGAGGTGACCATATGTTCAGATTTGTGCAATTAACATTGCATTCTTTTAATTTGCAAATCCCCATGTGATTTTTTTTAAACCTGTTCCTACTCTTGAGTTCTCTTCTTTCTCTGGTTTCTACTTTTTCTTGATGGTCATGGTACTGATGGGGTGGATTTTACTCCTGATTGAGTCAGTTTCAGATACACGTAATGGAACTACTTTGAATTCATCTCCTGGGGTTTGTGTCTGTGTCATTGAGCAGAGAGAAAGTGGAACAGAGTGGACTGGGGCTTTTCAAATGTAGCTCTGATTGCTTTTGACACATTAAATAACGAAGAAGTTTTTCTGTTATCCTACTGCTCCCAAATGTGCTCATGCAGATGAATGAAGACAATGCAGCAATGAATTTAAACAAATTTTACATTGCCTTTGATTGTCCAAGCGGGAGTCCTAAAGCAGAACTTAGAATGAATGAGGTGGGAAGTACTTTAGAATGTTGAAGTTTAGCCTGGGAAAGAGATATCCATGGCAATTAGCATTTTAAAAAATGTTGGGGAAAAAAGCAACAGATCTGAGATTTTCATGGAAGTGCTCCAACTTTGAATGCATAGATTTTGGGATATACATAATACATACATACACACATACATACATACATACACACACATATAATCTATCATGGAAATAGCTTCTGCAATTTATATTATTTGCTATAATGATATAGTTCCATGTCAGTAGTCTAAGACCCTCAAAATTGTTCCTATTTGATCTCCTATCACCTCAGGAGATTTCTGGCATCTTACACAAGGTAGGTTCAGTAATCCACAGTCCCTTCTAATTGCAAGCCTGAATACACTTTAGGTGAGGGCTTCCCCATTTGGGAAAGAAAGCATAGAAGAAACAAACTGTGACAATGTACGTGATCTCCTGTTCCCACTTTCTAATAATAGTGATGATAATGAGGATCTTGATGAAGGTGGTGGTGGTGGTGGTGGTGGTGATGATGATTATGGGGAAAGGTTAGGACCTGAGATTTCACTACCATACTAAACTTGCAAGGGGGGAAACTCCCTCTACCAAAACAAATCAGCCTCTCTGAAACTCAGAATCCTGAGACTTACCTAAAACTGAAAGTACTGAAAAATTAAGTGATTTGGCCACAGTCACAAAGCCTTTGATCTGTACTGGTTTCAAATTCAGTTTGCTGTCTACTATACCATACTATGATCCCGTAATAATATGGAAAATAACAACTTGGAACATTCTTTTAATAGATGCTTCCATGCCTCATAATTTATAAACTCCATGGAACAAAAAAGAAAGCTTTCAAAATATAGAGAACTAATAGAGAGCAACAATCTCCAAGCCTATGCATAACTCTAATCTTCTTATCATGTTATAAAATCGTGTAACAGAACAGAAGTATAAGATGCCATTGCTGCCCAAAGAAAGCTTCTCCATATTTGCTTGGCAGCTAGGTAGTACAGTGGAGGAAACACTGGGACTGGAGTTCAAATGTAGACTCAGGTACTTACCAACTGTGTGATCCTGGGGAAGTAACTCATTTAACCTCTTTTGGCCTCAGTTTCTTATTTGTAAAATGGAGATAATAATAGCCTATACTTGCCAGAGTCATTGTGGGCTTCAAATGAGATAATAATAGATCCAAATCTTTCCCTATAGCACAGTATCTAGCACATAATAGGTGATTAATAAATGCTTATTCAATCCATCCATATGTACATATGAGATCATCAGTATGTAATACAGAATTATTGATTATACATGGGCATCAGAATTATTTAGGAGGCAATTTCTCTTTTTCTTGGATATACTTGGTTTTTGACACATTACATCTCTTTTTTTTT
>CM053583.1:329617155-329642432 GCA_028627135.1 Pseudochirops cupreus
GCTTAGTCCCCCTGCTGTCTGCAGGCCATGGGCACAGAAGCTGCAATGTGGAGGCGGGTGCAAAACCTCTGTCTTTTCGCTTTCCCACCCTGGAGGCCTTTCAGCTGGACCGCTTTTCTCCCAAGACCTCGCAAGCCTCACTGACTTAGACCTTGCAAGCCTCACTGACCTAGTTCTCAGTGCTGCTTGCAGCTGCTGCTAATCCGCTTACCGCTCCTCTCCTATGGCCGCCCCGGGGCTCAGCCAGGGCTTCAGGCCAGGCTGGTTTTGGTTCGCAGTGCTGATATGGTTCCTCATAGCCGAGCTGACTTTAGTGGAAGGTATATTTCTATGCGTTTTGGAGTTCTAGGATTAGTTTAGAGTCATATTTTATGGGTATTTTGGGGTGGCTATGTGAGAGCTGTGATATGTTGCTTCTGCTACGCCACCATCTTGGCTCCGCCCCCACATTACATCTCTCTAACACATTCCCAATCAAATCACCCAGACAAAGTGCATTCCCTGGAAATAATTTATTAGTTATTAATAGGAAGGAATATCTTTCCTTTAACTCTTGACAGTATGATACTAATAATGACTATGGCACTGGACCAGTGTTGCTTCTCCATGTTGATTTCATTTATATTGGTGTAGGGAAAAAGGATCCTGCTCTTGCAGTTTTGCTTTAATAAAGTCCAAGGTTATGTGTATAGGCAATTAGGGAATAGGGCAATAAGGGTGCTTGCTGTAGTATGCAAAAAGAATTAGAGGAGGATGAGGTCAATTGGGGCCTTAGTTATTAGAAGAGGCTAAATATAGGAAGTAGAACTTGAATTTCGATGAATTAGTATTTGGAGAAGCAGAGAGGATGTACTTCCTTTTAACACCTTTTATAATGTAATTTTAAATTTAATTTATGTAATTTTAAAATTAATATATTGAGAGGAATGTAGTCTAGTGGATAGAGAGCTTGCCTCAAATGAGGAACACTTGGATTCAGGTCCTACATCTAGCACAGGCAAATACTGTGACCCTGGGTAAGTTATTTAACTTTTTAATGTCAAAGACAATTCTTTAAGATTATAAATTGCAGAAAAAGTATCAATTTGCATGGGCAAAGTTCCTCACCCAGAACTGCCTTTATTGCTGAAATTATGGGTCTGACATTTAAAAATACGTATAAATCTACACATTTCAGGAATATTCAGAATTATAACATCATGTGCCAAACAAAGAATTGTATATTATGTGTATGTATGAATAAAAAGCATGTATTAAGTAATCATAGACAATGCACTGTGCTAAGTAATACAGATGCAACTAGAAACATAAGACAGTTCCTGCCTTCAAGGAGCCCACATTTTAAAGGGGGAGACAATACATATGACACGTTTTAATTTTAAGTCAGATGGAAAGGTCCCATGGTCCTTAGGGTGTAGCATCAAAGCACATACCAAGGCCTCTTCTTTAATATTATTTCTTCTGATAAAATCTTAGCAATTTCTCATGTTGAAGCTTCAATCGTGCTAATGACTGGTGGCAAGAATTTTCTTTTCTTTACCTTCAGTAGCTGTGGCTATAGTACCTGCAGGAGCAGTTGCCAGGCTTCTTCTCCACAAAGATTGCTTCCCAGGATGATGCCCATAAGCATTTGACTAGAGATATTGCTCTGCTAAAGATTCTTGTGCCCACATTCCCAAGCTTTCCTATTTGGGTTCTGAGGGGAAGTAGTGGGAGAAGTGATCATGGTGGTGGTGGTGGTTTGACTTGGCAGCATGTGCAGACTATTATCTCTCCCTCAGGTTGTCTTGATGCCTCAGCTAGGCTGGCTTGCCTACTCTGTGGGTGGCAGTTGATTAGTGGGGATGGCTGCCCCTGATCTACAGGAGTTGTTTTCTTGGATGCTGGCTATGAGAGCCAAGCCAGAAGCATGAATAGCCCTATGGGGTGGTGTTGTCACTTTTGTTTATCTTCTTGTTGGTGGCAGGTGTGCAACAATTTTTGCTTACAGTGATAAGGAAGATGGGCCCTTTCTCCCAAAAATTCCTGCCCTCAATGATGGCTGTGTGGTTTGAATTACATACTGATCTAGTGGTTGGGGGGACACTTTGATACCTCAGTTATTCATGTAAGAGTGTTATCTTTCTATAAAACTGTAATCTCAAAAGAGACAATGGCTGCATCTTAACCATATCTACATTTAAGCTTTAAATATATGTATGCATGTGTGAGTATATATGTAAGTGTGTGTGTGTGTGTGTACATACACACACATATAGAGTGAATAAATGAATTATTTAGTAAGGGAGAGGTGATGGAAGTTGAGAACAAAGAATGAATTTTGTAAAGGTTCAGTGACTGAGATAAATAAAATATTCAAACAATTGGTCAATCAATGGACAGGTCCTAAGCAATTGGTATGTATAAAGTGCTAATTCAATTTCAGTGTTTGACAGAAAAAGGCATAGGACATGGCAAATGTATTCCAATTGTTCATAATATTTAGGGAATAATGGGAGATAAGGCTTAATAAACAGTATAGGTCCATATTTTGGTCAACCTTAGACCTAAGCAAAGCAATTTAGGTTCTATGTGGCATATGAAAAAGTGTACACTTTGGTAATAATACCATTAAACAGTGTTTAGGGAAAAATAATTTTCAACACTGTTCAAGGTGCACTGAAGCAGGGAGAAGCTGGAGGTAAAAAAAAAAAACAATCAAAACATAGAAATAGAGGCTCACATCTATATGAAGGTATACATGTCACTCTACTCTGTATCTACTGCTCTGTCTGATTTCAGTTTACCCAAATAAGATGTCCCACCCAGGTTGAGCTCATCACCTCTAATCTTACCACCATGCAGCTAACTCAAGCCTTGCCTAACCTCCCTTAGTCACATCTTTCATCTAATTGGAGAACTAGAGAATAGAATACTAAACTCCTCTGAATTACTTCCTTCATAAAGGGCAGAAACTGGACTCTGGCTCATTCCACTCTGTATCTGCCAATCTGCCTTGTTTCAACTCCAACAAACAAGATGCCCCCATGTCAGGTACTTCTGGTATCTCTCTACTTTCCTTATTCCTTTATGTGTGGTCTCTCCTTGTTAGATTGTAAGCCCCTGGAGGCCAAAGACTGTCTTTGTATCCTAAATGCTTAGCTCAGTGCCTTGCACACAGTAGGTGCTTAATAAATATTTATTGGATCAAATTGGACTGGATAATGGAAGAGGAAGGCATGAATTCAGGGCAGGCAGGAAATTCAATTTTGAAAATTGTATCAACAGGCCTTAGGGTCTGATTGGATGTGAAGCATGAAAGGCACAGAGGTGTAAAAGATGGTTCCTAGATTCCTTGTCCAGTGAAGTGGGAAAATAATAGTGTCATTAAAAAGATGGTTAAATTGGGAAGGGAGGCTAAAGTGATTTGGGGGTGAGCAGTTGAAATAGACATTAGTTTTACGCAACAATATATCTTATAGCCATTTGCAAATATGGGATAGAAGCTTGGGTAAGAGCTTGGTGATGAAGAACCACAAGCTGATTTGAGTGTCCCCAGTATAGAAGTAGCACTTGAAAACAGGAAATAAGATGATTTCTCTGGTACAGTGAATAGTGGGAACAGACATGATGAGGATTCCATTATGTCCCATAGTAGGTGGGAGGAAGAGGGATCAAAGGGCAAAAAAAATAAGGAATGATAAGACAGGTGGAAGGAGAATCATTATTGAGCATTGTCAAAAAAACCCTAAACAAACACTCCACAGAGGAGTATGTCTTAAGGAGTCAGTCAACAGTACCAAATTCCTTACAGAGATTAAAATATGGGGGGGATGGTTTTGACATTCTTCATGACTCAGCTTTGGAAGGAACAATGGAGAAAACAGACATATGATGGGGAAAAGCAAAAAATAAAAAGGAGGCAAGAGATGTTCAAGAAACTTGGTATCAAAGGGAAAAATTAGAATTGAAGCTAGAAGGGCCTGTAAGATAAGGCACAGGGTTTTTTTTGTGTGTTTGTGTGTTTTTGTTGATATTTTGTTCTCAAAAATGAGCAAGGCACTATAATATCAGAAATAAGCACTGACTACTTGAGAGTAACTGAAATTGGTATAAATAGAAGGAATACATATAAAAACAAGATCCTCAGTAAATTAAAATATGTGAAAATAAGAACAAATCATGTTGGTTTTGAGAGTGTTATTGCCTAGCCAAGGCTATGTGTAACATATATACATACCTGTAAATATACACACATGTAATTTACATTCATGTACATAAACATATAAACACATTTGCGTGTTCTCCTGGACAAGAGCTAAATTCACATCCTGCCATTATTCCTCTGTATATCCTAGCCCTGTACCACACATGGAATGTAATAGGAACAAAATTAACATTTGTTGATTGTTGAGAAGTATTTCTCTCCCTTACAGCTATGCCTCTCTTCTTAGAAGCATGCATACAATGTAATTGCTGCTACCAGCTATGTGAGTTTTCTTTTGGCAGGAGTATCAAAAGAGTAGAAGTTCAAGCAGTTGAGTAGGTAAAGGGCTATTTTAGATGGTATTGGGAAAATAAAAGGATGCTTACTTTGTGATATTTCCAAAGTACATTTCCCCTAAAGATTTCAGAAGGCTCAATAGAGGACTCATTTCAAGTATTTCATAATAATAAAACACATTATTTTGCAATGAAATATTTTTCAATATTTCAAATAATGTAATAATGCAAACCATCAGAGGTGCTAAGTTGACAAGGGGACTCTAGGGAGTAGAAAGAAAAAGTAATCCAAAGAAAAGAGAAGGAATAATGCAAACTGTGGGGAACCTAGTACATAATGGACAAATCTGATCATGAGTTTTTAGGAAATTCTCCTTCTCTACCTCATTCATTGTGCTGAATTCTATAAAGGAAAAATGAGATCTACTGAAGAACTCCATCAAAATTTATCTTTTTATTAAATACATTTATATGTGTTATTTTTCAAATCTCTAGCATACCAAGAATATGTTAGAATATGACAAGATTCTA
Organism: Pseudochirops cupreus; assembly: GCA_028627135.1. Classification (NCBI taxonomy): domain Eukaryota; kingdom Metazoa; phylum Chordata; class Mammalia; order Diprotodontia; family Pseudocheiridae; genus Pseudochirops; species Pseudochirops cupreus. Next base: position 329,622,169 of record CM053583.1, read on the forward strand.
AGGCAACTATGATTAATTTAATCTGTTAATTCAAACATTTTGAAGGGCTTATATTGTAGTGTAAAAAGACAACAATCAGGGGAGTTAGGTGGCACAGGGAATAGAGCACTGGCCCTCAAATCAGGAGTTCAAATCTGGCCTCAGACACTTAACACTTACTAGCCATGTGACCTTGGGCAAGCCACTTAACCCCAACTGCCCTGCCTTCCCCCCTCCAAAAAGCAAAAAAAAAAAAAAAGGAAAGAAAACAATTTTCCTCATTATATAATAAGAATTAAATATGCATATAAATATATTTTGAATAAACTTTGTTTACAAAACAGCATGAAGAAGTTGAAAAAGTCCTAAACATTGAGTCAGGAAGATTTCTCAAAATGTTGCCTCTGACAATTAGTAGTTGTGCAATCTTACCTCTTTTTGATTCAAGTAATCTTCTAGGACAGACCTGAAAACTTGCAGTGGGTTGTAATGCCATGCATGAGCAGCTTTCCAGAAGAAGGCTACTGTGAACAGCTTTTAAGGCTCTGATTATACATGAACACTCTATTTATTCCATAACAAATCAAAGCAATATGTTCACAGAAAATCAAGGTACAGCATTCATATTACAACTCATCACAGAAAATCACAATATAGTATTCACAACAACTTATCATTAAAAAGGCCACATAGTTTTCACTAAAGTGGTCACAATAGTTTTCAACAAAGAACAATTGTTTAGTAACTCAATCATTCAAAATCATCCTTCAGGAGGTTTACCTCCTTACTCAGTCATTCAACCATCTCAAAACACAAAAGTCAAAGTCTTCCACTCATGGGGCACACTAAGTTAACTCAATCAATCACTTATCCAGTAACCAATTCCTAAGTAGAGTCATTTAGTTATTCATTCATCCTTTATTATTCACTATTTACTATGAGAAAATACATTGACTTCTAGGTCACTAGTAAATTTATAATTCCTCAGTCAGCATATAGTATTCAAGTAAAGTCTTCTTTCAGCTTGACTCGGGGTGGTCTCTCAGATTCCCTGGATCCCCTTCCATGGTCCCAGCTCCTACTTGAATCCACCAGTCACCTGGATTCAGAGGCAGACAGCTCTCAGGTCCTTGTCCAGTTCTCTTGGCAGTTCCTCCTCCATATTGGAGCTCACAGAATGCAGTCCATCTTAAATCCTTCACAATTTCTGTTCCTGGGAATTCAGGGCTCAACCAAGCCACAAACAGACAAAGTCTTAGCATCCGGTCATGCTTCCTCAGTCTTCCACAGCTCATTCAAAAAATCAGAATCACTTTATCCAGCCAGGAGTGAAGCTTGTCTCTTCAGCCTCCTTGCCTTCTCAGCCTCCACAGGGCTTGCTCTAAGATCTGACTCAGTTCTCAACTCTCAATTCTCTTTTGTAGCTGCTCTGCTTCCAGATGCTGGTCCAAAGAAATTCTGACCCTTTCTCTCTGGGTCTTTTCCTTACATACACACAGCATTAGCTACTTCCTGTTTCAGCCAACGCCTTCCTGTTATGACAGGAACAGGGGTTCATACCTTCTGTTTCTTTCACAGAGGTTTGATTAGTTACCAAGTGCTAAGTACCTACTTACTTGCCAATACAAAAAGGGGTCTTCAAATTCAAATTATATTACCATTACATAAGCAGGGGCCACAATTAAAATAGGCTGAAATTCTTAGGCCTGCAGACAGGTTTTTAAAACCTCACTTTCCAATTAAAGGTATAATAAATGATTAAATTATTTCTCAAAAACTCCTTTTTTATCAGGACATAATCCAGAAACTGCAGACAACAGAATCAGTGAACACTTCTTTATAAAGTCATCTTTAGTAAAAGACTTCCCTGCAGCAGCAATTTCTTTAGAAATCTGAAAACTAACCTTAGTAGCTGGCTTATTTTCTGAGTTCATTTTCTTGAAAAGATGTTATTCCCCACTGAGATTTTTCAAAATTTGCACCTTTTAATTTATTTTTCATTGGTGTCCAATTTGCTTAAGTAAAGATTTTTTTTATTCAAAATGGTGATGAAGACTGCATTCCTTCAGAATGGCTGTTATTTCTGGGCAAATGAGGCAAAAAAATATATTTTGTCTTCCATGTAGGTAAACAATTATCTTTTTGTCCCCTCTGGATTAAACACTCTATGTTCTTATTTAATCCTCTGTTTCTTTTTATCATCCATTTTACAAAGTCACCCCCAAAATTTTAATGTTAGAACCAAAAAAATCTCCATAAGACTGCCCCCATAAAAGAAATACTGAACTGAATGTCTGACCTTGGAGAGAGCACCAAATACCCATCTAACTTGGAGGGTGGCTGTGCAGTTAGGGAAGGGAAGAAGCCCTTGCATTCTTGCCACTCATTGCATAGCAAGTGTCAACACTTCCTTTGTCCCCATGCAAAGACAGTAATGACCAAAACACAGTGAAAAAATATTACTCATGCCTCTAAGACTAGAGACAGACTGATGATGGTTGGTTGCTGTGGGTCATGTGACAAACAAGAGAGAGAATGCAGTGTCAATCACCCACCAAGTTACATGATGGGTACAATATGACTACTGGAAGGCAGGTTAAGTGTGATATGGACAAAGCACTAATTCCACCTTTATTTTCTTTTACAGACTCTACATTTTTTTGCAGGCTACCTGAAATCCTTTGGTGGACTTTGAGTAGCCCATGGGCCTTATCTTGTGCAGGCCTCCCTTGGGACTTAATGTACTAAGTATTAAATCCATGGCAATATGCTCTGGTGGAGAGAATTCCTGATGGTTCATGACTGTATATTTGTACAAATCAATGTATTTTAGAGCTGGACAGACCTTAGAGATGATCTGTTGCATCTATCCCATTTTCCTGAGAGTTGAGGAAGCTAAGTCCAAGAGCAAGGTCACATAGGTAGTGAATGGCTGAGCTTGCGTACAGATCCACAATTGTACATTCCAAATCCATGGCTCAAGAATCCTTATGTGTATGTGTGTCTATGCCATGTATCACTTTGACATATAGAACTCTCAGAATGTTTTTAAATGGGTAAATGAAGATACAAAGATTACAAGGTAAATCAATTTTATTGAAATATAGTTAAGATACGTAATTTAGAAACAAGTTTACAGACCCAATCTTAAGACTCCCTGAATAAAAATTATGATGAATGCTGATGCCATTTTCTCTAATTTTACTACAATATGGTATTGATTGTTACTATTGACAAATACAATATTAATTATAAGAAACCGTGAATCAAGAAAACAGAAATTTATAACGTAGTCTCAACTAAAATTCTCATTAAACTATTATTTTAATTTTTCTTATTTTATATCCTGTAATAGTTTTATTATTGATACACTTATAGATAGAGAAAATAAAAGGTGATATATATATATGTATATAGTAAATGATTATTATAGATTTCTCATATTTTTATTGATATATTACCAGGGTGCTTTAAATTACGTACACAAAACTAAAATATGTATGTGTATCTGTGGCATAAAATAAAAAAAAACATAAGATTTTGAGCTTGAAGTAAAATTGATTTTCTATGCTGTACATGGTCAGATGAAATTGCTATTTTGGTCATTTTTGCTTATTTTCTCTGTAACAAAAGAGGTCTCAGTGGTATGAAGGCTACATTGGTAAATGTCTGTGATAAAAACAAAAGACATCTACAAAACTTAAAACTTCTAGAATCAATTTTCTGAAAGAAACTTTTAAGATAATTGTTAAAGGAATAAGAAATTGAATATTATCACAATTGCTTTGTTCACACACTCATCTCATATTCTTGGATATGCTCTCATTTTCAAATCATAATTTCTAACTTTGCTAGAAATTGTTAACATTGAGAGTAACTTTTGAAGACAACTTCCATTACCTTATTATAATCAAAATCATTATAAGGATTATTATAGTGTTAGCAAGAAATAATATTTTCAGCCATATGTGGTTGAATGTTTTTGACATGTAGTAGAATGCTTAAGAAATGAAGGTCCGGAAAGAAAGAAATCTCATTTGACAATGCCTGGAGGGGAATCACAGGCATATAAAAATGTGCTGATGATATAGGATTTGCATTGTTAACATTTGATGTGACTGTATGTAAAATAAGTTGCCTATCAATGTTGAATTGCTCTCTCTAAGACATTTTTTTCCCTAAGCTGTTCAATCTCATCTTTAAAAGCCAAACAAAAGCTTAACGAAAGTAAAACTGTTGAGAACAGCTGTAGTTGTGAACACGTGGCTTTTAACTGAAAAAAAATCAATCTTGATGGTGAGGAAAACAACAAAATTTATCACTTACAAAATCAAATATTTCCACTTGAGTATCTCACAATGGATAATAAAGCAGAATGCCTCAGTTGTTCTATTCAAGGCCAGAGCAGGGCCAGCAAAGTATTTTCCAAAGTCTAGAGGACAGAAGAGCTCATTTTTTTGCTTTTCTTAGTACATCATACCCACACTTCACTTCTCTGTCCAAGATGCCTAAGATTCTGCCTTTCCTGAGTCACCATGAGGCAAGATGATTCCACTGACTACATTCTAGCTTGCTTTGCCAATCCTTTTTTCTGGACCAAACTATTAATTAGTAATTTTCCCCCCTGTTGTCATGCACCACAAACTATACCTTAGGTAAGGACCTTGAAGAATATCTTTAATTGAGGAAGAGAAGATGCCACCCCATCCATTGTGGAGACTCAGGGAATCTAGGATACTAGACTGCTGATGGGGAGGCCCCTATAATAGGGGAAGCAGGTGGGGTAGAGTGGAGGAGCTAACTCAAGCCTACCTCGTCTAATATATTTTCTTGCCAAATAGTGTTTCTACAGTGCTGAACATCTTCAATTGCCTTCAGTTCCTCTCAATTTTATAATTTTGACTATATTTCAGTTGCCTCACCCTCATTTCAGCTCTCCTCTGGACTTCCCTCCTTTTATATTATATACTATTTCAATTAACTATCATTACAGAGCCATATCAAGTATTTTTTTCTGCTCATCACCTTTATTTTGAATCTTCAATTCCACTTTTCATTAAGGAACATGTGTTAAATATTTCCAATTAAAACAATTCTGTGTTTAATATTTAAGACCATTAAAAAACTATCTTGACTTCATAGAAGAATAATTTCTTTTTATCCCCTGAAAAAAACATTAGTAAATGTTAGTGAATATTAGTAAATCAAGAAATACTTTTCATCTACATTCATATATAGCATAGAAATCCCAGAAATTACACTAATTTAAAGGATCCAAATATTTACATAGATGTTATCTATGTTATCTGGTATCTCTGACACAGTATTAGAGAATATTACCATAGCATGTAATTTAAAAATATGTGTTATTATAATCCTTGGACTATCAAAATACCAATAAAATTCAGCTGCTTCCATTATCTAACTGTCTCATGTTTATGGAAGCATTTACATTCACAGGAAAATGAATAACTACAAAGGGAAGCAAGAAGATGGACTTTATATTGTGATACTTTTCTAGTGATTTCTCACCTGCTCCCCCTGGGAACAGTGCCAGACAACTAGGGGCTGGTATTTGCTACCCTGTGTTCGTATTTACAATATTAACTTTATCACTCAAACAAACACATCTACTATATTCCGAGTAGAATTATCTTTTATTTACCTTCAACTGATTTAAATATTTTTATAATTAGCAGTGTATTTCTTCAAATTAGAGTTATTAGAATGGATATTCTAATGGCAGTTTAAAACATAACATATTCCACAGATGAAAGCCTTATTTTAAGGTGAATTTTTACATCAAATAAATTTATTTGAACTACAAAATTTTGGTAGGCTATGAAACATGTAGGTTCATTAGCTCTAAAGAGCAGAAGGGACCAGAATATATTTTTTAAAATATAATTTTAAAGTGCTTCTGGGTAGGATTTATATGCTACCTTAATTTAAGAAAATAATTTAACAATGCCAAAAAATATGTTAGGAGTTTCCTCATCTGAGAGTTCTCTAGCTCGATAAACTCACATGTCCATTTTCCATTAATTAGTCAACAAACTTTTGTTTAAAATCTAATATAAGGCTCTTTGTTAAGCATTGAAGACAGAAGGCTAAAGAACGGAAGAGTCACTATCATCAATAATGAACTTACATTCTTGCTATTCCACATTATAAAATAAGGAGCCTTCCACCCCCTAGTTTGTTTTCTGTAAAGTAGAAACTGAGAGAGAAATGCTAAAAGAAAATTGCAAATCAAGGCCCTACATTCTAGACAGCTTTAATGTTTTCTTAGTCATAGCAATTTAAAGATTTGAGTTTTTTATTCCTATATGAGCAGTGTGATTTTTTCTGCATTTCCCTTTGGCTGGTATGTGGAGGTTGTCAGAGGCATGTCCCATTGGGAATGCTGCTTGGGTTAAAATGTGCAGCAGAATACCAGCTTCAAGGAGTGTATTGCAAGCCAACTTTAGAGTGTAGCAATGAAGCAAAAATTGTCCAGCTGCTAGACTCATCTCCTTTAATTTGTCTCTAAGCTACTGTGTGCATGCCTCACATACCACATTCTAATATCCTTACAGGCTTTTCAAGGACTCTGCTCAATTATTTCCTCCTTATTTGTTTCATACACTCTGTTTCCAGTGTACATTTCCTTGAGGCTAAAGAAGTCTAGAAAATTCTCTTTAAGACATCAGAGAGGTCATCAGAAAGCAATAAATAGAACTTCATATAATCAGGAGTCTCTGATGCTCCATGCATCCCTTTGACCTTGAATCATTGTTGGTGCCATATTGAAACAAATACTGGTCCTCTTAGAACTTGTTTTTCACATTCAGTGATACTTCGAATGTGCCATATTTGTTGAGAATTGAATAAATTGTTTTGCTTTCATCTCATTGATATTTTCTTCAGTCTAAGGAATCATTCCACCCTTTTTTAATTAAACAAATATTTATTGCTTATGATGCACATGGGAGGGCACTGGGCACTGGAGACTCAAAGAAATAATGACAAACTATCTTCAGTGACCAAACAAAGCAGAGAATACATGGGGAAAATCAACTAGAAATACCTGTTAGGGAAGTATAGTGGGTTTTTCTTACAAAAACAGGGATAGGAGAGAGGGAAAGGGTTGGGGAAGGGACCAAGCATTTATTAAGTGCTACCATGTGCCAGGTACTGTGCTTTATAAATATTAACTCACTTGATTCTGACACAGGACTGTCATTTCAACTCAACCAACAGAAATTAAAGATCTCCTGAGAGGCAATGTGGCTTATCAGATAGAGATTTCACTTCAGAACTATGAAGATCTAGGTTTAAGCCAGATGTCTAAAAGCAGGTACTGTAGTTGTATGGTCCTGGAGAAGTAATTTGCTCTTTAGTAATTCCCCAGGCAATTCTCCCTAGGCAGGACTATGGATTGCAGAGAATATACTGACCTGCATCAGAATAGTGATTTTCATCACCTGATAATTCCTTATACCAATGAAATCACAGGCCAAATCATTGCCTTAATGTGCAAATCAGTATATAAGGAGGAGGGACATTAGGATGAAAAGCACCAAAGTCTTTGTCCTCAAAGTATTTACAGTTGATTAAGAGATTACAAATGAAAATTTGCATTTCCAAAGTGTTTTAAAGTTTAAAAAGCTACTTCCTTCATAGCTTCCTGTAAAGTAGGCAGAACAAATATTAACATCCATATTTTAAAGAAGAATATTTAAATAACGCTCTTTGAGATAGATCATCTAGTAATTTTACTAAAAAGATTATTTTTGTCAAAGTAATGCAAGATTTAAAGATTTAACTACTGAAGCAGTAATAACTAAATTTCAATCTATCCAAGTACATGTCTTGTGAATACAAATAAATCTCAGATACAATTCCTTTTGTATTTTCAAATCATTGGACACAGTGTTTTAATAAAAGTTATTAATTTTATCAGATCTCCTCTTTTCTTACCATGTCCATATACACATCAACATTTAGTTTCTTTCCTACAGATAGAGTTATGTGTCAGCATATGGAATAGAAACCATGTTTCTTCTCCTTGCACTTGGTGTCATTTCTACCATTAAGGGCCTAAATATGAGGTTGAAAAAATTACCTGAAACTTTTTCATCATGTTACACTTTTAATTTTGCAAATTGTGCAGAAAATAAATCAAAAGCAAACCAAACCCAACCAACCAAGAAACAAAAAAGCCCCAAGAATGGCTTCTTTTCTGAAAGAATACATTTTATCCCAACTGGTTATACTAAAGTAACTGTCATGGTTGGTTTTTATTTTGGTGTTGTTTGGGGGAATGATGTTGGATTGGAAAGGAGAAGGAGCAGAAAAGGAGCCAAGCAATTAATTGGGAGATGTGGTGTTCCAAATTCATGTGAGCTGCCATATTGAGAAAAAAAGAAAAAGAGAGAGAGAGAGAGCAAGAGAGAGAGTGAGAGAGATAAAAGATAAAAGTTATAATGACACAGGCTTATACCTTGCTGTATCATGGCTTTGATCTCCACGTCAGACCTCTATGTGCTTCAAAATGTATGTCTTCAGAAGGTAACTGCCTGATATTTTTTTCCTACTTCCTATCCTTTTCCTTTATTGTTTACTCTGTGACTAAAATCTGAGGTGAAATAAGAATTTCTTCCATTCCATGCCAGTGGACCCCACCTCCTTGAAAAGTATCCAACTAGTAGTAGAAATTGACTTGATATATCATCCATGTTTTTTGGTAGAAAGGATAAAATAATAATCCATTGTTTACTGCAAGTGGAAACCTGAGTGAATATGTATTTTTCAAGGACAACTAAACCAGTTTTCTACATTTCTCCACTGTGGTCTAGTGGAAAAACAGCAGGTACAATTAAGATCTTAATTATTAACACAAATTAAGTAATGCTTTTAAGTTTACAGTGTTTTAGTGACAACAACCCCTTGTTATAGGCTGTGCAAATATTATTATACCCAATTTGCAGAATAGTAAACTAAAAGTCAGAGAATTTTAAGTAATTTGCCATGGCCATACAATCAGTTTGTTCTGGTGAAAATACTTGAACCCAGGTATTCTGATTCCAAGATAAAACCAAACTGAAACTTTCTAGTCTCATCTCCATTTGCTTTGTGACTGTGAACTCTGAGCTTGATGTTTTTTTCTTATATATAAAATATACAAAATATCTGGTTTCTCTCCCTTAGAGAATTACTGTCATGATTAAATGAGATAATGAAGGTAAAAATGCTTTGAAAGATACAAAGTGGGAAAGAAATTACTATTATTATGTCCAGCATCCAAATACTGAAGGTAATTTATGAATATTAAATAACCCATTGTGCAGAACCCAACAAAAGATATCATTTGAACCAAGGAAATAGCTCGCCTCTATTTCTACTTGCATAGCACCTTAAACATGCAAACAATATTACACTCACAAAATGTGTCAAAGTTGTGTATGGTTTATTGTCCCTATATGAGTACTGAAGGTAGCCCATTTGGATGTGATCTGTACAAACACTGAGAATTTACATTGTTTCAGAAATGAGATGAGAAGTTCTTATATCCTGTCAAATCTATATTAGTGTATGATATAGTCCTTGCATAAGCTTAAAGCTTTGCAGGCCCATTAATGTTTCAGAATCAGACATAGACTCCAGACTCTAATGCCCTTATATGAAAAATCACTGAAACCATTTGACCTAGACTATCAGAGCAATTGTTTTCATTGACTGGATTCTATGCAAGTAGCAAGTATGCATAAAGTAATTAATTAAACTGTAGTCAGTAAACAGTATTCCTAATGCAGCACATTAACTTTCAATATATATGTCAATATCACATCATGGGGTGCTCTATAAATCATAGTTTAATATAATAAAATAAATTACAAGTACAATTTGCAAGCCCTGTTGCCATCAACAAAAAGAGAGGTATATGTTTGAGGTTTGAAAAATGTTAAACTTATATAATCCTTAGAATTTGAAAGGATAGAGAAAAATCATAGAATCAAAAGGTCAGAATTTCAGGGTTAGAAGAGACCTCAGTGACCATCTAGTTTAATGCATAAATTAAATAAATAAATAAATTTATTCTACAGAACAGCAGACAAAAGCTATCTGTTCTCTTCCTGAAGGACAGGAGATGGAGTAGAACTTTATACCCTCTCAAGCAGCTCATTTCACTCAGGATTAGCTCTTAAATATCAGAAGTTTTTTTGGGGGGAGTGTTCATTTTTTCCTAACATTAAGCTTAAATTTTTCTCCAAGTAGCTTCTGCCCACTATTCTACTGCTTTTGGGGGGCCAAACAAACAAGTCTCTAATTATTCTTTGTTATAGCCCTTTCAATACTGGAAGAAAGCTAATTATTCTATCTTCCTGAATCCTATCTTCTTGAGGTTAAATATCCGTAGTTCCTACATGATTCTCAAGTAGCCTAGACTTTAGGACACTGAACTTTTCTTTTTTAAAAAATCAAATTTCTTTCTTTCAATTAATGGGAACCTACTTTCTTTCCCTAACACTTCCTTACCTTCCCCTTCCTGAGAGAGAATGAAACAAAAATCATTAAAACAATTTATAGTCAAGAAAAAAAATTCCCCCATTTGCAATATTTAAAAAAATCTCAGTCCACCCTATTTTGCTTATCGATTTCCTTCTGATGCCCAGAACTAAAACATAATGCTTCAGATGTAATATTACCAGGAAAATATAGATGGATGGAAATTATTGAAAAATTCTCACTCCTAACTTATTTATTTATGATACTTCCACCCTTCTAATAAACCAGGTTCAAAACCTAACATCATCTATAATAACTCACTCCCTCAGATCCCCAATTCTTATTCATTTCTCCTTTTCTATATAGGTATTTTGTTTCAACCTACCCTTTCTCTTCTAGTCTTTTGCAGTCACTTTAGTTTGGCTCTTTATCACATCACATCTTCATTATTTTCACCTCAATATAACTTATATAATGTATCCTGTCCAACATATCCTGTTGGAGCAGATGAATCATTCTGAAACTCCAAATTCGTTCATTCATTCGCCCATCACAAATGTTTCCAGAACTGTTTAATTGTTAGGGAATGTGCTAGGTACAAAAGATACCAGAATCAGAAACACAACTACTACCCTTGGGGAGCTAAATGTTTAGTAGAAGGATGGCTACAAATAAAAATGTTAGAATGACAATTGACAGGGGAGAAATTAAAGGAAGTATGATAAATTGGCCTTCTTTAGGTTTTAACTCTGCTGCTGGAGAAGAAGATTGGGTAAGAAATATGAAGGAAGTGACATTTGATCTGGTGCCTTGAAAAAAGGAAATAATTTTGAACAGAAAACTAGAGTAACTGTATTCCAAAGGCTGGTGTCGTGTGTGTGTGTGTGTGTGTGTGTGTGTGTGTGTGTGTGTGTGTGTGTGTGTGTGTGTGTGTGTATGTGTGTGTGTGTGAGGAGGTTGGATAAGGAGTGAGAATAAGAGCAGGATGGTGATTTGAAGATATAATATAAATAAATACAAGATAGAGTTATAATAATAGTTTGGAAGTAAATTGTTAGGAGTACAAGGAATATTTCATTCCGCAAGTAATGGGGAGCCACAGAGCAATTATGAAGCTAGTAAGTATGTGTACAACCCTTTACTTGTGGTACATACAAAGATTGAATAAAATTTGGTCCCTTCACTGATAGAACACATTATTTACTAGAAGGTTAAGAATAGTACTAAGAAAATTATACGCTCAAATGAAAAATAACATCAGGTTGCAGGTTAAAAAATGTATATGGAATTGTATTTCATACTAGACCTTGTTAAATTTTCTTTCAGTAAAAATACTGAGAATTCAGTGAATCTGAACTGGAGTTAAACAGTTATTCAAACTTTCTTATGTTGCAATCTAATCATCTAATATTTCAAAAATCTTCAGTGGCTCCCTCTTTTTCATAAATTAAATTCAAGTTCTTCTCCTTGACATTCAGGGCCTTTCATAATCTTATTTCTACCCACCATTTAAAAAGAGTTTTATTTATGTCTTTTTTTGTATCACTGTCATTTCTAGATATATCCCTCACCTACCCACAGGTAGTAGTGGGAAGAGTATAAGATGAGTGGTAGAGGGCAATCACATTTGACTAGGAAGAAAAATTGAGTCCTTGAACTCAGAGTTTATCTTCTACTGTGGAAGCATACAATGTATACACAGGTATGTATAATAGAAAATAGGAAGTGGAGGGGCTAAAAGAAAGGTCAAATAAAAGGTACTAGGGAACTTTGAGGAGATAAAGCTGATTTGGTAGAGGCATAAAATATGTCTATACCTATACATACTTCAAGTAGATATATATACTGATATTTGTACCTCATGTAATGACATCTTGTGGGCCATAGTTTGTAGATCCCTAATTTAAAGCAGTGAGGTAGTACAGTGGCTAGTGCACTGGGTTTGGAATCAGCAAGACTCATCTTCATGAGTTCAAATCCTGCCTCAGACACTTACTAGCTCTGTGACCCTTCATCTGTAAAATAATCTGGAGAAGGAAATGGCAACCCACTCCCATATCTTTACCAAGAAAATCCCAAATGGGGTCACAAAGAGGCAGACATGATTGGAAAATAACCTGTCAACAATGTAAAACACTTGAGAAAGAAAATTTTCTCAATGAGAAGAACTGCAGAACTATAGAACATAGGGTGGTCAGGCCATGGTTAGGCTACTAGGAGGAGAGAAGTAGCAAGATCAATGACTGGCTATGGCAGCTAGAATAGGATTTGATCCATCTTTCTGCCTTTCTCCCAGGCTGATCATATATTTCCTGAGGTCATACCATGTCCTCTTGGGGGTCATGCCCTAGTCCTCACTTTGGAGATCATTGTTTTAAAGTCCAACTCAAAATGTACTTCTTCTGTTTAAGCTTTACCTAAGCTTCCCATTTTAGACCTTTCCAAGCAAAGTGTTTTATAACTTTTTAACGCACATTCATCGTACTGAGTACCATAGCTACCTGTGTCGGTGTCTTAAGCTCTTATTAATTCCAAGAGATCAGTGACCATATTTTTTTTTCTGAATTTTCCTCCTCTTCCTTCATCTAGTATAGTGGTTTGGATACAGTATGGACGTGGCTTCAGTTACTGTTGCGATTGTATTGACAGTGGAAGAGAGAAGAACAAAAATAATTTTAACTAGCAGTGATAACAGTCTTCCCTTCCATTTAGGGATCTGTTTTCAGCTGCATTCTCTTAATACAGTTAGGTTTAAACATTTCCACTGATGTAAAAACCTTGGCATGTAGGGAATATGACTTCTAGACTCATTTGGAAGAATTGGCACAACTTCTCCAGAGATACATTCTAGGCTCTTTCAATTCTAATTCAATTAAACATGCATTTGTGATAATATTTAGGAGACTGAAGGCAGACTCAAATGAAACAGTCCCTGAATTCATGGAGCTTATCTTCTAGTGGAGAGGCATCCAAAATACATATAGGAAAGTATAATACAAAGGAAGAAATGAAGAGGTTAAGGGAAAGTAAAGGTCAATTGAAGGGTGCCAGGAAAATTTGAGGAAAGAGAACAGATGCAAGGAGAAGCCAGAAATCTGTCTACACCTATATACACACTTTAGATATACCAGCCAGGCAGCTGTGCATCACTCATTGGGGAGTCAGTGCATTAGAATGATTCATTTATCACTGACTGCATACTCTTCTGCAGACTTTATGGGGACTCCGCAAAGGAGAAAAGGACTCAGTATGTGAACTGGAGCGGGGGTGGGGGAGAGGGAATAAATATTTATCAAGTGCCAGGAAGAGTGCTAAGAGCTTTACAAATATCATCTCATTTTGATCTTCATAACAAGTGGTGCAGCAGATTGAGCACTGGACATGGAGTCTGGAAGACCTGAGTTCAAATCCAGTCTCAGACACTTATTGTGTGTGACCCTGGGCAAATCATTTAACTTCTGTTTACCTTAGTTGTCTCATCTATAAAATGGAGATGATAACAGCATCTACCTTTTCAGAGTTATTGTGAGGATAAAATAAAATAATAATTGTAAAGATATTAGCACAGTGTCTGGAACATAGTAAGTGCTGTTTAAATGTTAGCTATTATATTTTATAATTGGGAAAACTGAGGAAAATGAAAGCTAAATGATCTGTCCAGGATCACATAGCTAGTAATTGCCTGAAGCTGGATTTGAATTTGGGTCTTTCAGACTTCAGGTTCAGTGCTCTATTCACTGTGTAACCATTGTTAAAAACAACAGTCATTTAACTCATGTCTGACTCTTTGTGACTCCATATAGGGTTTTCTTGGCAAGTATACTTGAGTGATTTATCATTTCCTTCTCTAGCTTATTTTGTAGATGAGGAAAATGAGGGAACAGGGTTGAGTGACTTTCTCAGGGTCACATAGCTTGTAAGTGTCTGAGGTTGGATTTGAACTCAGGAAGATGAATCTTCCTGACATCAGCCTGGGAGTCTATCCATTGTATCATTTAGCTACCTCAATAACAACTGCAGCTAGCATTTATATATCATTTAAAAGTTTGCAGAATCACTTTACAAATTATCTAATTTTATTTTTGCAGCCTTGAGAAATAGGTGCTATTATTCTCATTTTACGAATGAAGAAACTGAAGCAGACAGAAGTGAAATGACTTGCCCATGATGACAAAGTTAATGTCTGAGGTCACATTTAAACTAGGTCTTCCTAACTCTAATATTAGTGCTCTTTCAACTATGCCACCTAGGTGCCTCCCCCAAGTATAAAGGACCAGGGAAAGGTGCCTTCTCATATCCTTTCTTTGGGACTGAACTTTTTCTTTATAATTTTGTAATATTCTTTTTAAAATTTTAAAAATTATTTTATCTGTATTTTTTTATTTACGTGGTAGTTAGCATGTGTATATTGTTTTCCTGCATCTGATTATCCACTTTGTATCAATTCATATTAGTCTTTCCACACTTGTATGCATTCATCTCTCCTTGTTTCTTAAAGCAGAGTAATACTTCATTACCTTAATGTTATGGAATACTTTTGTCATTCCACAACTGATGTGCATCTACATTGCGTCCAGTTCTTTGCTACCCACACACATTATATATGTATGTGTGTGTATATATATATATTTGTGTGTGTGTGTATAAATTTGTTTATGTATATAGAAGTTTTCTTTTAGTCAATGACTTCCATGGGCTATATGCCTAACGTGGAATTTCTAATCGGAAGTATGGATATTTTTAGCTGTTTTATTTTCATAATTACAAATTACCTTCCAGAACTATTATATCAATAGTAACAATTCATAACTCCAAAACTGTCTCCTTAAAATCTCTCCACCAGCTTTAACTATTTCCCGCTTTTGTCAGCTTTTCCAGTTTGTTGAGAGGTAAAGAATCAAAGTTGTTTTGATCTACGTTTGTTATTTGTGATTTGAGGGGTTCTTTCATATGACTGGTAAGAGTTTGTAATACTTTGGAGAACTATCTGGTCACATCCTTTGATGATTTATCTATTGGGTAATAGCTTTTGGGTTTATATAGTAATAACTGGCTTATATATCTTGGAAAACAAATTCTCCTGACAAATAAATTTTATTTTTTGTTTTCTTTTTCTAATTGAATGGTTTCCTTCTGGACATATATGTGTTGTTGTTTTTGTTTTTGCAAAAGCTTTTCAATGTCACATATTCATAATGACTTATTTAGTAATTACTTTTATCCCTCAGTTGTTTGAGTACTTCCTCTGCCAATATTTGTGAAATGTGAATTTCTCTTTTAATTAATTTTAATCATAGGATCTTTAATACTGAAGTCACATATCTATTTTGAATTATTATGGAATATTGTACAAGATGTTGGTGTTAGCCTAATTTCTGATAGATTGTTTTCTAGTTCTCCCAGAATTTCTTATCAAACAGCTTTACTTACTCTACAACTTTTATAAATACTTTTGTTACAAGTTAATTGAGACTATTGGTTAATTATCAATGAAATGCACATTAGGGCAGGCATGTGAATGATGGTACTAGAAATTCAGCTCTCTCAGGTTTATCTGAAAGAAGTTTGAGAGTATTATTATTCAACTGATCCTCTGGGGACCTCAGCCCATTAATGTGATTGTAAATTGAGTGAGTAATCACAGAGGAGATGCTTCATTTTTTCACAGTTAGCGAAATTTAGAAGAGAAGAGAGAGCCAGACAAGACAAACAGTGATGGTTTCAGAGTTTCAGGCCAGAATCTTTGGATATGGGGCCCCACTTGTGATGACAGTGTTGATTTCCCAAAAGTCAAGTGTACTTTGAATAAGGCTTTGCAAAAGGATTAACCATTGTAAGAACATCTGTCCTAATTTTTGGTTGAAAAATATATTAAATTCCTCTCCATGGTGATATTGTGGCTCTTGTTTTGGAATATTTCTTCATCATCAATAAAATATGTCTCAATGCAATCAGCTAAAAGTGATGAATCAGAGGTCAGTTATTTAACCAACTGAGATGGCATTTCTGCAACATCAGCACATAATAGAGGAAGGATCTATGATTTTGTTATCACTCGCAAGTCCCAGTTTGGCAATACCCCTCACTGATGGATAAATACACAAATAATATATCTCTTTACAGTTACCTATAAATATTGATATAGTTAATATATGGATGTATATATACACATATATGCATATGCATTTATATGTGTTCCTTATACATCAGTGTGTGCATATGTAAAAACACAAATATGCATAGGAAACAAATTGATGAAGTGAACAGAAGACCAACTGCGGTATAATTTAGCTCCTGCTTCTAGCCATTTAAAATCTCAATGCCCAGAAAACTTTCCAAGGCTATAAGTTAAAAAAAAAGTTGTCCATCTGCTTCAGTAGGGGGTTTCTTCATTCCAAGTTCACTATGAAATCATATTTGTCAGCAATAAACACTCATATCTTTTAGTCAAGGGAGATAGATGGTTAGATAGATAGGCAGATCTAGTGAGTTGTTAGGAACTTCACTATCCGTCTAGTCTAATCCATGTAACAAAAGAATAACTAATACACAACATCCACCATGTGATTATCAAGCCTTTATTTGAAGATCTGTTTTTGTTGTTTAGTTGTTTCTGTAATGCTTGACTCTCCACGAGGCAATTTGAGATTTTATTGGCAAAGATACTGGAATGATTTGCCATATCCTTCTCCCACTCATTTTATGGATGTGGAAACTGAGGCTAACAGGGTTAAGTGACTTGACTGTGGTTACATAGCTGGCGTCTGAGATCAAATTTGAACTCAGGAAGATGAGCTTTCCTGAATCCAGGTGCAGCACCACCTAGTGGCCAGAAGACATATGGAAGAGTAAAAGCTCACTACCCCTTCAAAAGAAACCCAATGCAATTTTAGATAGAGCTAATCATTGGTGAGTCTTTCTTGACTCCAAACCTAGATTTATTGCTTCGCAAATATTACTCAGTATTCCTCCTCTTGCCTTCTGAGGTCAAGTAGAGTAAGTCTAACCCCTTTTTACATTAAAATATTTTAAGTCCTTAAAATCAGCTGTGGTATTCTCTTCAAGGCTTCAGTTCTTAGAAGTAAGTATCTCTCTTTAGCTTTATCTTCATACTGCACAGGCTTAAGGCCACTGATCATTCTGGTTACCTCTCTCTCTCTCTCTCTCTTTGTCTTTCTCTCTCTTTCTCTGTAATATCAAGCAAAGGCAACTTCCAAGGTTCAGAATTCTAGCATAGTAAATCTCTATTTATTCAGTGACAAATTAAGGCAAAACATTCACAGAACAGAGAAAATCAAAATACAGTGTAACTTAGTCCTTTAGCAAGTTCTCAATTCAAAGTGTCTCAATTCAATCATAAGTATAGAGTCAAAGTATCCCACTCCTGGCTAGTACATTCATTTAGTCAGTCACAAAGTCTCTCTTCTTGAATGGAGATTAGTTTCCAATCCTAAACAAAGTACATTCATTTGGTCAGTCATGGAGCACAAAAAGTCAAAAGTTTTCTACCCCTGGATCACAAAGCCAAGCACCTTCTCAAAAGGGGCAGTGGAGAGCACAAAGGCCATCTATTCCTAAGCTACAACAAAGTTAAGATACCATCACAGCATTTAATACCCAAAGAGACATCTTTTCTTCATCTTGATGTAAGACAAGTTCTCAGCAATCTCTGTTCCTGGGGAGACAAAGCTTAATAAAACCACAATATACATTGCCAGTGTCCTCATCAATTCACTCTCTGCCAGCAGAACAGTCTCAGGACCCCTGCACCAACAGCGAGGTTCCAGGACCTCTGCAACAACAACAGTGTCCTTTACCAGCAGACAAATCTGGCAAAACAACATCAAAACACAAAATACTGGCATCACAATTGTCTCCTCAGTTATCCATATCTCCAGGTAGCAGCTCTCAACAGTCCTGGGCAGCTCCAAGTGGCCCTCAGCAGTCTGGACAGCTTCAGCTGGCAGTTCTCTCTCTCTCTCTCTCCCAGCAACTCTGTCCCACGGCAATTCTCTTCTCTCTCTGCCTCCATGATGCTGCTCCCCAAAAGTTCTTCTGCCTCTCTCTACTTGGGCCTTCTCTCTGAATCCATGGCACCAGCTCCTCCCAGTTCAGCCCTCTCTCTTCACATCAACAAGTCCATCCCACAAGTGAGATTCACAAGCTCTGGGTTTCAACACTCAACCCGAAAACCAAGCCAATACAAGGGCATCTTTAAATTGAATTACCATTACTCTCTCTCTCTCTCTCTCTCTCTCTCTCTCTCTCTCTCTCTCTCTCTCTCACACACACACACACACACACACACACACACATACACACACACACACACCCCAGTATCCTCCCTAGACTATGTTACCATAATTCAAGACGATATTACAGATGCAGACTGATCAGAAGAAATTATAGTGGACCTATCAAAAGGCGACATGATGTGTTAATTTTGTAAATTCATAAAGAAGTCTACATTTTTTTAATGTAGATACATCTGGGGAACTATACATGGTTTCAAAAAAAAATGAGAGCTCTACTCATCATGTACACACACAGCTCGGCAGACACAAACACACACTCATACATCTGCGTGCCTGTGTCAGCAACAGTAATTCTTAACAACAGTGTGGGTTTGAATATGCCAAGTCTGGGATTTTTAGCTAGTTAAATGAAATTGAGCAGAGGGAGCTATGTTTTTCCAAAAAATAAAAGAAAAACAATTTATTTCTCAGCAGCATTTCCTGGTGATTGTCATCCCTAGCATTCTTTTCACCATTATTTGTTTGTTTGAAGGTTGTGGAGATATTGGCATGTGCATTATTAAGATAGCCTGAATATGGTAATTTTCATAATGAGATTTATTGTATACGCCTCCTGAAATAAAAACAGGACGGCACTATTCTAAAGCATTTAAATGGCTGTAGGATAGTGAAATTCCATTATTTTTAATGGAACTGAATTTGTATTCTGAGTTCATTAAAATACTGAATTACTTGAAGAAACAAGTTTTGTCCTACATCACTTCTGTAGTAGGGGCCTGTGTTTTATTGTTATTTTTTTAAGATCCTGTTTTGTGATGTCAAGAAATGCGGATGGCATTCAAATTAATCTAAATGAATATTGAGAGACCAATCAAAGAATCCATGCATTTGCTTTATATGTTTAGGGACACTGAGTAGCAGCTAAATATTTTAGAGGTGAAACAGTTTTCTGATTCATTATCCAAGCAAGAGAAAGAAGTTAAAGAATAATGTGATTCAGGCAAAATGCAGCATGAACCTATATGTTGACAATCATAATGTTGGTCTTTATTATCCATCTCTCTAATTCTATCTTCAAACTTTTCAAAAAATATCTCAAAATCCATTAGTTCTCTCTTTGTATCAATGTTTGAAACAAAACTGATGAACTGGCACAAAAATAAAAAGACATGACAATATACCATTTGGTTCTTTTTTTCTCTTGTTGCTACTTTTCCAGATTGCAAAAGCATTTATCCTAATAATCTAGTTTGCCAACCTCAGCTACATCATTTTCTCTGTGTGCCCTCCCCACTGTTTCCCGCCCTCCCCTGACCATTCTTGTTTCCTTTCAGAAGCTCACTAGTGAATATTTACAACACATATCCTCTAGCCTCGCTCATTTTTATACTGAATTTTAGCTAAAGCAATGCTTAATGTGACTGTGTGAATTATTCTCTGGTTTTTCCACCTCCCTATAGATTATTTCCCAGCATACTATTGTATGGAATATAATAGAATATAAACTGTGTTCCTCTACCAACTCTTCTCCCCCCCCCC
>CM053583.1:329642932-329671693 GCA_028627135.1 Pseudochirops cupreus
TAATATCGAACTCAAAGAATTATTGTGAAGGTCTAGAATACAAGTAAAATGCTTGGCTTTAATAAGTGCTTGACAAGTTTTTAATAACCTTAACAAGCTATATAAATGCTGGTTGTTATACTCTCTTCCATTTCCTATCTTGACCTGTTCATTGGTAGACCAGCTCACCTCTACATTATCTGCATCCTCAATTCACTTTCCATCTCATACATTCAATGATAAGACATTGCTAAATCCTAACCCTAGATCATACTCACATTTATTCACATTCTTCTGGATGTAATTCGAAGAAAGCAGCTTGCTGACTGGGCCCAGTACAGATTTATGTTACAACGTTTCAGACAGGACTTCACCATATCAAGGAAAATATTCTATCCCTTCCTAATTTCTTCACATTTCACTCTTTATAGAGTCTATTCCAAAAATTTTAACTCTCCTCAAGCCTCCAAACATTCTCATCCCTTTATCCATAGCACCCTCTAATCATCCTTTCTCAGCTAATGGAATCCCATTATAATTCAGTGAAAAAAATGAAATTGTAAACTTTCCCATCTCTCTCACTACTCATCTCACATTCACAACATTCAGAAATCCCGTCAGATATTTCCTCCTTCACACTGTTCTGAACTGGAAAGATGGACCTTCTTTCCTAGGCGAATGTCTTCCCAATAACTCCAGAAAATTATCATTATGACCTGCGTTCTCTCTTTTATGTTAAATCGCTATTTACCGGCTCCCTCCCTGATACCTAGAAATATGTCTATGTCATCTACGTCTTTAAAAGGATTCTCACTTAATCTTACCATTTTCCTTAGCTATGGTCTTATGTCCCTTCTTGCCCTTGTTAAACTCTTTCAGGAAAGAACTGAATCAGTTCTGCTTCCTTTTCTCTCAGTATCTTCTAAATTCTCTGCAAGTGGGCTTCTTTGTTCCACTGAAGCTGCTTTCTCTGAAGTTATCAGCAATCTTTAACTGTCAAACCTAATGACCTTTTCTTAATTGTCCTCCAGCTGGATCACACTGGCCACTGTCAATTGTCTTTTCTTTTGGATCACTTTCTTTTCTAGATTTTCATGATATTGCTCTCTCTTTCTCTCTCTTCTGGTTCTCATGTCTCAGACTGCTCATTCTCACTCTTCCTTTGGTGATTCTTTACTCATGTCATTTTTTATTAATTATGGGAAACTCCCAAAGCTTTGTCTTGGTTCTCCTTTCTCTTTTTTCCTTTATAATATCTCATTGATCTCATCAACGTCCATAAGTTCGATTTTTATTTCTGCAAATAATTTTCAGATCTCTGTATTTCGCCCTAGTCTCTGCTGAGGTATAGATACTCATCATGTTTCTTAGACTTCTTGAGCTTACATACTCCAAAATATCCAAGGAAGAACTTTTTTTTGCCTACCAACTATCTTGCCTTAAAAATGTTTCTTTCTTCCTAAATTTCTTATTACTGTCAAGGGCAGCACCATCTTCTTATTCTCCCAGTCTCACAACCTCAGTGTCACTGAAACTCCTTATTCTCATTCACCCTGAATATCTAATCCAATGAAAAGTATCTTTTTGTTTGTTTCTGCCCTTCCAACATGATTCGTATACATCCCACAAGTGCCCCGATAGTAGTCTAGGCCCTTATTATCTCTCACCTGGACTACTACACCAGCCTTCTAACTGGTTGTCCTTCTTCACTTCTCACTTTTCTCCTCACTTCAATTCTTCCTCCACTCATATCTCAAAGTAATTTTCCCAAGGTGTGGATTGAACCATGTTCAATTAGCTTCAGTGGTCCTTTACTATTTCTAAGATAAAGTATGAATTCCTATTTTTAGTGCTCAGAGATCTTCATAACTTGTACCTTTCCTATATTTCTAGTCTTCTTATACCCCCTTTATTTCCATAAACTTTACAGTTCAGCCACAGTGGCCTACTTATGGCTTCTTCAGTTCTATTCTCCATTTCTTTTTCATTTATTCTCATGCCTGGATATCTGTCCCTTCTCTCAAACTTAACTTCTCTAAGTTTTTCCGCTCAATCCTCCTTTCTTCAGGAGACCTTTTCTATCCCTCCCAATGACTAGTGACTTTTCTTCTGAGATAGCTACTTTGTAAATATCTAATATATATGTAGTTATTTAAAACCTATTTCTCTGGGAAAACATTATAGTTCTTTGAAGATAGGAATTTTTTTTTTGCCTTTTTTTCTAAACTAGTAAGTACTTAATAAATGCTTGTTGACTAACTAAATAACATATCACACATTGTGAACAAGAAAATATCAATTTAGAGGAAGGCCCTCAGAAATTTGAAGGTTTTGTAGGACGGACAGAAGGTTCACAAGATAAGCCATGAATGGTGTGAGATTTGCACACTCATCAATGAGATGACAGATTTATAGAAAACTTCTCAAAACTGAGATATCTTCTTCCACATCCTTTACTGCATTTACAAAGTGGCCATCCCTATTATTTTTTTACATTTTAATTTAAAGTTTTGAATCCCAAATTTTTTCCCTCCCTCCCCCTACCCTGAATCAGTGAGCAATCAGACATAGGTTATGCATGTTCAATTATGTAAAACTTTTCTATATTAGTCATTTTGTAAAAAAAGACTCAGAAGAAAATAAATGAAAGAAGGTGAAAAATGGCATGCTTCAATCTGTATTCAATCAATATCAGTTCTTTCTCTGAAGGCAGATAATATATTTCATCATTAGTCCTTTGGGACTGTCCTGAATCACTGTATTGCTGAGAATAGTTATGTCATTCACAATTCTTCATTGAACAATATTGCTGTTATGGTGTACAAGATTCTCCTCATTCTGTTCACTTCACTATGCATCAGTTCATCTAAGTCCTTCCAGATTTTTTTCTGAAATCATCCTGCTTGTCATTTCTCACTTGCTGACCTCATCAACTTCCATAGGTTCAATTTTAAATTCTGCAAATAATTTTCAGATCTCTATATTCAGCCCTAGTCACTGCTAAGGTTAAAGATCCTTATCATGTTTCTTAGACTTCTTGAGCTTATGTGCTCCAAAGTATCCAATACAATAGTATTCCATTACAATCACATACCACAACTTGTTTACCCATTTCCCAATTGATGGGCATCTATTTGATTTCTAATACCTAGCCACCAGAAAAAGAGCTCTTATAAGTATTTTTGTACAAATAAGTCCTTTTTCCTCTTTTTGGACGTCTTAGTGGTATTGCTAGATCAAAGAGGATGCACAGCTTTTGGGCATAGTTCCAAATTGCTCTCCAGAATGACTGGATGGATTCTCTCAGAACTGCTGTATAAGGAGGGTTAATAAGCCAGCCATCATCATTCCTCTCAGGATGAATCTGTACCCCTTTTTCACCATATCCCTGCATCCCCAGTGTCTTTATTACCTCCTAAGCTCCTTCTGCTGTTTCCTTTTATGTGTTGTCTTCCCTATTAGAATATAAGACCCTTGAAGGAAAGGATTGTTTTTTTGCTAGTATTTGTATTTCTAGCCCTTAGCACAATGCCTGGAATATAAGGGCTTAATGAAAGCTCATTGAATGTAGGCTGATTCTTTCCTGTTTTTTCTCCTTTGTGTTTACTGAGGTTCAACTTCTCACTACAAGTTCTTAATATTAATATTCTCCCAGAGCATGTAATTCTTTACCAATTAGTTTGTCTATTACATTTAATGTATTTTCTATATTTTTTACTGAAAATTTTCTGTGGGCCTTGTGAATCATGTTCTGCCCCAAATAGAGGCCTTCAAGTTTAAGGAATTTTTTGTACTTTGTTTTTAGAAAATCCATCTTTGAGATACAGAAAAAAGTGTTTTAAAAAGAAAATTACCCAGTAAGACATAAACAATACTTTTTATTAAGGTGACCTATAGATAAGATAAATCAGATACTTCTTGACCCAAATAAACCCTACAAGATGTTATTAACCAAATAACTCATAGTGACATACATGAGCATAATTTCTAGCCTTTCATATAACTCCCAATGAGGTTTGTAGGACAGAAGAATATATTATCTGTGAAATAAATTTGGTCAACCATTTCAATTGCTTTCCAAGGATTTTGACTTGTGAGATTAAGATCAATCAAGGTATGACTTAGATAGCCATGCCATATCTTTGATATGAGCCCATTAGAGTCTATCCCTTTGAACTTACAAAAATGAAATACCTGAACTAGAGCCTTTTCCCCCTCTAGCTTTTATATTTGCTATATTGTTTTCTTTAACTCATGGAATCTAAATACTTTAATTTATTTCCAAACACTCAACCTCAGCAATGACTTATTACAGTCAAAATTCCTATAGGGGAGAATATGTCACTCAGCAACAGTAGCTTTTCTAAACCATTTAATCTCTTCTTAAACTCCCCATACTTCCCCCATCCCTCTACTCTTTCAGCTAACATTTTTGTTTAATATTATACTAAAAAAAGAATTGAGGCCATTTCTCTTTTTCTCACATAGAAGTCTTCTTCAACTAGCTCCACTTTTATTCCTATTTCACATAAATATATCACCTTTCTACTTGCCGAGACAACTCTTCTACTTGTACAAGTTAATTCATTCCATCCTATCATTAGAGAATTATACCCTCTATCATCCCCACTCTCTCACTAATCTTCAGAAGTTTCTTCTTTACTATTTTCTTACAGCTTACAAATAGGCCTGTCGCCTCCATACAAAAACCAAAAACAAACTACTACCAGCACCACCATTACCGCCACCACCAGAATCCTGCCACTTGATGCATCCATCTTTCTAGATATGGTCCTAAATTTCTCTCCTTTGTTCTCTCCCTAAACTCCTTTTGAAGGTGATTTACAGTATTACCCTCCACTTCCTTTTCACTCATTTTCTTCTTAAGTCTCTAGAGTTTGGCTTCTGACCTCTTCATTTAACTTAATTTGCTATCTCCAAAGTTACTAATGATCTCTTAATTGTTGTATCTCATGACCTTTGCTTAGTCTTTATCCTACTTGACCTTCCTCTTGCTCTTGACTTTGTCAGTCATCTTTCTTCTCCTCGATATTCACTTTATATTTTGTTTTGTGTTTAGACAAAGCTCTATCTTCGTTGTCCTTCTACTTAAGTGACTGCTCCTGCCCTGCCTCCTTTGCTGGATCTTCATTCAGGCATGCCTGCTCACTAGAGGTATCCCCCAACACTCTTTCCTAAGCCCTCCTCTCTTCTGTCTCTACACTATTTCATTTGGTGATCTCACAAGTACCAGAAGTTTCTTTTGTCATCTTTATACAGAAGACACTCATATTTTAGTAGTTCAGTCCTAATATCTATCCTGATCTCATCTCACATTTCCATTTGTCTTTTTGACATCTTAAATTGGTTGTCTTGTAGACTTTTAAACTTAACATGTCTAAAAACATTGAAAAGCAAATTAAAACAACTCTGAAATACCATCACATGCCTTTCACAAAATGACAAATTATGACATCTCTGTGGGGCAGAGAATAGAGCACTGGCCCTGACTTCAAATCCAACCTCAGACACTTGACACACTTACTAGCTGTGTGATCTTGGGCAAGTCACTTAACCTGAATTGTCTTGCCTTCCCCCCTCAAAACTAACATAAAAAAGAAAATGACAAATATTCAAGAAGATGAAGGAAAGCAGGTACATTAATGAATCATTGTTGGATTAGTGAATTGGTCTAACCATCTCTGAAGAACAATCTGCAACTATACCCAAAGGACTATAAAACAGGTTATAGATCTGTACCTCAAAGGGATCAAGTAAAAAGGAAAAGGATCTATAAATATAAAAATATAGCAGCTCTTTTCTGTGGCAGCAAAGGACTAAACATTGAGTGGATGCTCATCAACAGGAGAATGACTGAATAAGTTATAGCATATGGTTGTGGAGTACTGCTTTTTTTTTTCTTTTTTATAAGAAATGATGAGGGTGGGTGAAGACCTATATGAACCAATGCAAAATGAAGTGAGAAGAACTGAGAGATCATTGCACAATGATTGAATGATGATCAATTGTGAAATACTTGGCTATTCTGATAAATACAATGATCTAAGACAATTCCAAAAGACTCAGGATGAAGAAATGCTATCCATCTCCAGAGAAAGACCTAATGAACTCTTGAGTGCAAATTGAAGTATAATTTAATTGCTTTTTTGTGATGTCATTAATATGGAAGTATGTTTTACCTGATTTCACATATATAATTGATATCATGTTGTTTGCCTTCTAAGTGGGAGGGGGAAGGGCAAAAAGGAGGGATAGAATCTAGAACTCAAATTTTTAAAAATGTTAAAAATAAATAAATTATAAACTGGTGGTGGTGGTGGTGGTGTGTGTGTGTGTATGAGGGGGGTGGGGCACAATGAACAGTGTACTCACTAGCTTTTCTCTCCAAACCCTGCACTGACTAAATTCTCCATTTTTGTCAAGGGTAGCACCATTCCTTCAGCACCCAAGCTCACAATCTAGGTGTTATTTTCAATTCCTCACTCCTCATTCCCAATCATTTATCACATCCTGTTATGTCTATTTCTATCTTTGTGATGTCGTGAATACTCACCCTTTATATCTGTGACATTGCCACCATTCTGGGAGTAGGCCCTCTTTACCTCCCACCTGAACTATTGAAGTAGGCTATTGGTTGGCATTCCTGCCTTAAATATTTCCCCAATCCAATCTGTCCTCAACTCAAATGTCAAATTGATCATGTCACCTTTTCCCTCCTCCCATTGGAACAACTCTGGTTGTTCCTTATTGCCTCCAGGATAAAATATCCTTTCTCCTTTATAGCCTTTAGTAATTTAGCCCCTTACTACTTTTATGTTCTTATACCTTACTTACCACCAAGTATTCTGTGATCTAGCAGTACTAGTCTCCCTGTTGCTCCTTGCAAGTAACACTAAATTTGCTGATTCTGAGTATTTTCATGCCTGTCACTTTCTCTGCTCTTATCGCTATGTCCTGACTTCCTTCAAGTCTCAGCTGAAGTTTTATCTTCTACAAGAAGACTTTCCCAGTATTCCTTAATACTAGGGTCTTCTCTCTGAGATTACTTCCAATTTATTCTGTATATATCTTGTTTATACATTATTGTTTGGATATTGTCTCTCCATTAGACAATGAGCTCCTTGAGATCCCTGACTGTTTTGGGCTGCAAGGGGGTAATGGTGGCATTTCTTTCTAGCCATAGTATTTAGCACAGTGCCTGGAGAATACTGGAGACTTAATAAATGCTACTTCACTGATTGACTCTATATGACATGATAGCACCATGGTTATAGAAATTGAACCCTCAGTATGATGAAGCACTATATTTGGATTCTTAAGGGAACAAGGTTCAAAACTCCATTCTGCTACTTAGATCCTGTGGAACCTTGGACAAATCATGTAATTTCTCTAGTTCTCTTCTTCCTCAGCTTTTAAATGACAGGACAGAAAACTGCTAAAGTTTCTTTCTTGCCAAAGTCTGGGATCCTATCTAGTATCTTTTTGAAATTCATGATTATAAAATCTAATACATTACTAACACTTTTGGTATTAGAAAACAGGCACAGAAATAATTTTTCCTATATAAATTCAAGCTATAAAAATTATAGCAATAGCTTCTTATGTTTACTTATTTTCAAATCAATGTTATTTTTGATACCTTTCAGATATCTGCAATATCCTTAATAAGGTTATTCTCTCCACAAAGGCAGGTCAAAGATCCTCCACGTTTCAGAGCAACTATGGCTGAAATGTACATCATTTAATAAAATGCTGTTTTTCATACTTCCTAAGCTTGTTCTCTGGTCACAGGAACACAATCCATTGTGGAACCCTAAGGGAATCCTTTCCAGTTTGGGAAAGCTTATGAGAGCTTGTACACTATTGGAATAGTCTTTAGAGACACAAGGACATCATGATGAAGGAACAAAGCTGGACCTTAGGGAAAGCTAATAAAATAGTAATCAGTTTATTGAGCACCAACAAAAAGATAAAGGCCCAAATGAAGACTTAACAATGAAATCCTAAATAATGAGTAGGTCAAAGAGCACATCATAAAAACACAAATATGTGAAAGAAAGCTTTACTTAAAGAAAGCAAGACTTGGCGTTTACTTTTGTTGAAAAATAGCTCTCTTGGGAACATAAGATCTAGAGCTAGAAAGGGTTTTCACGTATAACAAAAGCTCCTTGAGGTCCTTAAGGGACCATTCTTCCTTTTTATTTTTTGTTCTCCCGTTTACATAAAACAGTGCCTTGCACGAGCACTTAATAAATGCTTGTTGAATAGAAATACATTGTATGATCCTTCTAATTTTACAGTTAAGAAAACTTGTCTCACCAGAATGCTTCATTATCTCATATTCACCCATATGTTAAATATATCTATGCAGAAGATCTTCTTGAAGTCTTATTAGGAGATCCAAAGCTACTCCATTTTGAGAATTACGCCATTTTATTTCCACATATATGTCTGTATTCTCCCATTAGTACTGGCAATGCAAAAATAGAATGTGCCATGGTATCCTGCTGTGCAACCCATTCTGAGAAATAGATCAACACCCCTATCCCTACCCCTGCCCTGTTGTGTAGAAATTCTTATTCTGAAAACTGGGTAATACGGTTATTGCACCAGAGCAGCCTTGAAATCTAGCAACAGGGACATTGACCAATTAACTTCTAACCTATTCCATTTCCTCTCTGGTCCTGTAAAAACATGGCTCAATCCCTGACTGGTGTGACCCTACCAGAATCAGAGAGTCTCTGGCTCAAAAATTTTTGGTTCAGCTACCTAGTTATTCCCATCTCCCCACAAGGCTCAGGCATAGTGTTGCTTCTAAATGTATAAACTGACTCTTCTGTAATTAGAGTGGCATAACTGAGAACTGGCCAATAAGCTCAGTCCTTTTAAATGCATACAGAATTCTTCAGAGTGTTCAGTTGATGCAAATTCCTATGTGAAAGAAGATGAGAAGTCTCTTTCAAAGAGATACATAATGACACAAAATATACAAATTATGCAAATGTGATGGAATGTGATGGAAATGCTGTGGAGAATTGATGAAATGTGTAGACATTCTGTAATTGGGTCAGATCTATTAATGACCTTTCTCATTGATTGGGTGGTATATTCAAAAGGTCTAGCTAGCCTTGGCTTTTCTCTTTTGTTGGACTTCTACTGGTTTGACTTATCTTCAGCTGACTTTTTCCTGTTAACCTGTGTCCAATGAGATACAATGCTGTCAGGTAAGAGGCCTTTGTTCTCTGACATCTGGCCCAATTGAACAGTGTCTTTTTTTTTGTTTTATTTTTCCCCTTGGTTTTTGTTCTTTCATTTGAGATAAAGGATTTGGGAGTATGCAGCTTTGTGAATTTTGAAAAGATTAGCTATCTGGGATTTACAGTCATCTGATTATCAATACACAGAGGAGAAAGCTTTGGAACCAAGATCAGCAATGTCACATGTGAACATGCAATTGATGAGACCAGTGCTATGTAGAAATTATCCTAAGTTTGAGATCACTTGCCCCAGAAATTGAGGTGATAGCATGACTCCGAACCATCGGGAGGTGGTAGTATAATATATCTTTAAAATAAATAACATTTTATAAAAGCTAATCAATGTGAAGTCATTAAATATAACCCAGGTACTAGTAATTAGCAGCTAACAGTTAGAGTACTACGCTAAAGTGGGATCTCCAGCTGGTGGTATTCAGAGGAGACACCTTTAGGCAGCTTTGTTTTGGGCAAGCAAGGTTACAGAATACTGCAAACATTGGAAAGAAGATGCTCTTTGGGAAGGACATTTATAGTTTGTTTCAACTTCTCAATCAAACGAAAAAATTCACATTTGCATAATTTGTATGTTTTGTGTTGTTCAGTCATTCACTTGTGTCTGACTCTTCATGACTCTGTGAATCATACTGGCAATGTGGTTTTCTTAGCAGAGGTATTGCAGTGGTTTGCCATTTCCTTCTCTAGCTCTTTTACAGATGAGGAAACTGAGGCAAAGAGTGTTAAGTGACTTGCCCAGGGTCACACAGTTAGCAGGTGACTGAGGCCAGATCTAAACTCATGATGACCAATCGTCCTGATTCCAGGCTCAGCAGGGGGCACTCTATCTACTTCACCTCCTAACTGCTTCATCATAATAGCTGATAAAACTGTGAACTCAGCTCCATGCGTAGAGGTTCAGGATAGAGCTGAACTAGTCTTTGACTTTCAAATGCAATGATCACTAAATTTAATAAACATTATGTACTTTATCCCACCTGCAGGCTTCAGGGTACCAGTGTTTTGATTTATACTGGAAATTTTCCGACTTGTAGGCAAGACATTCAAAGGCACAGTACCTTCATTATGTGCTAAAGTTTTCTCCCTCATTGAGAAGCACAAGTCAAGTAAGCTTTCTTCAAACACTGATGATTACTTTCACGTTCCTGCATGGGCTAGGGGTATGGTTGAAGAGAAGGATTGATTTATCACTTTTTAAATGGATTCTTAATCTGCAAATCAATAAAAATGTTTCACTTCAGCGGTAGCACAGGGTGAATGACTCAACCTTGAAAGCAGAATGAACTAATGCTGTCTTTCTTGCTTCTCTTTAATGCTCTCAGCGAGCTGCTGTGCTTTTGCATTGCTTGAATTTGCTAAGCTCAATAGCAGGGAAATGTCTGGTGTTTCAGACCAACATTACTGTAAAGCAATTAAGTCATCCAATGGTGTAGTGCATGCCTGCAATCTTAATACTGTAGGCCACCTTAGCACACAATGGTGGAATTTAAATGTGTATATTAGAACCATGAATCCTAAGGATGTTCCAAGATATAAATGGATGAAGAAGGGATATATATTTTCACTACCTCAGGAGAACATTTGGCTTCAGTGTGATATATGTTTGGTGTAGGAATAACATGATGTATCTTATAGAAAGTAATATTTTATAATAAATATATAATGTATAATTACATATTATAATTATGTTATATATTATACATTAATGTATCATATTATATAATTAAATATTACATGATAAATATACAATAATACATAATATACTAAAAGTAATAGAGTACTGGGCCTGAAGTACAGAAGATTCCTCTTCCTCAGTTCAAAGTTTCTTCATCTCTAAAAGGAACTGGAGAAGGCAATGGTAAACCACTCCAGTAGTTTTTTTTCTCAATAACCCTAAATGAGGTAATGGAGAGTCATATATGACTGAAACAACTAGACAACAATGGCAATACATAGATGTATAACACTCGACAAAATATTTAGCCTCTTGGGGCCTTAGTTTCTTTTTCTGCAAAATGAAGGTGGTAGAAACAGCATGTACCTAAGAGAGCTGTTATGAGGATTTGATGAGATAATGTTTATAAGGCATTTTGCAAAAATTAACGTGCTATATGAATGTAAGGTAAATGGTCTTGCGACTGCCTTTCCCATCTTGTCATCTGCTTTTCCCATTTCTCTCAAGGTTATGAGATATTTTAGAACACTACCACATTGGGTAGCAGTTTAATCATTAATAAGTCTGGCTTAAAGCAATCAAGAATTCCTGGAAGAAGTCAGTCTTGCCTTATGTTCCTCAAATGGCTCTTAAAATATACCCCCACAATATTACATTACTGCTTTTTACTGAGTGTTAGTAATAACTTAAATACCACAACAACAAAATTCCTGCTAGCCTGATTTAAATATCAACTCATAAAGATAAATATTTCATGTGACAAAGCCTCTGTACCAAGTTTCATTTCAAAACAATTTGAAATAACTGAGAGCAAGGCTTGTCAAAGCTTTTCAAAAGAGGGGATTCAAGGCTAAAGAGGAAGTAAAGCTTTCACAAAAATGCCTGGCTCACACTAAAATTAAGCACCCTCAAATTTCTCAGATGAAAAGACCAATTTCTCTTTACTAATGGATTACAACTTCAGTTTTTGAATAATATAGAAAGATGCCTCATCTCATTACAGAGTAATAAAGTTTTATATAAAAAAAGAAGAAAAGAAATCAACTCTGAAATTTAAGTGAATATGATTTCCTTATTCAACCTCAAAAATGCCTCATTTCTGTTATAGTCAAAGAAGCCATATTTTCTTCTCCTCTAGTCCTGCCTCCTTTTATTCCTATTTTTTCCTAGTCTCAGCAAAACAAATGTTTTAATGATCATATCCATTTATGCATTCCAATGTCAGCACCCATCGACAAATGTGATTTAGAGGACACCAAATGCCTCGTGGAGACATATAGTTTACTGAAAAACTGCACGTTACTTGTTTTAAAAGCTGTTTGGTAATGGACCCAACCACTGGGGATGTAATAAATTCAAAAGAGAGATCTGTTGCTGAGAGGCCCCATTTTTAAACACATACACCCACCAAGTAATTAAAATGTGATAGGGAGGAAAAGCAGGGGAGGAAATCTAACATTGCTAGCAAATGCATTTTCACCCAGGAGAATTTTTGCCTTATTTTAGTAGCTAGAAGCAGCCATATGTCTAAATCCCAACCAACTCTTTCTTCTTCAGTGTAACAACATAGGTAACTTCTGCAGTACTCTTCAGGTGAATCCCATTTTATGAGTGTTAACTTATTCAACCTCATGATACCCCTATGAGATTGTTAAAGAATGAGAATTTCTGCATCAACTGTAATTCAGGCAAAATATTCCCAGGATATCATTTGGCAGTTTAACACAAGAAGCAAAGGGGAGTACTACAGGGCATCCACCAATCCTGAAGGGAGGAGGAGAGGGCAAAGAGCTCTTTGCCTAGAATTTTCAAGAAGAGCTAGGTGATGATAAGAACAACTTCATGGAGATACAAAAAATTAGAACATTTTAACTTGATCTCATATTAGGCACTGAGAAGTGTCCCTAAAATATCAAGTACTGAGTAAAGATTTTTTTTAAATCATCACCATCATCATCATCATCATCATCATCATCATTGTTTACCTTGTAATTCTAAATACGCATTTCAGAGAGGAAATGGAGAAATAATGAACCCCAGTATTAGGGTTAGAGCTAGACAGCAGCTTGTTTGAAAAAAGAGATTTTTTAATGGAATGCGAGTTCTGTGACAGTGTGTTATGGCAGTCAAAGAGTTAATGTGGACTTGGGCTGCCTTAGGAGAAGGAGGGTTTCAAAAAGATCAAGGAAAAATGAAAAAGTCCTATATGTATAAAAATATTTATAGCAGCTCTTTTTCTGGTGGCAAAGAATTGAAAATGGAAAGAATACATATCAACTTGAGAACTGTTGAACAAATTGTGACATATAATTGTGGTGGAATACTATTCTGCTATAAGAAATGATGAGCAGAATGGTTTCAGAAAAACCT
The DNA here is from genome assembly GCA_028627135.1 of Pseudochirops cupreus. NCBI lineage: Eukaryota > Metazoa > Chordata > Mammalia > Diprotodontia > Pseudocheiridae > Pseudochirops > Pseudochirops cupreus. The sequence continues at coordinate 329,656,250 of CM053583.1, forward strand.
GGGAAGACTTGTATGAAGTGATGCAAAGTGAAATGAGCAGAGCCAGGTGAATATTGTACATAGTTAGAGCAAAACTGTATGATGATCAGCTGTGAATAACTTAACTATTTTCAGCAATATTCAAGGCAATTCCAAAGGACTTATGATAAAAACAAAGCAAAACAAAACGATCTACCTTCCCAGAAAGAACTGATGGAGCCTAAATGCAAATTGAAGTATACTATTTTTTAACTTTATTTTTCTTTTTTGTTTTGTTTTTTGGTCTGTGCTCTCTTTTGTAACATGGCTAATAGAGAAATATGTGTTGCTTGGCCACAAATGTATAATTTATGTATCACAGTGCTTGCCTTCACAAAGGGGGAGAGAGGGTATTTGGGACCCAAAAATGATTTTGAAAAGTTTAAATTATTTTACTTGTAATTGAAAAAAATATAAAAATCAGTCTTAAAAATAATTTTTAAATAGAGAGAAAGGGTTTCCGAGAATAAGGAGGTGATAGTCCCACTGTCCTATAACTACAAAGCTACATAACTCAGTGGATAGAGAGTTGAGCCTGCAATCAGGAAGACTGGAGTTCAAATCTAGATGTTTAGATGCTACTGGGATGATAAAAGCAGCTACCTTTTATCGTAGTGGTGTATATCAAATAAGACATTTATAAAGTGTTTAGCACAATGGCTGACACACAGTAGGAACTTAATGAATGCTTGTTTCCTTCCTTCCTGCCTGCCTTCCTTCATGCCTTCCTTCCTTCCTGCCTTCCTGAAGAGACTGCAGCTGAAGTATCATAAGTACTGTGTACTACCTTCTAGGAAGGGTATTGATAACTTGGAGAATTTCCAGAAGAAAGAATCCAAAATGATGGAGGACTATGAAGTCATGGGAATATGGATTAAAAGAACTGGGAATGTTGAGACAGGAGAAGAGAATACTTGAGGATTTGGGGCAGATAGGATTTCTGTCTCCAAATATTTAAAGGCCTGTCATTTACAAGAGAGTTTATATTTGTTCAGTTTCACTCCAGAAGACAAAACGATAAGAATGTGGGAGAAGATTTAAGGAAGCAGATTACTTTTCAAATCCAGGAAAAATAAGAACTAAACTTAATCAAGGGAGGCAGCTAGGTGACTTAGAGCACTGGACCTGGAATCAGAAGACCTGATTTCAAATATGGCCTCAGACACTCACTAGCTTTGTAGTCCCCAATAAGTTACTTAATATCTGTTTGTCTTAATCCATTGAAGATGGAAATGATAACTTATTCCAGTATCTTTGCTGAGACAGCCCCATCAACAGTACTGGTGTAATATAGTACATGAGGTAAAAAAGAGTCAGACTAGATTGAAAGTCTGAAGAACAACAAACTCGTCCAAAATAAATTTGCTGTGGGTTTCCCTTGTTTGGAAACCGTCAAGCAAAGGTTGGTTGATCACTTGCCAGTTTTGTTGTTTGCATGGATTCTTTTGGGTTTAAACAGAATATCACTGAAATCCCTTCTAAATCTGATATTTGATGATTCCATGAGAAGAAATAAACCATAAGAAGTCTATGTTTTAAATAGAGAAGTATTCTTTTTTGATCAGTGAGTGAGCATTTAATTTTCCAATCTAAATGTGGCAAGAAGTAACTCAAATAGCTGCTCCCAACAATTTTTGCATGATTAATGTATGAACATTTATCATGTAGCTAACATCCATTGACTCTCTAAGATCTGAATATCTAAGTAGTCATGCTCATTATTCATGGCATCAGATAATCAACAGATCTCATACAGAAAAAAAAAACCCAACAAGTGTTTTCAGACAGAATTTGCAGATTGTAAATGGCAATAATCTGTACTCTAGTAAAAAGAAAATATACTATCGCTCTAAGTACTACAAAACCAATAATTAGTCCTTTGTTTCTTCATTGATATTTTTTGACCTACTTATTCACTGATTAATAACGGAAAGAATCTAAGTTTGTATTCCTTAATCAAAAGTGCATGTTTACTGTTGCCTTACATAAGACTCACATGTAAAGATTTTCGTTGCCACCATTGGAAGAAAAGGCCAGTAAGCTTCTGACTGATACTGAAAGATTTCACCAATACACATTGGGATCATAATCCTATGCTATTGAACCAACAACTAAGAAATTATGTGAAATGAATAATCAAGTGTTACCTATGTCCCTACAGTTAGGTTTTAACTCATACTATTCACTTAAAGACTTATTATAATAGTTCCAAGAGACACTGTGAAAGGGACAATGGGAAAGGCAGGGGTGGTTTTGTCCATTGATTTACACCGGGTCAGAGTTGAAGGCTGATGGCTTATAGTGCCAGTTAAGATGATGGAGGAGTATATAAAAAGACCAAAATGAGTTTGCTTACACTTTTTTAATGAACTAGTTAATTAGGAAACAAAAAAGAAGAATTAAGAAACTCAACATAAAATAGCTCTTTGGATAATGAAAGAGAAAGGACAAAGAAATCAGCAAATGCAACATAATGTACAATGGCTATGAATTACATGATCCTTGAGTATTACATGATCCTAGAAAGAGAAAAAAAAAACAATGAATAAATTACAATAAAAGCCTAATAAATGAAGCTGGATATTGCATACAATATGTAAAATTGGATGATAAGCACTTAAAAAAAGGCAAAGCAGGATCAGAGATCAATAAAAAAGTATTAGCAATTGTAATAAAGGCATTATAATGAAGAAAATAGATAAATAAATTGGAAAAGTAAACCACAGAGGGTGATGTGTACTTTTTCTTCAGGTAAAGAAAGTCTTTCTTTTGCTCTTGTGGTCTCAGTTTCTTAATCTACAAAATGAAAAAAACCTGCACTCAGTGACCTCTAAAGGCCCCTCTAACTAAATCTATGAGTGTATAAGCTGTCCTTTTGGTAAAGACTTCATAGACGCTGCTTATTTGCAACAATTATTTTTCAACATTACTTTGATTAAAAATAATATATTACAAAAATATACATATACACATGTATGTAGACATCTATCCATCCATATCTATCTCCCTATCATTTATCTATCTATCTTAGGGGCAGCTAGGTGTTGCAGTGCCTGGAGTCAGTAAAACTCATCTTTCTCAGTTCAAATCTAGCTTTATATACTTAGTATCTTTGTGTCCCTGGGCAAGTCACTTAACCCGGTTTGCCTCACTTTCCTCATTTGTAAAAGGAGCTAGAGAAGGAAATGACAAGCCACTTCAGTATCTTTACCAAGAAAACCCGGGAAAGAGTCAGGTAGAGTTGGACATGACAAACAGAACAACAAAAGATACATGCTTTTAACATAAGAATAACAATAATATTAAGAGTAAAAAGCTTATATAGGGCTTTAAAATTTGCAAAGCTTTTTTCAGATATGCCATTTTATCTTCACAACAACTCTGAGAAGTAGATGCTATTATTATTATTGCAGAAAAAGAAAGGAAATGATTTGTTCAGTATCAGAACTAGTGATAATCTGAGAGTGGTTTGGAACTCAGAGCTTCCTTATTCCATGTCTAGCAGTTTATCAACTGTGCCACCTACCTACCTTTATTATATTAATTTTTGAATTTAAATTTGTGTCCATTATGAAAAGGATAAACCTTTTCTAACTGTTACGCTTTAAAAAAAATAACTTTGCAAATTTGTCCTGATTAAAATGCAAACAAATTCAAGGGAACAATAATCTCTAGGGAGTTATTAAAGCATCTACAGAATGAGATATTTAACATATAGTCACCAGTGAAGATGAGGTAATGCTGGTTTTAAAACAAGGATTCCAGTATTAGCAAAAAAAAAAAAAAAAGAAACAAACAAAAAACCAAACAAAAAACAAAAAAAAACAAACAAAAAACAAAACAAAAAACAAAACAAAAAACAACAACAAAAAAAACCAACAATGGGAGGAGCATTATTACTTCAAATTGTATCAAAGTTGGGATATAAGGATGGATGAGGGATTTATTTATGAGTATTACTCAGGCAAGGAAAATTCCAGATTTGTTATGCTTTGCAGAGGCCTAGAGGGACAAGGGAACAGACTTGGAAGATCTCACTGGAAAGTTTTACAGGGTTACTAATATGGTGGCAATGTGAAGTTTATGCAATTGCCTTCAAAATGAAGGGGAAGATCAGATTTGAAGAGCAGTATCAGCATGACATAAGTGTTGGTATGGTTCCCCCATTGGAAACATCATGAGGGAACATATATTAAGGCAATATCAAGTCTTAATCTGTACCATTTGCAGATTACTAAGGTATAAATGCTCACACTAGAAATTTAACAACCAGCTGTCCCCAGACTGTAAAGATGGTTCCATTTCACCCCTATGTACAAGCTTAAAATGAAACATTGGAAAATATTACATTTGTTATTAAATATGCTAATTTAGTTTCTAAATGAAAAAATGAAAACAAATTAATATCCCTCAAGTTAGCACTAAAAAAGAAATTACTGAAATCAAAAGAGAAATGAACAGAATCAAAAGCAAAATAACCCAGAAATAATTGAATTAATATAAGGAGCTGGTTTTATAAAGGGAGACAAAAATCAATAAACTGACTTAAGAATCAAGATAAAATTAAACTAATTTTTCAAAATAGAGAAACAACAATGAACAATGAAGAAAAATTTCTTGAGAAAATTATATAATAATAAAACCTTTTTTAGGAAAATGTACTAGTACTCAAAAAATAAATATACAAATAGAAGAAAAAATCTAAATAAACAATATACAGAAAGAAATGGAATGATCCATTAATAAATAGTCACATTAAAAATAATTTCAACAAATTCAGAAAAAATGAATTCATGAGTGAATTCTTGCAAACATTTAGAGAGTAGATAAAAAAAAAATTAACTTTCTCCAGGGCAAATATGGCTCTGATCTACAAATTATGTTAGTATAACGTAGACAATGAGAATCATGAACAAAGGGCATGAATGAATATCATGGCAAATATATTAAATATATATGTATATAATATTTAAATATATTAAATAAAATAGGGGTATATAGGGCACAGTAACAGAAAAATATTCACTAAGAATAAGTTGATTTGTAGTAGGAGTGCAAGACTGACTCAATATCAGGGAAATATCTTTATTAGTATGACATTACATTTAGAAATTAATTTGAGATATTTAGTCACTCTTACTCTCCTCTTTACATCAAACCATGAAGTAAAAATTTCTTTCCAATTATTTTGTTTTCCCTTTATTTCCCCCAGAAATATTTTATAGTTGACTATGTAAGTCCTATATTTATTTTGATAGAATATTTCCTTTAAAATTAGTTTAGCAGTTTCTTATAATAGATTAATTGTTCTATTACCATTTTTGATATGTTTTTAATCTTTGTTTTTTGTTATACTCATTCTGTTATATTCTATTCCTCTGCAATCTGAGTAGAATAAGTCTTTCACTATAAAATTATTTTTAATAATTATAGGAAAAGAAAAAAAATTGATAAAATTTAATGCCTACTTTTGTGAACAATATTGACATGTATAATAATAGAAGTCAATTACCTTAAGACAATATAAAGTGTGTCTGAATCCAACAACAATCTTTGTTTATAAGTGTGCAAAATCTTACACCTATTCTCATTCTCACTCAAAATAGAGATAGAGTGGGGGCTGCTAGGTGGTACAGTGAGTAAAGCAACAGCCCTGGAGTCAAGAAGACCTGAGTTCAAATCCGACCTCAGACACTTGGCACTTACTAGCTGTGTGACCTTGGGCAAGTCACTTAACCCCATTTTCCTTGCCTACCCCACTCCAAAAAAAATGGAGATGGAGTAAGGCTGCCCACTATCATAATTAATTTTTAGCATTATCCTATAATTACTAGCTACAGTAATAACAAGAACAAAATATTTGCTGGACCTGTGATTGTATCAGTATTAAATATTACAGAGAAGAAAATTCCTTCCATGTATATAGACTGGCAACTGTTTTATGATTTATGGTTATAATATATACACTGGGAACACTGGGAGGTTTGCCCATATTCAGGGGAAGTATGGTTCAGATATCAACTCAGGTCACTGTGAACTTGGATTTATGAAACCCAAAACTAAGAACTTTTATTCTTAGGTATCAAATTATCAAAGTCATCAGCTACATGTTTAAAAAATAGAAAATTTCATTTGCATTCTCCAAAAACAGCTGAGAAAAATGAAATAGGAGTTTGACAAAAACATATAATAGCTTTTCTGTATTACCCTCACCTCCCCATCAAAATATAAAATAAGCACCCATTCTGGGGGGATAAAATTATTTACAAATAACTGATTGGTGTACATTTAGATATTAGTGAAATGAATAATTTGTTTTAGAAAGCAATTTGTCATAATAGTTCCCATCCACATTTTAAAGTTGTCTACCTCACCAGAGGAAATAGGAATCTTACAATAATGTCAGCATTTTCATTAGACTGGCATCATCTACAACTACTCCACTTCAAAGGAAGCTTAGAATGAGAGGCTGGTCTCTTGCAGTAGTTCTCACAGCATACCTATTTATACTCAAAACTAATTGAAAGTACAATTAAAGAGAGTTTCAAACAAGAAGACAATCCACTTCTGTGGAATTCCCTGTAAATTATAAGGACATTTATATATATATATATATATATATATATATATATATATATATATATATATATATATATATGAGTCAGAGAAGATGGACTAACATTGACCCCATTAATTCATCTTCCTAATAGATCACAATGAAAAGAAATACCTTTTTTTTCCCCCCACAATCAGCTATAGTTTAGAAAGAGTCTTAAAATCATTGCTTGGACTGGGGGAGGAGTATATCTATTTAAATTTTTGTTCTTTCTGGCTATTTGTGTAGCATCAAAAGATTTGTTAAGGGTATCTTTAATCAGAGCAAATGGCTGTTACAGAGAAAAGTGGTGTTTTTATCCTCATTTTATAGATAAAGAAACTGAGGCAGATAGTTGTCCGAGAAGGGAAGGAAATGAGGGAAAATAGGAAGTAAGAAAGGTTGATTAAGCACCCATTATGTGCCAGGTAGTCTGTTAAATTCTTTATAATTACTTTCTAATTTGATTCTCACAACAACTCTGAGAAGCAGACACTATTAATTCTTCCATTTTACAGTTTTGGAAACTGAGGCAAACAGAGGTTAAGTGATTTACCCAGAGTTACACATTTAGTACATGTCTGAGATTGTGTTTGAATTGAGATCTTCTTGACTCTAGGCCCAACAATATACTCGCATTGAGCACCCAGCTTTCTGTGATTTATGCCTTATGTAAAGGACTGGATGATTTAAGAAGGCATTCGATATGGTACCTGCTCTCAAAGAACATACAATCAAGTGAGGAAAGAACAATTGAACAAATAATTATAATTTGTATAGTCATAAGAATACATATTTATAACTGGAAGGAACCTCAGTAGCCATCTATTTCCAAATCTGCATTTTTCAAGTGAGGAAAATGAAGTTGAGAGAGGTTAAGCTACTTGCCTAATAGGTACCAGGTGTCAATAAGAGTATAGCAAGCATGGGTGGAGCCAAGATAGTGGAGTAAAAGCAGGGACTTACTTGACCTTGCCCCAAACCCCTACAAATACCTGTAAAATAACTCTATTCAAATTCTAGCGTTGCAGAACCCACAAAATGACAGAGTGAAACACATCTCCAGCCCAACAGCCTGAAAGACTGACAGGATGGGTATATCATACTGGGCTGGGAGAGGAACAAAGTCCAACATTGGCTGTGCCAGGTATACCTAGGTGAGAGTAGGTCTAAGGTGGCTAAATTGCTGGAAGCTATGGCAATTTCACAACTTCTCAACTCACAGGTGCCAAGAACAGAATGGAAGGTCAGTGGTTGAAAAAGGACCACATGCTTGTGGCAGCAGAGGTGGCTGTGTCAGGGCAGTGCAGCAGCAACAGGGGTGGCAGTAGCAGTGGCTGCTGCTTCTGGTGCTCTGGGCCAAAGATGGCAGATGATCCAGTGGCTGATGCAAAACCCCAAAAGCCTGGGATTGTATACCCACACCCAAACCCACACCCACTGGAAGTAGAGTCCTGTCTTGACAGGGAGTTAGAAAATCAAGTTTTTCCCTGGGAAGATGAAAAACCAGTGTAAAAAGTCAGATTATAGAATCTTACTTTGGTGAAAAAGAACAAATAATAAAATCAGACAACAAAACATAGACCAGAACACACAACAGAGTCAAAGCTCCTGCATCTAAAGGCTCTAAGAAAAAATATGAATTGGTTGCAGGCTATGGAAGAGCTCAAAAATAATTTTAAAAATTAAATAAGAGAAGTGGAGGAAAAATTGGGAAGAAAAATGAAAGTGATGCAAGAAAATCATGAAAAACTAGTCAACAGACTGCTAAAGGAGATCCCCCAAATACCAAAAGAGATCCAAAAAGCCAATAAGGAGAAGAGTGCCTTAAAAAGTAGAATTGGCCAAATGGAAAAGGAGGTTCAAAAGCTCACTGAAGAAAACATTTCCTTCAAAATTTGAATGGAGCAAATGTAACCTAATGACTTTGTGAGAAATAAAGAAATTATAAAATAGAACCAAAATAATGAAAAAATAGAAGACAATGTGAAATATCTCATTAGATAAATAACTGACCTGGAAAATAGATACAGAAAAGATAATTTAAAAATTATTGGACTACCTGGAAGCCATGATGCAAAGAAAAGCCTAGACATCATCTTTCAAGAAATTATCAAGGGAAACTGCCTTGATATTCTGGAACCAGAGGCTAAAATTGAAAATGTAAGAATCCACTGATCACCTCTTAAAAAGATCCCAAAAGGAAAACTCCTAGGAATATTGTAGCTAAATTCCAGAGTTCCTAAGTCAAGGAAAAAGTATTGCAAGCAGCCAGAAAGAAACAATTTGATTATTGTAGAAATATAATCAGGATAACACAAGATATAGCAGCTTCTATTTTAAGATATCAAAGGGCTAGAATATGATATTCCAGAGGTCAGAGGAGCTAGGATTAAAACCAAGAATTACCCACACAGTAAAACTGAGCATAATACTTCAGTGTAAAAAATTGGATATTTGATGAAATAGAGGATTTTCAAGCATTCTTGCTGAAAAGATGAGAGCTGAATAGAAAATCTGACTTTCAAATAAAAGACTCAGAGAAGTATGAAAAGATAATCAAGAAAGAGAAATCATAATGGATCTATTAAAATTGAAATGTTTACATTCTTACATGGAAAGATAATGTTTGTAACTCATGAGACTTTTCTTAGTATTGGGGTAGCTGGAGGAAATGGATGGATAGATAGATGGATGGATAGATAGATAGATAGATAGATAGATAGATAGATAGATGGCACAGAGCGAGTTGAATATGAAAGGGATGACATCTAAAAATAAAATTAAGGGGTCAGAGAGGAATATAGTGATAGAAGGAGAAAGGAAGAGATAGAAATAAATTATCTCACATAAAAGAGGCAAGAAAAAGGTTTCAGAATGGAGGGAAAGAAGGGGGAGGTGAGAGGGAATGAGTGAACCGTACTCTCATCATATTTAGTTTAAGGAAGGAATAGCATACACAATCAATTGGGTATCTTACACTACAGGAAAGTAAGGGGGAATGAGACAAGATGGGGGATGATAGGAGGGAGGGCAGATTCAAGGTAGGGGCAGTCAGAAGCAAACACTTTTTTGAACAGGGACAGGGTCAAAGGAAAAAAATAGAAAAAGTGGGGGGCAAGATAGGATGGAGGAAAGTATAGTTAGTCTTTCACAATATGACTATTATGGAAGTGTTTTCCATAACTACACATGTATAACCTATATTGAATTGCTTGCCTTCTCAATGAGGGTGGGTGGGAAGGGAAGAAGGGAGAGAATTTGTAACTCAAAGTTTTAAAAACAAATATAAAAAAATTGTTTTTACATGCAACTGGGAAATAAGATATACAGGCAATGGGGTAAAGAAATCTATCTTGCCCTACAAGAAAATAAGTGGTAAGGGGACAAGAGGCAGGGTGTGATAGAAGGCAGGGCAGACTAGGGTAAGGGGCAATCTGAAAGCACACCATCTTGGGTTGGGGGGGCAGAGATGGGGAGAAAATTGAGAACTCAAAATTTTGTGGAAATAAATGTTGAAAACTAAAAATAAATTAATTTTTTAAAAAGAGTATAGTAAGCATGAAAGAGAGACATAAGTAAAATGCTTTAAGGGATTTGAGTTGGGAGTGAATTTCTCCTGACTGGGGAAGAAGAGAATACCAGGGATTCAAGCAAGACTTGAAGTCACTACTTGAAGATCTCCATTGGAGGGGGATTCGTATTTGTTAGTACAGCCTATTTAATTTTTAGACAGTTCTTCTTGCAAGAAAGTTTCCCCTGATGCCAAACCTCATTTGACCTCTTTGTAACTAATTCTTTTTTTTCCTGGTTCTCCTCTTGGACCAAATTACAAACCTTCAATACATGAACATAGTTATCACGTTTTCTCCCTTTCCTCATTTTGCTCCTCTTCTGTGGGTTAAACATCTTTTTTTTTTCCTTCAGTTGCTCCTCATAAGATATGAACTCAAGTCCTTTTACCATTCTAATTGCACTGCTCTTGACACTACTAGTTCATTAATATCATCCTTAAATGATGGTACCTGGAACTGAACACAACCCTTCAGAAGATGTCTGATAAGGACAAAGTACAGCAGAATTACCATCTTCAAATTCCTGCAAGATATGGCTATCTTATGAACCCAATGATCACATTAGCATTTCTTCATAGCTACATTACATTGACCTCAGATCCTCAAATTTCCCACATCTTGGGACTGGGAAGCTGATTTTTTGTATGCAAGTATAGGATTTTACAATTATCTTTACTGACTGGCACCTCGTTCAATTCAGCCCAATATTCTAGCTTGTCAAGATTCTATTGTATCCTGAGGCTGTCATCTGTTATGTTAGTTATCTCTTTCAGTTTTGTGTCATCTATAAGTTTGATGAACATGCCATCTGTGGCATCAATAAAGTATACCCTCTGTGACATCCAAGTCATAGATAAAATGATGAAAAAGCAAAGTCAGGCACAGAGCCCTGAGATTCCTCACTAGAAATGTGCTGCCATATTGACATCAAGTCATTAACAATTATGTTTTGAGTTTAACCATTCAACTGATTTTGAGTTTATCTCATTTTATTTTCATTTAATTCATTTATCACCATTATCTTCTTAAGAATAATACAAGATATTTTATCAAAAGCTTTTCTAAAACTTACGTAAATAAGACTCAGAATATTATTCTTATATATTAATTTATTATTCCCATCAACAATTGAATTGTAGTTGACCTGGAATGATTTGTTCTTAATAATGTTATGTTGGCTTCATCACCTCTTTTCTTTCTCGGGATCTTTCAAATATTATTGACAGTGCCTCAGCAATCACATCTACCAGTACTTCTGATAACCAAAAATGAAATTCACTTGGACTAAAAGACTTAGATTCATCAAAAGCTTTATTAATAGTGAGGCAATTTATATTTACCATATCATCTTCAGCTCTCTGTTCAAGAATCCTGCCAAAAAAGGAAGTAATAGTGTGAGACCCTCATTCCAGGTCTTTATATAAAGTCCTGCTATATTACCACTCATTTGGAGTATTGTTAGAGAGATGGATGCTTTTTTAGGGACAAGTAGAACTCTTAGGCACCTTCCAAACTTCGAATTTCCATGACTCTTTATGATTCATGAGTCAGAATGAAGAATAAAGATAATTCCTTATGCCAGGAAAGGCTCCTGAGTGTAGCTCCAATTCTGAAACTGAATAGTCATTTGACCCTGGTCAAGTAATTTCCCCCGATTGGTGGCAGTCAGTTTTCTCTTCTGTAACATGAGGCAATTAGACCATGATCTCTAAAGTCTCTTGAAGATCTAATTTACTATGAATTTATTTTTTCAACAAAAATCTTAAAAGGACTGTTTATTAACAGATCATATTCAGACTTCTACTTTAACAGAAATCATTCATCATCAAGGTAGCCATTTCTGCTGTCTCAGAAGTTAATTACCTTTATATCAAAGGTCTGTCACCAGGTAGCAGTTTCATTTCTATGTGAGGAGGTGTGAGTGGCTATGCAAATTGATCGCTTAAGCTAACGATACAGCAGAAGAGACCAGGTCTGTGTTTACTGAAGAGGTCAATTGATTTCAAAGCTTGCAGCTGTTCCACTGTTTAGCAGAAACAATTTTACATACAAACCAAAGCAGAGAAAGCTACCATTTGCTGAAATACTTGGTAAATTATTAAACACTTGGCAAAGGCTCATTTATATTGAGTAGAAGTGAAAAGATTAAAAAAGAAGTCCCACATGTAAACAGCAGAAATGCAAATTCAATCTGCCTCTAGCATATTCCTTCTATGCTGCTACATCTTTTGGAATATTCTCTGTTCTGCCCTTTTTTTTTTAAATAAACAATCAATGTATTAAATATGTTTGCTTGAGTTTCTAAAGTAATTGTGATGGAAGTTCTATTTGACTTCTTGCTCCTGTGATGAAAAAAAAAAAGTCTTCCCTTTCCCATGTTAAGTAGTCATATCCCTGTGATGAACATAGATCACTATAAGGCAAATCAATTATAATTTTCAGTGAATTTTAGAGAAATTACAAGAAATTGTATTTTAAGGGGGCAAGAGAATGAATTTAAGCATATTTTTTGACTATGATCTATAGTGAAAAGTAGTAAGACTTTGTATTTCTAGCAATTTTTCCTGAGGAATGAATCACAGAAATTAATTGTTATTCATTGGTAAAGTCAATTAGGTCAAGAAACATTATTGAAGACAAATTTAAAAAGCTATTCACTGGTGTTCTAATATTTAAAGGGGTCACGTATTATTTTATCTGATTTTGAAGATGAGGAGAGTGAAGCATATAATTTTTAAAAAAGACTACTAAAATTATTAGAAATCATGTTCAGGATCTTTATTCTCAAAACAGTGCTTTATAACTAAGTAAGTCTGGAGACTGGCATTACTGAAGACTGGATGACATTGTCATTCTAACAAAACCCTTTTACTTACATATAAACATTAACTATTATGTTTTGTTTCCTTCTTTTGGTAGTATAGCCAGTCTGGTTTTCATCTACATGATATTAATATGACTATTTGAAACCTAAAGCTTTCATCAAATTGTTTTGTTTACATAATATTAAATATCCAAGCTATTTTATCCCCTCCACCCTATTTTATGCCCCCCACCCTCATCTATAATTTCTTAACAAGTTAGAGGCATCCTGATATAAGAACTGGCCTTTAGAGTAAGAAAGACTAGGGTCCAGGCATTGCCTCTAAAATACTGGTTGTGTAACAGTGAAAGGTTTCTTTAACTTCTCAGCACTCCAAATGAACACCCAAAGATGATTAATTAAAGATACATGGCATATCTGTATATTTGGAGAGGTTTTCTATAATGAGAGTTCCCTCCACTGCTGAAATCAAAAAATAGGAGTAAAGAGAACCAACTTAGTATGATCTCAAAAAATAACAGGTTGATCCATGAAATAGTTATCCTACCACTGCTAAATGTTTTCAGATAGAGGCTGGATGATTATCTTAAAAGTGATACTTGTAAATGAGATTGTTGAATTAAGTGGGATGTAGGACTAGATAACACCTAAAGGGCTGACCAAGTCTAAAATCTTGTATTTGATAGAGAAAATGTTCTTTGGTTCTATTGACTTGTCAATTCATTGATTTTTTGGTGAAACATAAAAAAAGGATCACACTTATAGCATAAAATGCTTATAGAAGCTCTCTTTGTGGTGACAAAGAACTGGAAATTGGGGGGATACCCATTAATTGGGGAATGACTGAAGAAGTTGCGGTATATGATGGTGATGGAATACTACTGTGCTATAATAAATGGTGAGCTCAATGATCTTAGAAAAAAAAGTGGAAGGACTTGCATGAAATAATGAAGAGGGAAATGAGCAGAACCAAGAAAATGTGTTATACAGTAATAGCAATATTGTTTTAAGAACAACTTTGAATGAATAACTTATTTTGCCTATTTTAAATACCCAAACTAACTATAGAGGACATATGAAGAAAGATGCTAACTGTAGCCAGGGAAAGAACTGGTAAATAGAAGTATGTATAGAATAATTTTACATATACATTTATATACACACATATGCACATATATATCTATTTGTGTCTAATGGTAGTCATCTCTAGGGTGGAGTAAGAGGGCAGAATAAAATAATTTTGTTATATATTTGAAAAGAATAATAAATTGCACATAGCAGATGTAGTTTCATACAAAATCATTATTTCATTATAGTATTTTAGAAATGCTTGTTTCATTCCATAAATCAAAAACAAAATAAAAAGGGTCATTCGTGGAGGTATTACTCAGGGCATTTTTGACCTAGTGCCTTAAGTTTGTGGGGTATTGTTATCCCAGATGAAAACAAGAAGTTCTTGGTGATATTGTATCTTGCAAATTAGCAAGGGTTTATTTGGAGTTCAGGCATATAACTGGGTACAGAGCTCATCAACTATGGTCAGTGTCTTGATTCTTCATGGCATTCTTGTTAGCAGTGCTATTGCCACTGGTAGCCTCCTGTTATGCTATCTGATTAGCCTATGGGGGAATCTGTTCATATTCTCTTATTCTAGATCTGTGAGTGATCACTAATTTGCCAGAAATTCTCTTTTTGATGTACAAAGTTTAGATACTAAAGCACATGAAACAAGTAATAAAACTAATAAAATTAAGTGGGGAAATGGCACCATTTATTTATTTTTCTTTTTTTCTTTATCTTGAGGACTTAATCAGTATGCACAGAAATGAGCTAATAGTTAATAGAGGTGATTTTGTTTTTTTTAAAGAGAATTATGTGACTAATCTCTTAGCTAATCATAGAGGGCCATTAGCAAAATACATTAAAAAATCTTCAGGTTTCTAATCAATTATACTATTGTTTAAGAAGCCAATTGAATAGCTGCAAGCGCTCATACAGAATTCCACAAACTTAGAAGTACAGCTTTGTTCCATTTCCACATATAATTCAGTAGAAGGGACTCTAGTTCCCTCTACCTCCAATGGTGACAGTTTTTAGTACCTTTCCATTGCCATACATTATTGGTTTAAAAAATTTTAAAGCTCTTGGGCTCCAGGTCATGCAATGGAGGTTCAAGCTCCATTCTCAGATATATAATGAATTATTTGTAAAAATTAATTTCCTCTAATTGAAGTTTGAAATATGAGTCAGAAGATCTGGGTTATTGTCCTAGCTCTACAATTTATTACCATGGTTAATTCACCTAATCTCCTTGAGCCTCAGTGTTTTGTTTTGTTTTTCCTCTGCAATTAGAAACAAACAAACAAAAAACTTGTGTTGCCCAACACACGTGAGTTATTGTGGAGATCAACTTAGGTAATACAAAACTTAGT
>CM053583.1:329672193-329706117 GCA_028627135.1 Pseudochirops cupreus
CATCCTGCCCTACCAAAAAGTGACATAGGAGAGAATAGACTGGGGGAGGGGGGACACACTGGGATCGCTGTTTTGGGGCGGTGGGTGGGGGAAAGAGGGGGAAAAATATGTAACTCAAAATCTTGTGGAAATGAATGATGCAAACTAAAATAAAATAAAAAAAACGTAGAGGAAAGCAAAACTTCAAAATTCATTATAGCAGTTGGGTTCATGATTCAAAGCTTGAGAAAAACAATAAAGATTCTATCATGCCTAAATCAAGGAGTATTTATAAGGAGTCCACTATGTTACAAGCACTGTGCTAATGACTGGGGATACCAAGAAAGTAAAAAAAAAATATTCCCTGTTTTCAATGAACTCAGAGTTGAATCTCTTTAAAAATGTTATATACTGGCACAGAAGAAATATAACCTTGCTGTGAGAAATTCATCTAGTATAAGAAAGGAAAAAAAGAACCTAGAACCCCATCTCACCAGACTGCTTAGTATTCACTTCTATGAAATTTCTGTGTCAAGAATTGGTTAGGAGCAGAACATGAGCACAACATATTTTTATCTTGTTGACTTTCTTTTCTCTTTGAGCAAGTTCTTTAGTGAGAAAAAACAGGTCAGATGTGGATAATTTCCAGCATCTGCTAGGGTTTAAGGGTATTGAGAATTGCTCACAGCCTATTGTCACAGAAGAAATACAAAGGTCATTTGTATGAAATTCAAATCCATTTGGGTAACAAGTATGGCCATTCTCATGTATTCCCCACTAGGAACAGAGGTCCCTGACCCAAATATCTGGGGAGGAGTCTTGGCAGCTTAGTTATGAAGAGAGAAAGACCATATATATATCTATATCTATATCTATATCTATATCTATATATATATATATATATATTACATAAGGGTAAAGTGTGCACATGTGTGTGTGTATCTACATAATCACCTAGATGGAATTCAATGGATGCTCAGTGAATATTGATAGCTGGCTTGCATCAACCTAGCCTTCCCAGTTCTCACTGATCACTTTAGGTGTGGGTGACCATGGCATATCTCCTGTACAGTGGACTGACGAGAGTACAAAAGAATTTCAAAAGCAACATTTCTGCTCTGACCCAAGTTTTAAAGAGTTGGCCCACTAGTTAAGCCTTCACTGAGTACTATACTCATACAGATTCTTCTGAGTGGCATTCAGTCTTTCACATTCTAGAGCCAGCAAACCTTTTCAAGCCCATTATAAATTATTTCCCCCTCATATTTTCTGCTCTCCTTGAGGCCTACTTGCACTACACTTTTGAGAGGATATTCCATCTCCTGTCTCCAAACATGGAAGCGTATCCTGCAGATAGTGCCATTTCAGCTGTGTCTTGGAGGAACCCAGGCAATGTACATAGGAGAAAGTGAGGAGGACGATCATTTCAGGCATGGGCACAATTTAGAGACTGAGGATAGAGTGTCCTGCTAGGTAATAGCAAGCAATTAGGCCATATGGTTGGATCCTGGAGCACATGCAGAAAAGTAAACTGTAAGAATATTGGGCCCTCTTTTCAATGCTTATAGTCTATAGTATGTACTTGAGTCTTATCATGTTTTATTATTTTCTAAATATAGTTTGTTACTCTCTTAAACTTGATAATAAACACTGTTGAGTACTTAAATGATTTACTTTGTAGATCCAGTGCCTAGCACAATGCCCCACAGATATTCAATTAAGGTTCTTTCATTATGGAATAATATAGTAACAATAAAAAAAAATCCTAATGCCACGAAGTTAACAATAGTAAGGTCTTTCTCTTTTCTTTCAGGGTATTCTAAATACTACTAAAAATCTCGAAGCACTTACAGCAGATATTTTGAACAATTGTGAGTGTATTTTGATCAACACATAAGATGATGCTTCATATTTAATCAGGAAACTATTTTGTTTCTAGTAAACATTATTCAAGAGAAAAGACATGCGACAGAAATGTCTTATTACTATCAATAAAGAAACAGCAATGGAAAGCTGAACATTACTGAACTCAAGAGTGAAAAATATGCATTTTCCGTCCTTGATTTTTTTTTTAATTCTGGAAAGCTTTTTGTACAGATTAGTTCTCTCTAGAAAGAGGAAAACACTAGTCAGAACACCGTAAGTAGTGCAAACAAGCAATTTTTGCTCTCTCCTCTTCCCAGAGATTTCTAGCACAATTTTGGGTAAGCAAAGAGTTAAATGCCCAAGCCTTTCAGTGTTGCTCTGAAAATACTCTAGTTTCCATCCCACCTCACTATCAGGATTCTTGTTGCTTTCAAACAGGTTTCTGGCTTACTTCATGGTTGTCTCATCAAAGAAGCTAAATGAGAAAAATGGCAAGTTTCCAGTCACTTTAATGATGATATATTGTGCCAAGGGAGCTACAGACAAATGATCAGCTCTTCTTTTTAGATACTAATGGAGAATACTCTTTAATCCTGCCAATAGACCAGGGCTGTTAGGAGTTGCTTGTCTAGAAGGGCAGAAACAAAGCTACCTGTAGCTAAAAGCACATTGAAAATAATTTATTTTTCCCTCTACTGCTAAAAATTGGATGAGTTGCTTTTGGTATGGTGTGAAACAAAATACTATTGATGCAAATTAAAAGACTGAGTATGATTATTTTAATTAATTACATAATTCACTTAAATGACCAACAAAGTATTTGCTTTACTTTAAGAAAACTGTATAGTCAAATCCAAGGAAGAAATTAAAAATATTTTCATCTTTAGGTTTAATGAGATGGAGCACAACTGGGGCTAGAGTGAAGAGAGAAGGAATTTTCCCATTGACATGTTTAGTGAAGATTCATTACTTGTATATCATCATTTGGAATTAATTTTCAAATACACACCCATGTATACATACACACACACATATGCATATATATATGTATATATGTTATTTGCTCCTTGCTCCCATATATTTTGTTTTCATGATAAGCATATTTGTAAGTCACTAAATTCAAATTTCTGAATATTTGTTTTGCTTGAATAATTTTTTATTTTTAATTTTTAATTTTTTAACATGTGAATTTTAATGAATATTATTTTCTGGGTTGGTCTGTATAGATCAATTACTTGATTAATTTTGTGGTGTTTTTTTTAAGTGACTGACCAAATCAGTCAAAGTAATTAAGTCAATTGTAATGTATTAATGAGAAGCATCATTAGTAGAAGCAGCTGGCTTTGGTGTCAGGATAACCTGGGTTCAAATCTTCCTTTGGACAAATACTTTTTTTCTGAGATGAGGAAAGTTGCTTAATCTCACAATGCTCTGAGCAATTCTCTAAACCTTCAAGGTAATCATTCCATTCATTCGTGAGTGCTTTTATTTAAAGTATGAAGAGATATGTTTCTATGGAGAAAATTTCTGTACCAGCTCCCAACGCACTGATAGAAACACAAACCCACTACTCCTCCACTGCCAGTCCACAAAATATTGTGCACTGACAAGATGGCTTCTGTCAAATATTTGGTCAATTCTTTTCAATTGGCTTATTCAGTGACAATGATTTAACGGTTGAAACTTTAATTGCATTCCCCCTCCCTATTCATTCGCAATTAATCAGTTCTCTGACACTTAATGGCTAAGTAAATTTGGGCAATATACTTCATTTCTCTAGGCCTTAGTCTCTTGTCCTGAAAACCAGGAATTTGGAGTAGAAAATTTTGAAAGTTTCTTCTAGATTGATGGCAGTACAAACTGCCCATATTAAACCCTTATCTGTTTCTGCATTTGTTTGGGGAAGGGGAGTTTTGACACAAACTATATTAGCCCATGTTAACACTTTCTTCTTTTCATTGACCTTTATAAATGTCCAAAATGCTGTTTATTAAAATAATTAATATGGAATGGAAAAAAAAACCCTGAAGTTTCAATCTTAGGTCTAGCTGTTAAATTCAATTCAATTCTGAAGCAATGAGATCTTCATAAAACTTTTAGCACAGAAGTTGCCTTAAGTGTACATATTAATCTTATCTATTTTATGCCAGTAAATATCAATACACGATGATAATTTATGTTTATTTTAAGACCATAATTCAATTTCTAAGCAACATAAATATGCAGTTCAAAAAAACTAATGAATAAGAGAAAATTATAAAATGTGGTTAATTTGGGTAGATTTTACATAATTGATTAGGAAAAGGGTATAAGTGCTAGAAGACATTAGCAATATAAGAACTGAGTATGACAGATATAAATGACGTTCTAGTATCAGGGGAAAACCAATCACTTTAATGTAAGTCATGTTGTTCTTGTTAAATAAAGCCTTTTCCTTAGTAGAAAAGAAGGTAAGTAAAGGAGAAAAGCAAATTGACACTGGAAAATATCACTGATCAATAAGAAAAAGTAGAATGGACCATTGATAATCATCAAAGAAATAGATACCTACAGAACTGAAGAGAGTACAGAAAGCCCTGAGTTGTGTCAAGGTCAGGTATGTGAAAGAATAATTTAGGAAACTAAGGACAGTTTGATGATGTTAAAATGCTGGGTTATTTTTTTCTGAAAATTAAAGGGAGAACAAGTGGTACAATATATGTACAGGTTGAGGGAGGTTGCTTCTAACCTATTATTTGAAATATTTAATATTGCTTTATTGATAAAAACAATTGTGAGAAATGTTTATGAAATGCAAGCATTTGTACTGGATGATGTCAGAAAGTACCAAGTAGTTATTCTAAGTAAATAAATGGTTTAAAGCTGTTCAGTTGATAGGATCTTGCCATAAAATAAGTAATTACTACAAGAAGCTTTATTGGTATGGATGTTCACACTGTGAATGAGTACATAATATAGAATTCAATATCTGTTAGAACCAAAAGGTTATTATTTAAATCTATTTGGACTCAGCTGGAGATCTGAATACTCTCAGAGAATATTTTTTTTTCTCTTACAAATATGAATTATCAACAGACAAGGATAATTTCATTGTAGAAATTTAAAATAATTAAATATTTGTGGCGAGAAAGCATTTGATGTCTTGGGCAAATAGCTTTATTTGAGAGTTTTGCTTGATATCATAAATATGCATTGAGATGGCTTTGAACTGTTGATTTGTGAAACTGCATTCTATATCAGCCATAAGTGCTATTTTAAAAATTATTGACACCATCAACAAACTGGTATCTTACTAGATGAGCAATATAGGCCTTTTGCTTAAGCTAATAAGAGCAAATCAATTATAACAAAAATGATAATATTAATCTAACATTTTATCATGGCTGTCTTCTTACTCTTTGATCAACACAAATTGATACATTTCATTACAAATGCAGAATAATGCAAAGAAGGGAAAATTTTCTTCTAGTAGTTATACATTTTAATAATTGTTTTATGAGAGAAATGTCAATTGCTCTGCTCATCATCTTAAATTAAGAATAGGTAACACAAAATATTAATAAGTAAGCATGGTAGAATAAAATAGACATGCTTCAGTACTATGACCAATTAAGGTTGTGATGGCTTACATGGCTCCTCAGTCCCATATGACTCCAACTCTGGTAGCCCGAATTAATTCTCACCCATAGGCTGCCTCCTTTTAGGCTCTACAATCAAACCTCATTCTAAGTAATGATTAGATGTAAAGAGCACTACACATCATTAGCTTATTACCTCTGTATTAAGTCAGTTGGGCTGATGCTACCCTCTAACCTTGGCACTCCAGTCCAAATGCTGTTGGCTAGGCTTCTTGTTCTGTTTTATTTTTAATGTTTGTTCTCATTAAGATTTATGTTTTGTAACCTTTCTTATCTTTTACCTTATTTATTTCCATGATTAAATAACATTCCAATTGCATTTCAAGGTCTTTGAAGGAAAGAACCTGGAGCCTTCTATTCATCTTCATCATTCCTACGGTGCCTAGAAAAATATCCTGAACCTAGTAACTATTCACTGAAGAAACTAATGAATGACCCATTCTAGTAAAATGTCCCATGGTTATGACACAGAAATGAAGGAAAGGATAGAAAAATATATGAAGAAAGGAATGGCTGTAGTGAGGAAGGTAAAATGGAGATCAAATGATAAATAAAAAGACACCAAAGGGCAAAAAGAAAGGCATAGGGCATAGACATAGGTAAATTGACATATAAACCAATACAGAATTGAATGCAGAATGAATGAAAAAGCATTTTAAGGGTCTAAAATATGTCAGGGACTGTACTCTGAGTCCATCACCTCTCTATCAGGAGTTGGATAGCATATTTAGCTTAAGTTCACTGGAACTGTAGAATATTGGTTAATTATTGTATTGATAAAATGTCCTAAGTCTATCAAAATTGTTTATATTTATAATATTGCTGTTACTGTATACATTGTTCTCCTGGTTATGCTCCCATCACTTTGCATCAGCTAATGTGAAACTTCTCATATTTGTTTCAAAGTATCTCCATTATTAATTGTAGCAAAACTGTTCCAACACACACACACACACACACACACACACACACACACACACACACACACACACACACTGATATGTTCAGTCATTCCCCAATCTATTAATATCCCCACAGATTCTTTTTGGTTTTTTGGAGGGGGGAAGGCAGGACAATTGGGATCAAGTGACTTGCCCAATTTCATAGGGTTAGTAAGTGTTAAGTGTCTGAGGCAGGATTTGAACTGAAGTCTTCCTGACTCCAGGGCTGGTGCTCTATTCACTGCAGCACCTAACCTCCCCCATCACCACAGATTCTAATTCTTTGCTACAATGAAGAGCTGCTATAAATATTTTTGAGCCATGAGTCCTTTTACACTTTCTCTGATGTTTTTGGTGTATAGATTTAGTAGCAGTATTGCTGGGTCAAAAAAGTATGTATAGTTTATCAGCTGTAGGGGAATAGTTCCAAATTACTTTCCAGAATAGCTGGATTAGTTTACTGTTCTAGCAAAGTTAATTAAAGCCCTAAAAGAAAATGCATTTAAAATGCTGCTTTCAATATGTCAGCAAATTTGGAAAATACCAACAGTGGCCACTGGATTGGAAATGATAAGTTTATATCCCAATCCAAAAGAAGGGCAATGCCAAGGAATATTCAAATTGCCAAATAATTGTGATCATGTCACATATCAGCAAGTTTATGCTTAAAATTCTGCAAGCTAAGCTTCATCAATATGTGAACTCAGAATTACCAGAAAAGCAGGCTGACTTTGAAGAAGCAGAAGAATTAGAAACCAAATTGTCAGTATTTGCTGGACAATAGAAGAAAGCAAAGGAGTTCCAGGAAAAAGGAAGAAAAAAATATCTACTTCTGTTTTCTTGACCACACTAAAGGCTCTGACTGTGTGGATTATCACAAAATGTGGCAAGTCCTCAAAGTGATGTGAGTACCAGATCTTCTTACTTATCTCCTGAGGAGCCTATATGTAGGCCAAGAAGTAGCAGAACTTCACATGGAACAACCGATTGGTTTAAGATTGGCAAAGGAGTATGACAAGGCTATATGATGTCACCTTATTTATTTAACTTGTATGCAGAGTACATCATGCTAAATGCCAGGCTGAATGAATCAAAAACTAGAATTAAGGATGCCAGGAGAAATATCGACAATCTCAGATATTCAGTTGCTACCACTCTGATGGCAAAAAGTGAAGAGGAATCAAGAAACCTCTCGGTGAGGGTGAAAGAGGAGAGTGTAAAAGCTGACTTGAAGTTTAACATAAAAAAACCCTAAAACAAAAACCTTAAGATCTTGGCAATTGGTTCCATTGCTACCTGGCAAATAGAAGGAGAAGAAATGGAAGCAGTGTCAGATTTTATATTCTTTAGCTCAAAATCACTACAGAGAGCAACTGCAACAATAAAATTAAAAGATGCTTGCTCCTTGGAAAGAAAGATACAGGAAATGTGTACAGCATACTAAAAAGCAGAAACGTCACCTCTCCACTGCACCTTGCCACTGATGAAGTTCTATATAGACAAAGCTATGGTTTTTCAAGGGGCAATGTATGGCTATGAGAGTTGGACCATAAAGAGAGTTGATTGCTGTAGAATCAATGCTTTGGAATTGTAGTGCTAAAGAAGACTCTTGAGAGACCCCAAGACAGCAAGGAGATAAAATCAATCAATGCTTAAAGAAATTAATTCAGACTATTCACTGAAAGGTCAAATACTGAAACTGAACCTTAAATATTTCGGCCACATAATGAGAAGATGAGATTCATTGGAAAAGACCCTGGTGCTGAGAAAGATAGTGTCATGGAAACAGAGAACATTTATTTAAACAGACTTGAAGAGATAGTAGAGTATAGAAAGGCCTGGAGCACTATAGTTTGGTACTTCTTCAACTTTTTCCACTTGTGACCCATTTTTATCCAAGCAATTTTATGTGACCCTGGGTACATAGTTATATAAAACAGGTATACAATTCTAACATTTACTCATAATAAATAATAAAGAAATTACATATTATAAATTATACATTATATAAATAATAAAGTACATATATCTCTCTCTATATAAATACAATTTTACCATTTGTTAAAGACAAAAGCAAATTTGCATACTAATGATATGAATGTGTTTCTTCATGTTTTTTTTTTGAGGTGGAAAGGCAAGGCAATTGGTGTTAAATGACTTGCTGAAGGTCACATAGCTAGTTAAGTGTCAAGTGTCTGAGGCTGGATTTGAAATCAGGTCCTCCTTGACTCTAAGGCCAATTCACTGTACCATCTAGCTGCCCTTGGTTCTTTATTTTTACATAAAGAATAAAATCTTGGTAGAATATTTGATACTGTAGGATGATGATACTGCATCTCCAACGTTTTTCAGAGTTGATTGTTATTTTGATTTTATGTTGTCAACTCTGTGTTCAGAACCAAGGCTAAAGCGAAGTCATGTGACATAACATGGGCAAGTGCTGGCAGAAATACCTCAGATTCATTCATCATTGGATTTTGAATTAATTTTTAGTTGTTGTACACTCAGAAACCTTTTAATGTTGCTAAATTTTTGCGACCCCCCCCCCATATTCAGTTATGTGATCCCAAATGGGTTGGGATCCACAGTTTAAGAAGCCCTGTATGATAGTCCATAGTGTCACAAAGAGTCGGACATAAGTGAATAATTAAACAATTACCAACATTGCATTTATGTTCCTGTTTTCCTTCATCCCTTCTAGCATTTGTCATTTTTTCCCCATTTTTGTCACCTCTACCAGTCTGATGGGTGTGATGCAGAAATTCAGAATTGTTTAATATGTATTTCTTTAATTATTGGACAATTACGGCATTTTCATATGGTTGTTGATAACTTAGAAATTTTTTCTCTGAAAACTGCCTACTCATATCCTTTGATCATTTATCTATTGGGGGAATGACTTTTTTCTTACAGATTTGAATCAGTTCCATACACATACACACACACACACACACACACACACACACACACCACACACACACACACACACACACACACACACACGTATATTTGAAATGAGAACTTTTTCAAAGAAACTTACTGCAAATATTTTTTTCCTCATTTACCTGATTATCTTCTAATTGTACCTATATTGTTTTTTTTTTGAGGGGAGGAACTTTTTAAAAAATATGTAATCAGAATTATCTATTTTACCTCCTGTGATCAACTCTATCTCCGGTCCGATCAAGACGTCTTCTCCTATCCATTAAACATCTTTGCTCCTATAAGTTTTTGTCAATGTCACTTTTTATCTAAGCTGTGTATTCATTTGGAGACTGAAGGAGTTTACATTCTAATGAGGGGAGACAACAGATATATAGGGGAGTGGTGGTTATGGGAGATAATTTACACCTGTGGAGTTACAGAAATTGTGAATGGAGTCATTGAATTGTTACTTATTGTCTTTCTGCAAAAGAAATTGTAGAAGTGATTTGAAACCGTTCCCAGAAAAAGAGGTAGAAATACAGGGAGAGTACCTACATGACATTATGGCATATGACAAGATGTCTAGATAAATCCTGCTCTCCTAGTTCAAGGGTTGGTTCTTAACCTATGGACCCCTTCAACAATCTAGTGAAGTCTATGAACTCCTTAGAACAATATTTGTTGCCTGCAATCATAATTGAAGGAAATGCTAAATTTGAGTTAGAGGCTAGTGAAAATAAAGAAGTAAATTTCTCCCTTCCCAAGTTTATGATTCCCTGAAATAAGAAACACTGACCTAGTGGATAGTTGGATGGGAAGTAAAGCATGGTCTGGGGCTGGCAAGATATAGACAAAGCATACAGAAATCGACACAAATATAACACAAGTTGGAAAACAGGTACCCAGAAATAAAGACAGTGATTAAGTGAAAGAGAGAGAAAGAAAAAAAGAGTAGTCATAAACTAAAAACTGAGCGATACAGAGTAAGACCTAAAATACAAATGTAGAAAGGTCTAGAGACCAACAGAATGACATTAAGAGGTTAACACCCTTAAAAAAAAAGATCATCTTTGGTAGTGTAACATCCCCATCTTGTGACTTTTGGGGATACCACTGCTAAAGAATAAAAAAGCTATGTTATATTTTTACAACCACAGGTCCAAATGAGTATATTGCCTTCTGCTATTTCTCCTAAGTGTTAGAGGGGATTACGGCAAGAAGTAGATTTTACTCAACAATTGGAAGTTCTCTGTGATAAGAATGAAGGATTGGAGAAGGATGAAGAGAATACTTGGGAGAGAAGGAACCTCATGAAATTATGTAGTTTCATTTACTTACTAGTCTTCTAGCAAGAGTATTTCTAAATCCCCCCCCCTCCCCTAAAGGTTCTCATTCTCTTCATAACATCCAGACACCAATATTCTTTGGCAATCTTCTTATAAATGAAAATATTTGGGCAAAACTTAAGGAAGCCTGGTGATGAATAAGCAACAAGAAAACTGCCTTTTAGAAAATATATTTTGGGTTTATTTATCTGCTAAATATTGAAGAGGGTGCTAGGAAATTTTTCTACAGTAATTTATGTCATCTCACTCTCTCATGCTGGTTGGGGCTTTGAAGGGGGTGGGGTGGAAGAGGTAGTAACAGATGAATTTATTATCCTATCTTTCATTCCCCAATTTAACATACATGCAGATTATACAACTTCAAATGAAATGGAGAACAAGGATAATATAAAGTTGGGAACAATTTAGTCAAAACTAAAAAAGGGATCTCAATTAAACTTTTCCTGAAATGTTATCCTTTCTGTTTCCAGACTAACTTGAATTTACTGTTTGAGCTAAGATATAGCACCACATAAAATAATGATCCTATGGTATTTTCTCAAGCCATAGATAATTATGGATTTACAGAAATTTAAATATTTAAAATATATCACTGGCTGCTATGCTAACCATACTTAGAGGGCACCCAATTTAGGAATGAGTATGATGCTATTTGGCAACTTAAGTGTTGTGAGATTGTAGCAAAAGCAGAATTTCAGAGCAACCATTATAGAATATACTCTGTACAACAAGCATTCGTTGAGTGCTCACTACAATGTTTAATGGATGTCTGAGAAGTACTCACTCTAGAGGATGAAAAAGTAATCCAACATAGTTCCTCTCTGGGGAACTTACAGGCCTTTTGAGGAGATATAAACAGTATCAAAGATGACATGAAATTATAGGCAAATTAAAGACAAGATGCTGGAATCTGGATCTACCAAAGTCTACTCTCTAAACAATACTGTTATAAGACATGCCTGCCTTGCTTTCTCTCTAAGAGGATTTAATTACTAAAGTACTAACAGAATCCCACTGTTCAGAAATCTCACAAC
The DNA here is from genome assembly GCA_028627135.1 of Pseudochirops cupreus. Taxonomy (NCBI): domain Eukaryota; kingdom Metazoa; phylum Chordata; class Mammalia; order Diprotodontia; family Pseudocheiridae; genus Pseudochirops; species Pseudochirops cupreus. The sequence continues at coordinate 329,683,923 of CM053583.1, forward strand.
TTAGACCCACAGGAAAGCTTAATAATAAAACTTACATGGGATAGAGCAAAATACATAGTAGAAATCTTGTGTGTGTGTGTGTGTGTGTGTAGAAACTCTGAGCATGGAATAGAGTGGCATGAATACTAATAGCTAAACATTTGTATGTTTTAGGGTTTGAAAAGCATTTGGACAAATTTTCTCATTGAATTCTCACAATAATCTTATGAGATAAGTTATTATCAATATCCTCATTTTATAGACAAGGAAATTGGGTCTTAGAGAAACTAAGTGACTTGTCCAGGATCATATAGCAAATTAATGAGATGCAATTTAAACTTAGAGCTTCTTGAATTCAAGTCTGGAACTCCATCTATTGTGCTACATTGGATCTTAAATTGTTTGAGGCTTCTTAGAAGAAATGTCTCTTTAGACAGTTTCTGAAGCATGCGATTGACATCATAGCAGAAAAAGGGAGGGATAAGGAGTTCACAGTTTCCATGGATAGGCAGAAGACATAATAAACACTGAGATAATAACGTACAAAGATATAAATATGATTCAGCCTACAAACACAGAACTATATGCTAGATTTTATATGATTATATTTGGGGAAATATTGAGGACTTAACCACATGAACATACGAAATTAGTCACAGAATCACTAAGTATGATACAGATCTGACCATAGTATCCTGCTGATCTTTGACATCATCATCTTGCCAATAATGTCAGACTAATTTTTAATTCTTACCAATGAAAAGTTCAAATCATATGCTAATGGCAATCATCAAAGTCAGTATAATATACTTGTTGAGAAAACTACTTAAATGACAGTGGTGTACCTGTTCCTGTGGAGATTCAGATTTAGTTATATCAAGCTTCTAAATCTGCGTGGCATAATTTTTCCCATTAGAGCAATTTTTTTTTTTCCAAACAGAATTCCTCTGCATACATATGCACTAATATCTTGGAGGGGTTAGCTGTTTCTTAAGTTTTCTTTTGAAAATTTTTAGCATCTTAGACTCAAATTCCATACCACTGGGACAGAAAGATACATTGTGATAATCCTAAAACAGGTATTTGTGTTGGTTCAACCATCTCAATTATGCAGCTGAAAATATAGTTCAAAAATTGAGTTACAGAAACTAAAATGTATTTCCAAGAGATAAATACAACATATCTAGTAGGACAGTGCTATCTACAGATAACTGTGAAAAATATTCCATCAACAATTTATGAAACCATAAATCTCTTGTTTTAAAGAATTCATATCACCTTACTATATAGGAATGGCATTATATGAAATAACCCCAAGGGAGAAGGAGAAGAAAATAGAAAAGAAAGAATGAAGAATGGAGAGAGATGAGAAAAGGGAATAGGGAAGGAGAGATCAGAAGAAAGTAGGGAAAAGACAAAGACTGTGGATCTTAATGACCATTCTCATTCCCCCCTTCACACACACACACACACACACACACACACACACACACACACACACACCCCATAACTCTTGTTGATTTCTATTAGAAATAAAAGTTCTTATCCATCTGAAGAGGTCATTACTACTATGATATATCTCTTCAGTGAAGATAAATTGTTTATTCTAGATAACCAAATAATCTGAATCCAAAGTATCATTGTTTTAAAATTGGAAAATGCTTTCCTTCTAAGAAGGAGGCTATTTTATTTGGCCTGACAGTGGGATTTAGTCCAATATGGAAAGAAAATGATATCACTTTTCCAGTGAGTGGGAAGAATATCTACATTTGTTCTGATGACATCCCAATCACGTAACTATAATTCAAAAAAGAGGCTTTTTTATACATAAGTACAATAATATACTCATATCTTTCAATTTATTTGCCAATTATGTTTTATTACAAAAACATCCCATAAATATTGCTGACCTATAAAATAGCAAAAATGAACACTTTTCTATCTCCAGCTACCCAAAGGAATTAGAATTTACTCTTTGTGGTAAGTATATCTTATGGATATGAGGTGTATCCTGCTCTGATCAATTTTAGGCTTAGCATCAGTGATAATACTGCAGGAAAAGAGAGTGCTAAGAGAAATATTAAAGGAATCTAGGAAATCCTGCATTTTAGGATCCAGTTGAATTTGTTTTCCATTGAGGGGTTTGGGTTCATGCTATCTGGAAGCATAATAATTGTCCCCGAGGCCACCTCTTCCCCATCGTCAAAGGGTCACAGAAGAATAACAAGTTTTACGTGTTTTATTAAGTCTGAATAGCTTTGCTAATACAATCCTTTCCTGCTCTTAGTCACAACACATTATATCTACTCACATCTATTACATCCTATATTCTCTTGGAAGCACTCACCCCCTGTCTCCTCTACTATCATCAATCCAGGACTTCCTCACTTTCTGGTGGTTTACTGTCCTTTTAATAGTATTAGCATCATTTTTTATTTGTTGCCCTAGATAACCAGAGTCCATTCTGTAGCCTTCTCTCTTTTCCAACTGGAAATCATTGGTATTCTCCAATTTGGAATAACCTTATCCCTATAATAACATCCAATAGAATCTCAAAACAAAGCTGAAAAACTGTTGCAAAAGATGGAATAGTTTTCTACTTAATCTTATTCAATCTGAACCAGCCACCCCCTGTCCAGTTCTTCCTAAGGATTGCAGATTAAGAACAAGAAAGGAAGTGAGAAGTCATCTAGCTAAGATTCTCATTTTTGTCAATAGAAGAAAATGAGGCCAGGGAAGGTCAAATGATTTTTCCAAGGTCACACAGTTACTAAATGGAATTCCACCCTAGGCTCTCTGAAACCAAATCTACTCATTTTTTCCAGTGTACCCTTATATTCTTTCGCCATTTGCCTATTTAATCCCCTGTCCAGATAAAACTTTTCAGAGTAGTAATTTCATTGTTTACATGCATAAACTCCTTTAATTGACCTGACTGATAAAACCAATCAATTCAATAAAAAACAAAAAAAAACCTGACATCAAAGAAACTGAAGAACTGATTTTAAAGACTTTGATGAATATGATGTACCTAATTATCCAAAACAGAAGAACCATTTTGTTATTGTGGACACAGAATTGGGCAAGGCAGACTAACATTAAAAAAAAATTGCCTACTCACTCTACCTTAATTAAATTTCAAGGACAAGGAATCTACCTCTATTACATTTGAAGGCAAAAAAGTATTTTAGAACCAATTTGTAATTAAAGCATGACTTGACATGTATGTATCTATGTTTGACATGGGTGGATAGAGCACTGGGTCTTCAGTCAGGAGAGCTTGACATTATATCTGACATCTGAATGACATAAATATATATACATATATATATATATATCGCACTATATACGTATATGTCTATATATGTATACATACATACACAATACAAAATATGCATATATTAATATATAAACCATATATTTAAAAATAAAGATTAAATGTGATAAAAATCTGATTTAGGGTAGCTGTACCGTGAGTGTAGAGAATGGGAAAGATTTGAGATATGTTGGGGAGGTAGAAAATATAAGAATTGGCCACTACTTAGATACGGGGTGGTTGGAGAGAAATAAAGAATTATATAAATTTTATAGTGTGAATATGAATGAAAGCAACCTATGTCTCTGCATTCAATAGCTCCAGGAATAACATCAACATACCATCCATGACACTGGCAATGCTTCCACCTCCTCTGCAGTAAATGTGTAGGGAGTAACCTGGAAGCTCTCTGAGTACTAATTTGTTGTTGTTATTTATTTGTTTTAGCCATGTCTGACCCTTTATGACTCCATTTTGTGTTTTCTTGGCAAAGATACTGGAGTGGTTTATCATTTCCTTCTCTAGCTCTTTTTAGCAGATAAGGAACTGAGGAAGACAGGGTTAAGTGACTTGCACAGGGTCACATAGTTAGTAAGAGTCTGAGGCCAGATCTGAACTCAGATATTCCTGACTTGAGGTCAGGAGCTCTGTCCACTGTGCTACCCAGCTGCCCCAAATGCTGTAGCCCCACCTTTCAACAGTAATGAAAATGATTGCTCAGAAAAGAAAGTTTTTGGCACCAAACTCCATCATACTGTCAAATGGCTCAATTTCATAAAAAAGTCACGGTTTTGCCAATGAGAATGCAATGAGAGAAAAATGCATTGCCATTTGCCCTTCCAGTGAATCCTAAAATATACTGGACCTCTCTATTTTTCCTGCTACTACAACCTAAAGATCATTGGACATTTCTATCCTCCCTCTAGCACAACTGTACTATTTGTTTTGTCTCCAGGTACTAGAATGTGAGCTTCCTAAGGCTAAGTTCTCTCACTTTTTCATTGGTTTCCCTAACTCTGAGTGCAGTGGCTGGCACATAGCAAGAGCTTCATACACATGATTTTTAGTTCATCTATTCATTTGTCTTGGATATGTGAATCTGAATCTTTCAACCCCTGTCTACATTTATCCAAATTAAATTCATTTTATTAGATTTTATCTATTTTTCCTATCTGTCAAGGTCCTTATGAATCTTGCTTCTGTCATTCTGCATGTTAACAATTCTTCTCAGCTTTGTGTCTGGAATTATGTGTCCACAAATATAAAAAAAATGCCATCTAGCCTTTTATCTAAGTGATTAATGAAATGTTAACCAAGACAAGGCCAAAAAACAATTCCCTGAAGCAGTCCGTTAAAGACTTCTTTCCAATTTAACTTCAAATTTTTAATAACTTTGAACCTACTAAGCCTACTATCCCCCTAACTAAGAAGGGAGATAACGTTAATGTATCGCTCTAATTTACCTATGGTAAAATAGAGAACTCTCCTTTTAAAGCCCTCAAATTATATTAATGACATTATTCCAATTGAATGATACCTCCAACAAACTCTTACCTTTATTTTAATAATAAGAGCAAATTTTTAGATAGCACTTTAAAATTTATAAAGCCCTTTATATATAATATCCCTTTCTATGATGTCAGAGATTTTTTGAGCCAGGTTTCTTCTCTACCACTGAAAGGATGTCAATCTATATCTGTGATATATTTAACCTGGATGTTTAGAATGATTGATACATGAAATTAATTGTAGTCTAGATATATAATATGAGTTCATTCAATCCTGAAAAAGTTGAAAATGAAGTTGCTTTATAATTTTTTTATGCTTAAAATTCGTCTCTAATACTAGAACTACTAGTACTAGTAGTAGTACTAATACTACTAGTAAGGTGGAAAGGTAATGGACCAACTATTTGTTACCAAAGGACCAGTTTAGCTAAATTCTAAAAAGAAAGATCTATCACCACAAGATTGCTCACTGAGTGATATTTTTTTTGGGATCACAGAAACTTTAAGGACCCTCTGTAAAAGAGGCATGAGTTGTATCATTGGGCAAAATACATGGGTTAAACCACATATCCTTTACTTGTTGAAAGTAATAAATAACTTAGAGCATCATTCTCTGTATCAATACAAAATATCATTCATATTAGATAAACTATTGCTACCACGAAATCTCTGGATGAGATCACTCTTCGTTTCTTCCCTCATTATTACTCTATGTTTGTACACACACACACACACACACACACACACACACACACACATATAACATAACATATATATGCATATATGTGTGTGTTTACATATATGTGTGTATATATGTGCATGTATATGCATATACACACACAAAACAAACATTTAGCTCCTAATATGTGCTTGGATCAGTGCTAATTGCTGAGTTTACTAAGAGAAAGTCAAAACACATTCTGAAGTCAAGGAGCTAACATCATATTATACAATTAAGCAAAGGGGTAGATCTAATGTTCTACAGTGAAAACTATACCCCTTCAGTATTTTCTCAAATACAGAATGTTTCTCTCTGGTTTTGTGGATAGGAAGAAGAGACCTAAATAATATGTATCAATATAGGGAAAGACAAATTAGAGACTCTGCTGATCTACCTGGTTGATCTCAATTTACTTTAAAAAATAATAAATCATTTGGTAAGATAGCAGTAATGTCAATGGCACTGAAAGTTGTGACTGGAAAATAGTTTTCTACTTTAAAAATAAATGTCTCAGCTTCACTCCAACATTTATTTTCTATAAATGCTTAAGCATTTATCTTGCAGCAGGAGACCATTATCCAGTCAGAACGTTCAATTCCTTTGACATTATCTCTTAAGTAAAACAGTAACAGTAAGAAAAAAAAAGGACTTGCTTTGAAAGAGTACTTTAGTATGCAAGGCATGTGACCAAATATTGTAGATATAACTTACACCTTTAATTATCATTTGATGTGAAAACTGCAAATGTATTCTGCTCCTCCAATACATTTTCTAATAGGGCTCAATGGAACAGGGTGAAAGTAAGGAACATGTCAAAATAAGAAACTTAGAACTGTGCCTGTGTTTTCTAAGTTAGGTTAAATGTACTCCTTTCAGTTTCATGTTAATGAATGGTTTTGTTGAATTCAATTAGTTGAATTCATTTAGAGTCTCTTTTGAGACATGTATGCTAAGAAACTTCCTATCTCTGATCACAGAGAGTATAAAAGCCATATCCACACTGGATAATGTATTAACCTTAGTAATTTATATCTATATTAGAAAAATAAGTATGCTTCCTTTCTGGTTCTGAAAACAGGGGGATTATAGGATCTAGAGCTGAGAGGGTCCACTGAAACAATCTAGTCTGAATCCTATATCTTATAGATGAGAAAACTAAGGATTAGAGAGGTTATGAGTATTAGTTGAATTGGTTATAATTATTAGTTGAGTTGGCCATACAGGTAGTCTTTTCACCCTACCACATCATCCTCCTCATTCACGATAACTCTGAAGAATGTATTCATTTTAAATGTTCTTCATTTTTTGAAACTTTGGGTGAAAGTATAATTGTACCTTAAGTTGTTTGGTTGAATCCTGGGTACCCGTATGATTTAAGATTCAATGACAGACTTCAGTTGTAATGATCAATGTCACAATAGAATTGAAAAGAGTGAGACCATTCAGCAAAAAACAAACAAATAAATAAAATATTAAAATCAGTGGGGCAAGACTCTGCTGATAAGTCAAAATTCTTCAACTACATTTTAAGCACAGGAAGAGGTAATTTTCAAGAAATGACCCATATTGACACCCAAGGACAAGTAAATGATGATTTTAAGTAAAAGAAATTAGATCAACAAGCATTTATTTAGCACCTACTATGTTTTAAGGAGTGAAAATACAAAGAAAGTCGTAGAATAGTTGGCTACCAAGGAGTTAACAGTCTAATGAGGGAGACTACTGTAAATACTGTAAATAGCAAATTGAAGATCTACCTACTCTGTATTATATCCAGTGTTATTTCACTCTTTGAAAGTGAACTCATCTATTTTTTTCAAACTCCCTCCTTTTCCTAACTTCCCTATTACTGTTGAGATTATCCTCCCAATCACTCAGGCTCACAATCCAGCTGTCATCCTTGATTCCTTACTCTCTCTCACCTCACCCCACATACAATCTATTTCTAAATCCTCTAGATCTTAACCTTCACAAAACTTCTCAAATATGCCCTCTTCTTTGCTCTGACATTACCATCTACCCTTGTGCAGGCCCTTATCACCTCACACACTTGGACTATTTCAATAGCCTGCTTGTTTCTCTACCCAAAGGCTCTCTGGACTTCAAGCCATCTTCAGATGTCTAAGCTCAGCTCTGTCCATGTTGCACACCCACAAGACTTAATGTACTCCAGTGGCTCACTAACATATCTGGAATTAAAATATAAAACCATCTCTTCAGTGTCAAAATCCTTGTTCACCTCTACCCCTACCTTTTGCTTCATTGCACCATTCTATTTTCTGTTCCTTAAACAAAAATCTCTGCATCCCTATCCCTGTACTACATGTCCCCTTGCTGAAATCCTTCCATCCTTGTGTCTACCTCCTGGTTTCCCTGGCTTCCCAAAAGTTCCAGCTAAAATTTCTCCTTCTTTGGGAAGTCTTTCCTGATCTCCCTTAATTCCGTCTCCTGTTTTTGTCATTTGTGGTTATGTTATTGTTAACTTAATTCTGTTATAAACTGATAATTTGCAATTTATTTCATATACACATATACACACATGTATTACTTTAAATGTACCTGGCACAAAATAGTCCTTTTTTAAAAAAAAATTATTTCTCAATTACATGCAAACAATATTTTTAACATTCATTTTTTAAATGTTGAGTTCCAAATTCTCTTTCTCCTCTCCCCCCTCAAATTACAAGTAATTTGATACAGGTAATATGTGAGCATAGTCGTGAAAAGCATTAACATACTAGTTATCTTGCAAAACAAAAACTAGAGAAAAAAAAGTTTTAAAAAACAAGGCTGCAATATGCATTCAGACACTATCAGTCCTTTCTCTGGAGATGGATAGCATTTTTATCATAAATCCAAATTGTTTTGGATCACCGTGTTGCTGAGAGTAGCCAAGTCATATGAATATATTTTTAATAAATGTTTTTTGACTGACTGTTAATACAGATATTAGATCTCTCTTTGATGCATTTCAGGGGAACCTAAGCTGAATGTCTGTTAGTTTAGTGGATGCTGCTGCAAACCCATGTACTGTTATAAAGCCTCTATGCATCGAAATGTCTAAGAGAATGACTAAGGTAAGAATTATAATAGGTGAAAAATTCATATAGATGGCGAGCCTCAGGATCAGAATGGAGAGGTACCCAAAGGATTTTGCATGTTTATAATGGGGCATTATGGTAGACATATATCAGAGACATATCTGAGGTAAATGAAGCCTGGCTTTAGTTGCGAAAGCAGTTCAAAATTTTTAACTGTGATCAAGATTATCTTCCTGACCTCATCATCCAGATAACTCAATGTTAATGGAGAACATCTCCTAGAATGTCATGATTTTGTTTATCTAGATAGCGTGTTCTAAATCTGGAGTCTGTGAACATCTTTTGAAAAAATGTTTGAGTATAACTATAGCAAATTGCATGTAGTTTCAGGGAGGGGGAAGGAAAGGAGGCAGAGATAATTTTCAACTCAAAATTTTAAACAATCAATGTTTAAAAAATTTCTACATGTAAGTGGGGGAAAACAAAATATTAAATAAATATTTTACAAAACCCCCAAAACAAGAAAAAAGAAAAAATAGTTTAAGAACTTAAATTTGACATAATCTTTTCTTGTTGTAATCTTGAATCTTTGGGCTAGATGATGACACAAAAATATTTGGTTATAAAATTGTCTTAAATATGATAAATCATTTCAAAAGAACATTAAAATTAAAATATCCATTTAGAGACTTTCTTTTCCACTGAAAAAGAATAATTGACTCATTTCTTTAAAAACATTCATTTGCCATTGTGTTGAGTGTTATTCTTTGTTCTATTTCATAATAAATATAACCATTCTCTAAACATAAATCTTAAATACTAAAGTTGTTTAGTGGCTATCAAGTATGGCAGATTGGTTTTAAGTTTAATCACCTCCAAAATACATTCAGTTACTATCCACTATGCATATTATTATGTTTTAATTATAGAAAATAGTAAAAAAAAAAGTTCTAGTATGATAAAAACAAGAATTTGAAAGAAAAAAAAACACACAACATCTTTAGTATCAAAAGTAAACTATTAGTTAGAAAGGATAGACCTTTGGAGAAAACTGAATGGGGGTAGAAAAGAATGTGCCTTTTTTTCAGCAGTTCATATAGCGGCCACGTATTAGGGCATAAAACCCTTAACATCAAGTATAAAAAGGCAGAAATATTAAATGCATCATTTTCAGATCATAATGCAATAAAAATTATATTCAATAAGGGGCAATGGAAAGACAGATTCAAAATTAATTGAAAACTAAATAATCAAATCCTAAAGAGTAAGTCAAAGAATGAATCATAGAAACATAATTTCACTAAAGAGAACGACAATGAGACAACACACTAAAATTTATGGGATGCAGCTAAAGCAGTATTTAGGGGAAAAATTATTTCTCTAAATAAATTCTTCATCAATAAATTAGAGAAAAAGAAGATGAATGAATTGGGAATGCAACTAAAAAATAGAAAAAGAACAAATTAAAAATCCCCAATTGAACATCAAATTGAAAATCCTGAAAAACAAAAATGAGATTAATAAAATGGAAAATAAGAACATAATAAATAGAAGTAGGAGCTAATTTTATGGGAAAAACCAATGAGAGAGATAAATCATTGGTTATTTGATTTTTTTAAACAGAAAGAAGAAAATAAAATATCCACTATTCAAAATGAAAAGGGTGAATTCACTACCCATGAAGAGGAAACTGAAGCAATCATTAAGAAATATTTTGTCTTATTATGTCAATATATCTGATAATCTGAGCAAAACTGATGAATATTTATTAAAACATAAAGTGCCCAGATCAACAGAAGAAATGGAATATCTAAATAGTCCTATCTTAGAAAAAAGAAATTGAACAATCCGTCAATGAATTCTATTTGAAAAAATACCCAGAGCTAGATGAGTTCACAAATGACTTCTACCAAACATTTGAAAAACAATTGATCCCAACACTATATAAACTATTTGGAAAAACACTCAAAGGAGTGGTATCACCGAATTCCTTTTATTACACAAATATGTTGATGATAACTAAACCAGAAAAAAGTAAAACACAGAAATAAAACTAGAGACCAATTTCTCTGATGAATATTGAAGGAAAAATTTTAAATAAACACTAGCGAGATTACAGCAATATATCACAAGGATCATATAATAGGACCAGGTAAGATTTATAGCAAGGCTGGTTTAATATTGGGAAAACTATTGGCATAACTGATCATATCAATAACAAAACAAACAAATTTCATAAAATTTTCTCAATAGACGTTGAAAAAACTATTGAAAAAATACGACTCATTTCTACTAAAACCACTGGAGGGCACAGGAGCAAATGAAGCTTTCCTTAAAATCATAAGTACAATCTATCTAAAACCATCAGCAACTGTTATCTGTAATGGGGATAACATAGAAACCTTTCCAACATAATCAAGGGTAAAACAAAGATCACCAAGCAATGTCAATATTGTACTAGAAATGTTAGCTATAGAAATAAGGGAAGAAAAAAAGAGAAGGAATTAGAATAGGCAATGAGGAAACAAATCTGTGACTCTTTGTAGATTACATGATAGTATACTTAGAGACTCCTAGAGAATCTACTAAAAAAAAAATACACTAAATAATTAACAATGTCAGCAAAGTTACAGGATATAAAATAAACCCACATAAATGATCAGCATTTCTATTCATTACCAACAAAGTCCAGAAGCAAGAGCTGGAAAAATAAATTCCATTTAAAATAGCTGTAGATAAAATAAAAATACTTAGAAGTCAACTGCCAAGACAAATCCAGGAACACAATAACATAATACTTTTTTCTAAATTTTTAAAAATATTTATTTATTTTTAGTTTTCAGCATTCATTTCCACAAGATTATGAGTCCCAGATTTTCTACCCATCTCTCCCCTAACCCACACCCCAAGATGGCAAGCACACTGATAATATCTTCACCTAGTCAGCCCACCCATATATTCCCCCCCATCCCTTTCCTTACCCCTTTCTCCCTTACTTTCTTGTAGGCAAGATGGATTTCTATATCCCATTGCCCATATATCTTATTTCCTGGTTGCATGTAAAAACAATTTTTTACCATTTGTTTTTAAAACTTTGAGTTCCAAATTCTCTCCCTTCTCCCCACCTCACGCACTACCCTGGGAAGACAAGCAATTCAATATAGGTTATACATGTGCAGTTGTGCAAAACATTTCCATAGTAGTCATGTTGTGAAAGACTGACTATATTTCCCTCCATCCTATCCATCCATCCCATTTATTCTATTTTCCCCTTTGACTTTGTCCCTTTTTAAAAATGTTTGCTTCTGACTATACATTCCCTCAATCTACCCTCCCTTCTAACATCCTCTCCTTATCACCTTCCCCCCTCACTTTCCTATAGGATAAGATACCCAATTGAGTGTGTATATCATTCCCTCCTTAAGGTAAATCCAATGAGAATAAGGTTGGCTCATTCATTCCCCTTCACCTTGCTGTTCTTTCCCTCCATTGAAATAGCTCTCTCTTTCCTCTCTTATGTGAGATAATTTACCCTATTCTATCTCTCTCTTTCTCCTTCTCTCAATATATTCCTCTCTCACCTCTTAATTTTATTTGTCAGATATTCCTTCATATTGAACTCACTCTTTGCCCTCTATCTATGCATACATGCACACACATATACACACATGCATACATAAACCTACCCTATGCCTACCTATATACCTATATTCACATTTATACATATATGAACACACACACATATCCCCTTCACCTCTCCTCATACTGAGAAAAGTCTCATGAGCTACAAATATAATCTTTCCATGTAGGAATGTAAACAGTTAAAATTGAGTAAGTTCCTTATGATTTCTCATTCCTGTAAACCTTCTCATGCTTCTCTTGATTCTTATATTTGAAAGTCAAATTTTCTGTTCAGCTCTGGTCCTTTTATCAGGAATACTTGTAAGTTCACTATTTCAATGAATGTCCATATTTTCCTGTAAAGTATTATACTCAGTTTTACTGGGCAGAGGTTTTAATCCTAGCTCCTTTGACCTCTAGAATATCATATTCCAAGCCCTTTAATCCCTTAATTTAGAAGCTGCTAGATCTTGTGTTACCCTGATTGTGTTTCCACAATACTCAAGTTACTTCTTCCTGACTGCTTGTAATATTTTCTCCTTGACCTGTGAACTATGGAATTTGGCTATTATATTCTAGGAGTTTTCTTTTTGGGATCTTTTTCAAGAGGAAATCAATGAATTATTTCAATTCCTATTTTCCCCTCTAGTTCTAGAATAACAGGATAGTTTTCCTTGATAATTTCTTGAAAGATGATGTCTATGCTCTTTTTTTTAATCATGATTTTAGGTAGTTTAATAATTTTTAAATGGTCTCTCCTGGATTTCTTTGCCTTCTATTTTTCATTCTTTTGGATCTGTTTTATAATATCTTGGTTTCTCATTAAGTGACTAGCTTCTATTTGCTCCAATCTAATTTTGAAGGAATTACTTTCTTCAGTACACTTTTGAAGTTCTTTTTCCATCTGGCCAATTCTGCATTTTCAGGCATTCTTCTCTTTATTGGCTTCTTGAACCTCTTTTGCCATTTGAGTTAGTCCATTTTTTTAGGTGTTATTTTCTTTAGTATTTTCTGGGGGTCTCCTTTAGCAAGCTCTTGACTTCTTTTTCATGATTTTCTTGCAATATTCTCATTTCTCTTCCCATTTTTTTTCTCTACTCTTACTTGATTTTCAAAATCCTTTCTGAGCTCCTCCACACACTGAGACCAATTCATTTTTTTCTTGGTGGCTTTTGATGCAGGAGTTTTGTCTTTCTAGTCTTCTTCTGGTTCTACGTTTTGATCCTCTTTGTCACCAAAAAAGATTCTACAGTCTGATTTCTCTTCCTCTCTTTGCTCATCTTGCCAGCCAAATACTTGACTTTTGAGCTCTTCCAGAGTGGAGAGTACAGTGTCCCAAATTCCTGGGGTTTTGCACAGCTGTTGTCAGAGATTATTCTAGGTACCTGCCTCAGAACTGTGAGAAGGCCTGCCTCTACACAGCACCAAAAAGCTCTGCTATGCTACTGCTCCTCATCCCAGGACCACCACCCAAGTCTGTGACCCAGATACAAGCAGGGCAAAGCAAGAGAATCCTGCCTCAATACCAGGAAAGTGATTCCTGCAATTGACCTCGGTCAGTTGCTTGGTCCCCTGGAGCTGTGGAAGCAGCTGCATTGGCAGCAGCTGCAGTTGCTTAAACCTCCAATTGTCTCAGGGGGAGGGACCTGACCACGCTTTTCTCTTACCCAATTCCAACAGAGTTTTCCCACTAATCTTTTACTTGCTTTTTTGGCTTTTATGGATTGAGAAGTCTGGAAACTGCCACAGGTGCCAGTGGCTTGATCTCCTAAAGTCTGCTCCAGTCAGTCTGTGGTGCCAGTCTGTGCTCACATGGCCCATGAAGAACTGTGCTTTACTCCCAGACTAGTGCAATAGACCCTTCTTTTGGTATGCCAGCCTCTCCTCAGCTGAAGAAGTCATTTTGTGGGTTCTTTATCTCTAAAATGTGTTTAGAATAATTTTTAAAGGTATTTGAGGTATCGGATACAAGCTCAAGTAAGTTCCTTCTTTTACTAACCAAATACTTTTTACACAAATAGACTTAGATCTAAATAACCGGAAAAATATCCAAGCCAATATAATGACATGTAAAAGGGATATACCTAGATAGAGAGTGTGGGTATAAATTAATTAAAGTGATGATAAAAAAAAAACAACTTTATTAAGGGGAGCAAAGGGATTGTAATGGGAAAAGAGGAAAGGAGGAGGCAGAACAGGGTAAATTATGCCACATGAAGAGGTATAAAAACATATTAGGGTAGAGGGAAAGAAGTGAGGGAGATGAACATTATATGAGCTTTACTTACTCTCATTGGTTTTGGTACAAGTAGGGAATAACATAATCAGTTAAGTATAAGAATCTCACATGAAAAAGACTCAAAAACTCATTGTAGTAGAGGGAAAGAACAGAGGTAGAGAAGGATTGTTTGAGACATACTTTCATTGGATTTAGTTCAAGGAGGGAATAACATACTTTGTTAAGTATAAAAATCTATCATGCCCTACAGACAGTAGATAGGGAAAGGGGAAAGAAAAGGGCAGGGGTTAGAAGGGAGGGAAGACATATAAGGGGAAAGGGTAGGAAAAAGGAGGGGGACTGATAGGGAGGGAATATTGAGGGAGGCAGTGGTCAATAGGAAATCTCTTAAGGAGGGAAAGGGAGAAGCAAAAAATAAAAGAATAAACAGATGAGGGAAAAGGATAGAGAGAAAGACATAGATAGTAATCATAACTGAATATGAAAGGGATGAACTCCCCCATAAAAGTGAGGTGGATAGCAGAATGGATTAAAAATCATAATCCTACAATATGCTGCCTTCAAGAAACATTTGAAATGGGGAACACACACAGTGTAAAGATAAAAGGTTGGAGTAGAATATATTATGCTTCAGCTAAAGTAAAAAAAAAAAGCAGGGGTAGCAAACCTTATCTTTGAAAAGCAAAAGCAAAAACAGATCTAATTAAAAGAGATAAAGAAGGGAACTATATCCTACTAAAGGGCACCATTGACAATGAAGCAATATAAATACTAACCATATATGCACAATATATGCACCTAAATTCTTAGAGTAAAAGTTAAGGGAGGTAGAGGAAGAAATAGATAGCAAAACTGCACTATTGGGGAACCTCCACCTCCACCTCTCTGAACTTGATAAATCTAACCTCAGAATAAACAAGAAAGAAGTTAAGGAGGTGAACAGAATTTTAAAGAAGATAGATATAATGGTTATGGGATTTGAAGATCTTCCATGCCCCTTGAACTTGCTGACATAGCAGAAAGGGGTGGCACGGGAAGAAGCTGGAGCCAAGCTAGAGGCAGTGTGGTGACTGAAAGCAGTGGTGGCAGTGGTGCAAACTCCTTTTTTTTGAGCCAGCCAGAATTTCTGCTAAGGACTCCTGGGGATGGGAACTGAAGGGGGCTAGAGCTGCTTGCAGTGAGCTGCATGGACCTTGAGTAGTTGCCATGAGTGAGGAGAGGGGAATCTTTGCCTTAGGTAGCCTGTTACGTTTTGAAGGCTTGATAATGTGGATGTTTACTGCATTAGCTATGTATGTCAACTGCATAGCTACTGTGATGGCTTTGACTTTCTGGTTTTGAGACTCAGTTTTCTGATATTCAAATAAATTTTCTAGCTATGTACCCCATGTAGAGGGCCTGTTACATTTTGTGACTGATAACCATATCAGCATATTTATAGTTACTGTAGGCATTGTGAATACTGCATTGTTGATACAGTAAATATGATAGACCTCTGGGGAAAATTGAATGGGGATAAAAAGGAATATAACTTCTCCTCAGCAGTACATGGCACATACAGAAAAATTGACCAATGACTAGGGCATAAAAACCTCACAATCTAATGCAGAAAGGCAGAAATATTAAATGCATCACTTTCAGATTATAATGAAAAAAATATATGTAACAAGGGGTCATGGAAAGATAGACTAAAAACTAATTGGAAATGAAATAACTTAATCCTAAAGAATGAGTGGGTCAAATAAGAAATCATAGAAACAATCAGTAACTTCATTCAAAAGAATGACAATAATGAGAGAACATACTCAAACTTGTGAGATACAGTAAAAGTGGTTCTTAGGGGAAGTTTTACATCTCTGAATGTTTACATGAATAAAATAGAGAAAAAAGAGATCAGCAAATTGGGTATGCAACTAAAAAAGTTGGGGAAAAAAATGAATTGAAAGTCCCCAATGAAATACTAAATTAGAAATACTGAAAATCAAAGGCAAAATAAATAAAATTGAAATTAAGAAAACTACTAAACTAATAAGTAAAACTGAGAGCTGGTTTTAGGGGAAAAAACCCCAATAAAATGGATAAAACTTTGGCCAATTTGATAAAAAAAAAAAAAAGAAGAAGAAGAAAACCAAATTACCAATATCAAAAATGAAAAGAGTGAACTTACCTCCAATGAAGAGGAGATTGAAACAATAATTAGGAATTATTTTGCTCAATTGAATGCCCATAAATCTGGCAACCTTAATGAAATGGATGAATACTTATGCAAATATTAGTTGCTTGGATTAACTGAAGAGGAAGTAAAATATTTAAAGAACCCTATCTCAGAAAAAGAAATTAAACAGAATATCAACGATCTCTTTAGGAAAAAATCTCCAGGGCCAGATGGATTCACAAGTGAATTCTATCAAACATTTAAAGAACAATTGATTCCAATACTTTATAGACAATTTTGGAAAATTGGAGGAAAAGGAGTCCTACCAAATTCTTTTTATGACACAAATATGGTACTGATATCTAAATCAGGAAGAGCCAAAACCAAGAAATGAAATTATAGATCCATTTCCCTCATAAATATAGATGCAAAAATTTAAATAAAATATTAGGACAAAGCTTGCAGCAACTTATGAGAATAATACACTTTGATCAGGTAGGATATTCCAGGAATGCAAGGATGGTTCAATATTAGGAAAACCATCACTATAATTGATCATTTCAACAACAAAACTAGTAAAAAGCCATATGATTTTCTTCATAGATGCAGAAAAACCATTTGACAAAATACACCACCCACTCCTGTTAAAAACACTAGAAAGTACAGGAATAAATGGAGTCTTCCTTCAAATAATAAGTAGCATCTATCTAAAACCATCACCAAGTATTATATTTAATGGGGATAAGCTAGAAGCATTTCCAATAAGATTAGGGGTGAAAAAAAGATGTCCACTATCACCCCTCTTATTCAGTTTGGTACTAGAAATGTTAACTGCAGCAGTAAGAACAGCAAAAAGAAATTGAAGGAATTAGACAAAGAAGAGAGTAAGCTATCACTCTTTGCAGATGGCATGATGATATAGTTAGAGAATTCTAGAGAATCAGGTAAAAATTACTTGAGATAATAAACAAATTTATCAAAGTTGTAGGATATAAAATAAATCCACATAAATCCCTGGCATTCCTATATATTTCTAAGGAATCCAAACAGCAAGAAATAAAAAAGAGAAATTTGATTTAAAGTTACTCTAGATGTTGTAAAATAATTGGGAATCTACCTGCTAAAACAAACTCAGGAATTTTATGAACACAGTTACAAAACACTTTTTACACAAATATAGTCAGATCTAAATAATTGGAAAAACATCAGTTGCTCATGCCTGGGTTGAACTAATATAATAAAAATGACAATTTTATCTAAATTAATTTACCTATTTAGTGCCATACCAATCAATCTACCAAAAAGTTATTTTACAGAAGTAGAAGAAAAGGTAACAAAATTCATCTAGAAGAACAAAAGGTCCAGAATATCAAGGGAATCAATGAAAAAGAATGCTAAGGAATAGGTGGTTTACACATACCAGATTTTAAACTGTATTATAAAGCATCAATCATCAAAATGACTTGGTAGTAACTGAGGAATAGAGTAGTGGATCAGTGGAACAGGTTAGGTACACAAGACACAGAATTCAGTGACTATAGTAATCTGCTGTTTGATAAACCCAAAGACTCCACCTTCTGGGATAAGAACTCACTATTTGACAAAAACTGCTGGGAAAACTGGAAAAAAGTGTGGCAGAAACTGGACATAGACCAGTATCTTACAATGTATACCAAAATAAAGTCTAAATGGGTGAATGATCTAGATATAAAGGCTGGTACTGTAAGCAAACTGGAAGGGCCAGGATTAGTTTACCTGTCAGATTTATGGATAAGGGAGGATTTTATGACCAAACAAGAGATGGAGAGCATTATGAAATGTAAAATGGATTACTTTGATTACATTAAACCAAAAAGTTTTTGTAAAAACAAACTCAAAATAACCAAGATTAGGAGGGAAATGGAAAATTGGGAAAGAATTTTTGCAACCAAAGTCTCTGATAAAGGCCTCATTTTTAAAATATGCAGAGAACTGAGTCAAATTTATTAGAATACAAGTCATTCTGTACTTGATAAAATGGTCAAAGGATATGAACAGGCAATTTTCAGCGGAAGAAATTAAACATATCTATAAGCATATGAAAAAATCCTCTAAATCACTGTTGATTAGAGAAATGTATATCAAAACAAATCTGAGGTACCATATCTCAGTAGTCAGATTGGCCAACATGACAAAAAAGGAAAATGATAAATCCTGGAGAAGATACAGGAAAATTGGAATACTAATGCATTGTTGGTGAAACTGTGAACTGATCCAACCATTCTGGAGAGCAATTTGAAAATATACCTAAAGGGTTATAAAAATGTGCATACCCATGGACCTAGCAATATCACTTCTAGGGCTACATCTGAAAGAGATCATCCAAGTGGGAGGAGGACATGTATGTATAAAAATATTTAGAGCAGCTCTTATGTGATGAGAAAGAATTGGAAATCAAGGGGATGTCCATCAATTGGGGAATGACTAAACAAACTGTGGTATATGAATGTATTGGAATACTATTGTGCTATAAGAAATGAGAAGCATTTCTTTATTCATAATAACCTGGAGAGACTTATATAAACTGATCCTGAGTGAGGAGAGCAGAACTAGGAGAACTTTGTACACAATTACAGACACATCATATCTGTGATGACTAACTTTGATACACTGGGCTCTTCCTAGCAGTGCAAGGTTATTAGACAACTCCAAACAATTCATGATGGAAAGGGCTATCCACATCCAGAGAAAGAATTATAAAATCTGAATGCAGATTGAAGCAAACTACTTGCACTTTCTCTCTCTTTTTTTGTTCCTTCTTTCTTGTTGTTCATGTCAATTGGTTTTAATACTTCTTTACAACTTGAGTAATGGTTTATGTGAAGGTATTTGTGAAACCTATATCAAATTGCATGACACCACGGGAGGGGAGGGGGAGAAACTTTGGAAGTCAAGGGATTGTGGAACTGAATGTTGCAAACTAAAAGTAAATAAAAGTTTTAATCAAAAAAAGAATAAATCATGATAAACAAACAAACAAAAAGAAATAGAGTGGTGGATCAGTGGTATAGATTAGGTACAAAAGACACAGTAGTAAATTACCTTGTTAACATAGTTTTTGATAAAGCCAAAGATGATACAGATTCTTGGAGAAGAACTCACTATTTGACAAAACCTTCTGGGAAACTAGAAAGCAATAAGACATAAATTAGGTATAAGCCAATGTCTTAGACCATAAACCAAGACAAGATCCAAACTGGTACATGATATAGACATAAAGGGTGGTGCTGTAAATAAATTAGGAGAGAGAGAAATAGTTCACCTGTTAGACCTAGGAAGAAGAATTCATGACTAAATAGAAGATAGAGAGCATTACAAAATGTAAAACCCTTAACTTGGATTCTATTACATCAAAAAGTGTTTGCACAAATAAAACCAATGCAAACAAGACTAGAAGAGAAGTAGAAAGCTGAGAATCAATTTTCATAGCAAGTATTTCTCATAAAGGCCTCATTTCTGATATATATGGAAAACTGAATAAAATTTATAAGAATACAAGTCATTCCCAAATTGGTATGAATAGGCAGTTTTCAGCTATTTGTAATCATATGAAGAAATGCTCTAAATCACTTTTGAATAGAGAAATGTGAATCAAAACAACTGTAAGGTACTACCTCACATCTATCAGATTGGCTAATATGACAGAAAAGGAAAACGATAAATGTTGGAAAATCAAAACACTAATGCATTGTTGGTGGAGTAGTGAACTGATCCAACCCTGCTGGAGAGTAATTTGGAACTATGATCAAAGGGCAATGAAACTGTGCATCTATTTTGATGCAGCAATACCACTGCTAGGTCTGTATCCCCAAACTATCAAAGAACAAAAAATGATTTAAAATTTTGGAAATTGAGGGGTTGACCATTAATTGGGGAATGGCTGAACAAGTTGTGGTATATGAATGTAATGGAATGATATTTTGCTATAAGAAATGTTGAAGGGTGGAGCTAAGATGGTGGAATAAAAGCAGGAACTTGCTTGAGCGCATGCTCCAACCACCTCCAATACCTGTAAAAAATTACTCTAAACAAATTTTAGAGCCTCAGAACCCACAAAATGACAATGAAATACAACTCTAGTTGAAGACAGCCTAGCAAGCACAAAGGAAGGGTTTATTGCACTGGGCTGGGAGTGGAGTACAGTTCTACGTAGGCCACGCCAGCACAAACCAGAAGCCCAGACCAGGGCAGAGCAGACCATAGGAGACTGAATCATTGGCAGCTGTGGAAGTTTCCAGACTTCTCTACCCATAAATGACAAAGGGAAAGTAAAAGATCAGTGGGAAAACTTTGTTGGAACTTTGTGAGAGAAGAGCACGGTCCAGTCTCTGCCCCCAGGTCAGTGGAGGCTGTGGCAACTCAGAAGCTTGGCAGCTGCTCCTCAGCTCCAGACCCACAGAAGATGGTGGGGGTACCAATTTCAGGAATTGCTTTGCTGGTGCTGAGGGAGGATTCTCTTCCTTTGCCCTAATTGTATTTGAGTCACAGTCTAGGGTGGGAGTCCTGGAGTGAGGAGGAGTGCTGGCATGGCAGAGCTCGTGGTAGCTGTGTAGAGGGAATCATCTTCACAGTTCTGAGCAGGTGTCTAGAAGTAGCTCTGAAAACAGACGTGCATAACTTGAGAAATTTGGGACATAGCACTCTCCATTCTGGAAACAGAGATCTACTGTGGCTAAGAACCCAAAAGTCAAGTAATTGGCTGGCAAAATGAGCAAACAGAGGAAGAAAAATTAGACTATAGAATGATTCTTTAATGACAAAGAATATAAAAACATTGAACCAGAAGAAGACAACAAAGTCAAAACCACTACATCAAAAGCCTCCAAGAAAAATATGAATTGGTCTCAAGCCATGGAAGAGCTCAAAAATGAGGAAAAATTGGGAACAGGAATGAAAGAGAGACAAGAAAATCATAAAAAATGAGTCAACAGTTTGCTGAAGGAGACCTCAAAAATACTGAAGAAAATAACACCTTAAAAAATAGACTAATGATGGGGTGACTAGGTGGCACAGTGAATAGAGCACGGGCCCTGGAGTCAAGAGGACCTGAGTTCAAATCTGGCCTCAGACACTTAACACTTACTAGCCATGTGACTTGGGGCAAGTCACTTAACCCCGATTGTCCTGCTTTCCTGTAATGGCAATAGAATTTGGAGATGCCCCTGTATTGGCTTGGTTTTTGGGTTGAGTGTTAAAACTCAGAGCTTGTGAATCCCACTTGTGGGATGGACTTGTTGATGTGAAGACAGAGGGCTGAACTGGGAGGAACTGTGAATTGGGAGAGAGGCCCAAGCCTAGAGAAGGCAGAAAGGCTTTGGGAGAGCAGTATCCAGTATTGTGGAGCCTGAGTTGCTGAGAGAAAGATTGCTGAGAGCCCATTGGAGCTGCCCAGGAGTTTTGAGAATTGAGACCCGGAGCTGCCAAGAACTGAGGAGGCATGGCTGTGATGCTGGCATTTTGTTTGTCTGTTTTGACATTGATGTTATTTTGCAAGATTCACCTGCTGGTGAAGGACAGTACTGCTGTTGTAGAGGTCCTGGAACCTTGCTGTTGGTTCAGAAGCCCTGAAGGAGGAT
>CM053583.1:329706617-329721649 GCA_028627135.1 Pseudochirops cupreus
ATGTTTTACATAATTGTACACATACAATCTATATCAAATTGCTTACCATTTCAGGAGGAGGGGAGTGATAAGGAATGAGGGAGAATATTTGGAACTCAGTTTTATAAAAATAAATGTTAAAAAAAATTTCTGTACATACAATTGGAAAAAAAATAAAATACTATTAAAAAAAATAAACAATTCAAAACCCTAAGGAAAAAGTAGTTTAGAAAGGTTTAAGAAGGAACTATTTTTTTTTAAGTGATATATTAATATAGCAAAATACTAGTACATCAGTATTACAGTGCATAAAGTTCTAACAAAAAATGAATAAAAAAACCCCTTAATCTCCAAGTGTCTTAGGTCACTGAAGAAAACACATTCTGATAAGCTCTCATCTCAGCATCTTTAGACAATTTTTGGAGGTCAAAAAATCAATATTTTTTAGCAAAAAGAAAAATAGTGATGGAATCAGAATACCTTCATTGAAATCTTGGTTTTATCACTTAAGAGTTATAACTGTATGAATTGGGAAAAGTGGCTTCATTTTCTGTGAAACGAAATTGTTTCTTCTCTGCATTATGGATACAATAACAACATTTACACTTTTCTACTTCGTGATGTTATTTCCAGAAAAGCATTTTGTTACTGTTCTGTGCTTCCCCAATTATTTGTGTTTCTTTTCCAATTATTTTGTATCTATTTATCTATTTCATTTCTCCCTAGTAGAATAAATGCTTCAAGAAGAAAGGCACTGATTTTATCTATTTTTGATGCTTTGTATCTCCAGGGCTTAGCACAGTACCTGAGATAGAGTAAGTAGGTCCTCAAATTCTTATTGAATTGAATAAAATTAAGTCAGTTATAATGTGTTGTGTAAATGTAAGCCATGGGCTATGAAAGGTAGAAGGATTACAGAATTATCTAAAGGCAGACAGTGGAAAAGAAGGCAAGGCAAGGAAACAAAGGGCTTGGCTAATCAAAAAAATGAAACAATTAGCCCAGAAATTATTGAGAACAGGATACACTGGGCAACATAGTAGAATTTCATTTTCCTATGGTGGAGAGACTCAAGGGTATCAAGGTGGTTTTAGAAAGGAAAGGAGAAGGAAGATGCTGAAAGACGAGAAACTTCTAGTTGCTGGTAGGAAGATAAAAACCCATCATTTCAATACGTTTTGTGTATTGAGCTAATTTCAGCTTCACAATTATTTCAAGTGAAAAGGGATTGTAGGTTTCCTTATGTTACAAAATTCTCTCAGTGCCTTCCAATTCAGAAAACACTTAATAAACATCATTGATGTGATAGGTTTTGTGCTTATAACTGGGGATGTAGAAATGAAAAATGCTGCAGTTTCTGCCTTCAAGGTACTTGGAAGCAAATAGAAGGGATAGACACACATATCAATTGGATCATCTAAGAATTGGAATTCAGTCAAGGAATATTCTGTCACACTCACCTGATACTGAGTTTAATTGCCTGTTTTAATAGAGAAATATTTACTACTTTAGTCATACAATCACCTGGATTTGGGGAAAACCAATGGCACTGCTGTATCTAGGATTTTCACCAAAAAAGAAAAGCCTAGTTTGTATTTTGGACAGGCCCTAACTGGGATAGCACAAAAGATCACTGAAGGTTTAAGACTTTTATTTCAGTGCAAATATATCAAGTAGCTACAAAACTTGTAAGTACTCCAAAACATATCAAGCCCTATAGCAGGGCAAATCTTAAGTTCTGAATGTTCACAACAGAGATGAAAAGTATTATAATACCTAGTTTATTTTAGTGCAGTATGCTTTATGTGGTCCAAAGCACATAAGAAATCAAAGCCTTAAAACACTGACCTACTGCAATCAGGTTATCACTACTGCTAGAAACAGGTACATAAATATGATACAAGCAAGAACTTAATAACATTAAAGGATAAATTTAGATAAACTGCTATAATAAAGCTGAAGAGAAAAAAAAAACCACTTCCATCTGAGGTGTGGGGTAAAAGTATTATCATGTAGACTATGCTAGTTTTTCTTTAAAGACAATGAAACCATCCTTGCGACCTAATTGTCTCAGAGGCCTAATGTTTGGTGCACTGATATAGCTTCCTGGTGGCTTAAATATACAAGCCAGGCAATGAGGAGACAGGAACTGCTCTCTTTTAGGCTTTACTGGTATACCAGTATGAACAAGTGAGGCAAGAAACCAGCATGAACTGAATCAGTATTATATGCTTGCTGAATAACCCTTCCTAAGCTATGCTTATGTAACCCATCTTGTGTTGATGGATGGCCTATAATTGTCTCATTTCATTCCAAGTTTGAACTTGAATCACCAAATTAGTATGAACAAGGATTAGCCTATTACAGGCTTAAAAAAATCCAGCACATGAGCTGGATTTTTAAGAGAGAAGGATTTAAGAAGCAGAAACATTGAGGAAATTCATTCCAGGGATGGGAAATGGCTTGCAAATGGTAGATGCAAAGAGATGGAAAAACATGATGCAATAGTAAACAATTTCAGTTAGGTTTCAATGTGGAATGTTAGATATTGCCACAGTAGAATTAATATGACTTAGTAAGTGATAACATGAAAAAGGTGAAGGAGAATGAAAAGGCAAGAAAAGCTTAACATCTTCAAAGGTGACAAACATGGTACGATCATAAGAACCTGGAAAGTTGGAAGGAAGGTGATTTGATGGTGGTAAAATAGTATGATTCCAGCTTTGCACATGGTAAATGTGAGGTGTCTGTGGGACATATAGGTATAGATGTCCAATGAGTAATTAGAAATGTGCTGGCACTGAAAAGTGACTGGAGCTAAACATTTAGAGGTAGTAGTCATCTGGTGTCCTTGGCTTTTACTCTGTTCCCTCTCTGATTCATCATCTAAAAAAGTTGCAGGAATCATCTTCCTAAGGCACAGGTCTTACAATGTCACTCACCTTATAAAATATCTTTTAGTAACTACCCATAAAATCCAAACTCCTTCCCTTGGTCTTCTATAGTTTGACTCTACCTACATTGTGGGGCCTTATTTCATATTGCTAATGTTCAAAAACTCTTGATTCAAATAAATCTATGTACTCATTGTTCCTGAACTAAATACTTTATTCCCCCCACCCCCCCCCACCCCATTCATTTGTGTGAGCCATTGCCCATGCCTGGAATACCCTGATCTTTCTTTCTCAGATATATTCTCTTCCTTTAAGCTCATGTTTTATCTCTTTTGTGAAATATTCTCTTATTCACCACTGCTTGGAAATTTTTAGTATTCTCTCCTTCAAGTTTATTTGGACTGTATGTAGGTGGGTACCTGTTCTATGCTTCCTTCTTCCCCGCTCCTGTTTCCCCCAACCTCTTGAAAGCAGAATGTAAATTCCTGTAAGATAAGTAGTATTTTTCATATTTTTGTCTTTGTATATTTAGCATAGAGACTTACACACAACAGATAGAATAAATATCAAGCAATAAACTAGCAAAGAAGGCTTAGAAGAAGCAGTTGGATTGGCAGGAAATAAAAAAAGGCCAGTATTTTGGAAGCCAAAGGAGGAGGGAAATATCAGGAATGTGGGAATCATGAACAATATCACATTCTGCAAAAAGGTCAAGGAGAACAGTGACTGAAAAAAAATATTGAATTTGATAATTCAGTTGCTAGTGACTTTGCAAAAAACAGTTTTCAATTTGTCTAAAGCAAGTGCTAATTAAATGTTCACTAGCATGCTAATCGGGTTTCCACCACCTGGCAAAATGATGAAAATACAGCTAAATTATAGATAGTTCCATTCAGAGAACTCCAAGAGATATTTTGCAAAGTCAGTTTAGGAGTTCAGGTGGCTGCCCTTTTATTTAGAGATATCAAATTCAAAACCTGAGTTGGATCATAATTAATGTGAGATACAGGACAGATACTGTGCATATGTTATAATTCTTTCTCAGTGGATTAAATAATCATTCTAGTCTTCAGGCATTCTCTTAATGTCCTCCAAATATTATGCATTTGATAAATCATGTGTGAAGTTATTTATATTTTTTCTTGAAAAGCAAAAAAAAGCAAACTTGTTTTTCATGAAATTTTACATAAATTTGGTTTCTGAAGTCACTCAAGTTACACATGAGGTACTCTACTCCCTTCCCATAAAATGACTGGTTAGTTTTTATTTGTAATTCTCAGTAGTTTTTCCTCGTATTCAGATTATCAGGGTTGAAAGAAACCTCAGAGACCACCTGTAATGACTTGTATCAGAAACAAGAATATCCTCTTCACCATCCCTAATGAGGAATGATCAAGGCTTTGTCAAGTGTCTATTCCATTCAAGGCAGTTTGGCAGGATAGAGAGATGGTAGACTAGAAGACCCACATTCAAGTGATACCTCTAAAACATGCTATCTGTGTGAACAAACAGTTTAATCCCTCAGTGAGTTCAGGACATTTTCTAAGGTTATATGGAGATTTTGCCCATCAACATCTGGGAAATGAGTATTCAGGAAGGGAGTTGCCCATACTGATGACAAAATCACAACTTTGGATCTCTCTCCCTAAAAGATACTTTCTTCTTATACCAAGTCTTACTGCATATCACAAGTCCTACTGTTATTCCTAATTTAGCACTCTGGGGCCAAATAGAACAAATCAAATTTCCCATCAAAATGACAACCATTCACATAGTACATTTCTTCCTTAATCATACCCCTCAAGACTTTTCTTATTTAAGCTAAATAACTAGTTTGCTTTCTTTTCTGTACGAAGTGTTTAAGTGAATTTGCTAGGATATAAAGATAGTAAAGAACAGAGCTTGGATTAGAATTCAAGCCCTCTGAATACAAGTTCAGGGCTTTTTAAGTTACACCATGCTTAATATATTTAGGATGATTATAAAATTATAAAAAAAATATAAATTATAGCATTTGGAGCTGCAAGAGACCTTAAAGAGGCATCTAGTTTTTTTTTTATTTTACAAATGAGAAAACTGAAGTTCAATTATACAAATTAGTTTAATCAAGAGCATTTAAAGAGTAAGTTGGAGGTTGTGAGGAAGATGATGGCTGACAAAGACTTGATGTCAAAGGTGAAAGACCTAGCTTTCCTAAAGATTCAGCTGGAAGATCTACAGTGGTGCCTAGAGGAGGAGGTCAAGAGAGGTGTGAAAGTGGAAGGCCTGATCTTGTCATCTCCTTTTTTTCAAGGGCTTCCTACCTGTCTACACTGTGGCCAAGTTGAGGGTATCTGTGGTAATGAGCTTTGCAGATGGTGCATGCACTGGCATCTATGTGGCACAGTCTTATGCAGTCCCCAACATCAAGAAGATCTTGCAAGATTATCTCTGGGTGCTTCATAAGGGACATGAGTAAAGTACCCTCAGCAGTGTTCCCTTCCAGGTCTCCTCAAGAGAGGCCATAACCCTCTGAGAAAGGGCCTTGGAATCTGGGTCAGCATGGATAGGCAGTAGGTCTGACTCTATAAGGAAATCAGTAGGCCAGCTGTCTTGCCCTATCTCCAGTCTCACCAGCTACTGGCTGTTACTTTCTTCAGCTGCTCTGGTTTACAGATGTTTTCTCATTGTCTGGCTGTATATCCCTGCTATGGAGTCTGGTAGAATCAGAGGGCCTGCCTTCTGGAGATATTTTGCCCTCCAGTACTATTAAAGAAGGATTACTTTGGTCAACATTGTCCTTTCTGCTGTAATACCCAGTTGCCCTCCCCCAGAATATAGTCAGAGAATTAATACACATTTAGCATGTCCTTCCATGTATCAGTAAATATTTCTAAATCTCCTTCTCTCTCTGTCTCTGTGTCTCACTTTACCATTTTAATGTGGTTGGGCTTTGTATGAAATCTGACATTTTCCCCCTCTATGTTGCATTACAACCTGCTTGTACACCTCTGAATTTCAAACCAAAAGAAATTGATTTTAGAGCACCAATTTCCCCCTAAAAGCTTACAAACCTGCACTGGCCTTCTATCATACAAGAAAGGAGCTTGGGCACAATCATCAAGCCTGAAACTGGGTGAGCTTTCAGGCTTGAATTCTTCAAAGACTTTTAGTGACTGCTTTGAAAATCATATACTATTTATTTTCTAGCATAGGGTGGCCCACAAGTATAGCTGCCAATTCTAAAAGACTAGAAGAGCCAGGGAACATGTTCTAATCAAATGGATTAGGGAATGAAGAAAAGTGCATAAAGTTCTTTTTCTTTTCTTCCTCCCCCCGTTTCTGTTCAAAGTATATCACAGTATTCTTTATAAACCATAAGATGTGCTGTTCAATATCTATTAAAATTTATAATGAAACAATGAGCAGTTAAGAGACAATAATGCCAGCTCTTTTATGTTGATACTTTCTCAGCCAATTGGACTCTGGCAATACGATGCTGTAATAAATATGCTTATTAATAGCAGTTGGAGTGTATAGTGACTTGTAATTTTATTCAATTCATCTCTTTGTCTTTCTAGGACCCTCTTTTTTATAACACAGATACCTCTCTGTGCTGTCTTTTTGGTGGGTTTTTACATTATAATATTTTGGATCATATAGTTCCTGCTAACATTGCTTATTTACACTGTTTACTTCCATTTTCATTTTTAAAAATTGGGCATGTGTATTCACATATACACAACTTAAATAAATGTTTGTGTGATCTTAGTCAAGTCATTTTTACCTCCCGGTTTCCTAGTTTCCTCATCTGTAAAATGGATACAATAATAATTATTCTACTTGACCTCAGAGGCCAGAACTAGGCTCAATGAGTAGAATCTACAAAGAGGGAAATAGAGAAAACAATTGCATCTTTCTTTGACTTGAGCCAGATGATTTAACACAACAAAAAGCCTTTTTGAAAAGCTGGTTATAGGTGCTTCAGGCCTATATAATAAAAAACAAATGTCAGCTTCTCTGATTCCAATAAGTACTTTGTCGTCATACCACCTGAAAAGCACTTGCCATCATAGCCAACTGTCACAAAGGAACTGATTGGCTTCCCCTCCCAGAAAAGTGATTGGTGCTCAAGCTCAGTCATCCTGCACCTAAGGAGTCAATACTCACCCCCCTCCCAAAGTGGTAGAGAAGCACATGTTGAGAAGGGCCTATTCTTGAATCAGATTCCGACTTTTTGATTAAACTGACACCTTTGAGTTTTGAGTACCAATCATTAACATCATTAAGCTGCTTGTTTCTTAATTGCATTCTTGTGTAGGGAACTCAAGACAAAAATGAACAAGCTCTGAGAAGCCCACAATCAAATCTGATTGCATCCAACCTTGCTGCTGCACCTCTATTAACCTACAAGCTGTGCGGGCAGGACTTGTGCAAAGCCCTCTAGGAGAAAAAAAAACAAAACTGTCCCCTTCACATTGCATTACACTTGCATTTATTATGAATTTTTCTGGAAATTATGAAGAAGCTCTTCTAATGACCCCTGTTAGAGGTGGCCATTATCTCAACTGTGACTACTGGTTGTCATTTTCAAAGTCAACAGATGTTGACCTTAGGGTGGAAACTTTTCCTTCATTGCAGGAACCTTATGAACATTGCACCCTTTACTTTCCCATGAAATGCACTATCCAATTAAAAAGTAAGCTCTTTTATTTTTTCAAAGAGAGGTCCAGGGTTAAAATCTCATTTAGGCTGCATTAGTTTAAATGTAGCTTTGGGCTATTTATATTAGCTTGAGCTATTCATGAATTCCATGAAAAAGGAAGGGAAAGGACACTTAGGGGACTACAAAGAAATTGATTTAATGATATGCATGACTTCACATCCAATTTCTTTAAAAGTGGTCCTTGATAATATAATGTGTAGATTTTTGACACTATGTCCTTTTTTTTTAAATCTCACTGCTTATCTCCATTCAACTCTCCTGTTGATTCCTGTCAAAATAGACAGTGTTGTACAGAAATTTTGTACCCAACTATGGTATAGTCATATCACTTCCTAGTCCACCAGAGTCTTTGCTTCTAATGGAAACCTGTGAAATGAAAGACTTATACAGTCTCCAGTCACTTCCAAAAGAC
This sequence comes from Pseudochirops cupreus, assembly GCA_028627135.1. NCBI lineage: Eukaryota > Metazoa > Chordata > Mammalia > Diprotodontia > Pseudocheiridae > Pseudochirops > Pseudochirops cupreus. Next base: position 329,714,608 of record CM053583.1, read on the forward strand.
TAATTCATTATTATAGTGATTTATACAGGCTACTCTAGTATGCTTCAAATGGAATTCTATAGGATGTTCCAAAAACCTTAGTGAATTTTCAAGGTTTTGAGGGCAGTGTATACCTCTATGCAACCTATTCCTTTCAAAGCTTATCTCAAAGCTCACCTTCTCCAGACAGTGTTCTCTAATGCTACTTAATTCTCATAGTTTTGATTTTTCTAAAATTTTGTTTCTATTACAGGAGCTTTGGAAAGTAGAAAGAAGACCAAGTGTAGATAATGTAGGTTTAAATTCTGAATTTGCCATATATTACCTGAATGACTGGACAATTCATTTAACATTTCTGATACTTGTTTCTTTATATATCAAGTGTGAAGTTTGGAGTAGATGAATGAAACACTATAAATATTACTATTCTGTCCAGTTTTATATCCTAAAATTATATTTCCATGTCTTCTCTGAAAGCTTCATGTAAAGGTATTTTCAGTTGTTAATGTCATTAGAATAAATTCTATCAAACAAGTAATATTTTCATAAAAATGGTGTCTACATAGGATAATATTTCTATAAAATTTAAAAGACATTTGTGACGAGTATTTTACAATTTTGTTATATACATACACAATAGATCTGATTCAATTGCATTTAGAAAACTGGAAACCAAGGTGCTCCTTGGTACAAAAGACCATCATCTGTGGGTGAGTATTCATTTAGGGTTGCTTGCTTGTTGTTGTTGTTGTTCAGTCCTTTTTCAGTCGTTCCTGACTCTTCATGAACCCCACTGGGGTTTTCTTAGCAAAGATACTAGAGTGGTTTGCCATTTCCTTCTCCAGCTCATTTTATAGATGAGGAACTGAGGCAAATGGGGTTAAGTTACTTGCCCAGGGTCACATGGCTAATAAGTATCTGAGGCCATATTTGAACTAAGGAAGATAAGTTTTCCTATCTCCAAGCCTGGAGTTCTATCCATAGAGCCACCTAGCTGTACTTAGGGATGCTAAGTGGGGGAAAAATATGGGACACTGGGATATCAGTAGAATTAAAATAGCAGGTGACCCAAAGGATAAGGGAAAACATACAGCGTATGGAGGTTAGCTGCTATATATTACAGGTGAAAAGTCATTTAAATATCATAATCAAAGCCATGCAAATTCAGGTAGTCTGGTAATGAGGTAAGGGTGAGGGATGGCAGATGGAGAATCTGTTTCACTAGAAGCAGTTCAGAGAACTGAAAGATACAATTTCAGATCATGGGACCAAGATGGCAGACTAGACACTTTCCTCAGATCACTGGCTCTCCCTCTCCCCTGCCAAAACAGAATTATTAACATGTATAGAACACTTTAAACTAAATCAACAAAATAAAAATGGAAGAATGCTACAGGGTAAAATACTTATACATGAACAAATGAGAATGCAAACCTCATTGCAAGTGCTCACTCCACAGTCATCTCCAACCAGCCTTCACATTCTAACTTTAAGGATGCACAAACTGACCCAGGCTTGTGCCTTAAATTCACAATGGGTGTTCCTCCTGCTTCAGAGAGTTGGCCAGCACATCTCACCTCCAGTTCATCTTCCACCTCATAACAAATAACAGACATTAATTTCTCCTGGCCACTTGAGATTAAAGTAGGATTTGAGAAGGGTAAACAATTTGTTCCTTTCTACTTGGAGAAGGCCTTACCACCTAAAGCTACAGAGAACTTTCAAAAATATTCTCCCAACCTTCCCCTGGCAATGCAAAAACTGGCAGATGGAGACACAATCCAATCAAAGAAAGAAAAGAGGGGAGCCATAGCATGAAATTTGATGATGTTTCAGCATAAGTGGCTGCAGTGGGTCTGAAAGAAAGGGAGGTGGAACTCTACTGGGATGAATCCGCTCTTTTCCAGAAGATAATCAGGGCAGGAACAAAACTATAGAAACTTAAGTACTCCACTGCAAGAGGCTGGGGGCAGATTTGTAATCCATCTTTGGGAATTTACTCACCAAAAAAGGGGAAGGAGTCAGAGAATAATGGGGTATTTAAAGAGGAAAAAACTGAAACAGCAAAGATTTCACAAGGAAGGAAATTTAATAAAAACTCAGAGTACAAGCAGATAAGTCAACAAAGAGGATCCTAATATTAGAATGAAAGAAGAATAGCAAATCCTCAGTGATTATAAAGCTGTCTCAGTAAATATTGTAAGACAAAGGAAAGTAAAGCAATGCCTGATGAAACAAAATCATCTGGAATCCCAACAACATATTGAATAACAATAAATTCCAAATAAGTTAAAAACTAAAATGCAATCCATAATAGAAGAAATTAAGAATGAATATGTCAGATTTTATAGCTCTCAAAGCAAAAATTGAAAAAAAAAAGTCCCAGTGAGATTTTAAAAATTGAAACCAGATAAAGTGGAGAAATAGAATTTTAACTACATATACATAACATGTGTGCTGCATGTGTGTCTTCTGCCTGAACTCCATTCTCTTGTGGGTAGAGGAGAGGTGTCAATAAGTTTTACTAGTCTCCTTTTGCTGAGGTACAGGCACCTCAGAGACAGCACCACTGAATCAAATTTCAGATCTAGTCTACTGCCTTGGGAACTGAGAACATTACCATTCCTTCTCTAATTTCTTGCCCTATCTCTTAAACTGTCTAATGCTCTGAATGGACCCCATTTCTAGGTCATAAGACTATTTGAAAATCACTCTTTAAATTTTTCACTTAATGATTAACAAACTCCCATCTGATCACACTCTCCACCTCACAGTGATTGTAAGTAGTGCAGGTCACAATCCAAATCCCATTTCTTATCACATACTAGGTTAATTGTTTATTCTCTTCTTCCTCAACTATCCCAGCCCATTACCTCTCCCCCCAAAAAAGAGTCCCAACCAAATGGGACCTATGCTTTCCACTGTACCCACTGGAATGCCTGTTCCATAGGAAATACATTTGATTTCATTTTTTCCCTTTCCCAATTCTTTCATGATTCTTTGTTTCCTCCTGATGACGCAGTCTCCCTGGCCACATTTTCCAGCACTGGTGCTACTTTCATTACTGGTCAAAGTGAGAGAGTTGGAATTTTCCTTGCTCCCCACTATCATTTCCAGTTTCTCCTCCTATCATCATCACTAAGTATTTTCTCTTCCTTTGAAGTCCATAAAATCTACACCTACCACCTAATCAAAATTCTGGTAGCTGTTGGCTACAGACATCCAGGACATTCAGCTTCCTTCCTCAATTAGTTCACTTTCTGACTCATGGTCTTTGGTCTTTCTTATTAGATAAATTACAAATTATTCCTTAAAGAAATAAAGAATTATTTAACTTTTGTTGTTTGTCAATCATTTTTGAATCTTGTCAGATGCTTTTTTAGCCCAGTTAGGATTTTCCTGGCAAAGATATTGGAATGGCATGCCATTCCATTTCCTTCTCCAGCTCATTTTACAGATGAGGAACTGTGACAAAGAGGATGGCGTGTCTTTCCCAGGGTCACACAGCTATTACATGCCTGAGGCCATGAAGATGGCTCCTCCTGATCCCAAGCCTGGTGCTCCACTGTACCACCTATAGCTTAACCACCTGGAGGTATATTTGTTGCTCAAGACTGGGTTATGATCACATAACAAAAATTACCATGCTACTAAAGTTCATTTACAGATTGAGTTGAATAATAAATTAATAAGTGGATAATTTAAAGAGTTAGATAGTAACAAAATACATTTGGAGGATCAAAAAATCCCTTCTGTCAAGGAGGATAATGTAAAAAAAGTAGGAGTAAAGGAAAAATTTCAATTACAAAACTAAAACTCTTCTATAAATGAGTTAGTCATCAAAATAATTTGGCTACTGGTTAAAAATAATAAAAAGTAGATTATTAGTACAGATGATCCAAGGAAGAATGACAATAATTAATCTTGATAAATCAATATATAATAAATTCACATACATACAATATCTAGCAAAGAACTACCTATTTGATAAGAATTGTGGCAAAAACTGGAAAGCAGTCTGGCAGAAAAAAAATCAGTTTGGACCAATAACTTATACATTATATCACAATAAACTGAAAATGTATATATGACCAACATATATGCCATAAAAAAAATTAGAACAGAAGATGATTATATACCTTTCACAGCTATGACTAGGAACTTAGTGCTTAACCAATAAAGGGATAAAGACAACTTTAAAAAAATAGGTAACTTTTCAAAATGAAATAGCAAAGCTTTTGCAAGAACAAAAACAATGCAATTATAATACATTAGATAGAGACAACTGAAAAACAGATAAACTGTCATGATGACATAAGAAAGCTTTTGAAAAAGCAAAAATAATGCAACTGTAATGTGTTATAAGGCCTAGAGAAGTGGCCTCAGAACAGGAAAACCTTGGTTAAAATCCCATCTCCAGCACATACTTGGTATATGACCTCTTCCTGCTTTCGGCAAGTTACTAAGACTAGAACCGCATTGAATTTCCATGTTTTTTGTTACATTGGCTGATTTGACCAATTAGAGGCAAAACGTTGGGGATATTTTGATTTGCATTTCTCCTATTAGTAATGATTTTGAGCATTTTACAAACATATTAGTAATGGTTTGAAATTTTTCTTTTGTGAATGGATAAGCAAAGAATTGGAATCAAAGTAAAGGCCAATCAGTTGAGGAAAAAATACCTAAAATAGTGTGGGACACGACTATAAAGGAATAATTTTAGTGCTATAAGAAGTGACAAATATAGATACAGAGAAGCATGGAAAGACATACATGAACTGATGCTAAATGAAATAAGAAGAACCTGGAAAACAAAATCAGCATGATTAAAACAATGAAAATGGGGGAAAAAATGATTACAAAAAAGCAATTGAAAATGAATGCAGTTAAATGCCTATAACCAAATCTGGCTCCACAAAAAATGTATAAAAAGATGAGTCTTCTTGCTTCTTTGTAAAGCTGGGGGGACCAGAGATTTGGAACTCTGCATATAACATTAGACTTGTTTAATATGTTCATTGGTTTTGCTGAATTTTGTTTTTCTTCTTTTAATTTTTCCCCACAGCTATATGGAAGGGATTAGTTGAGAATATAATTGGAAACATCAGAGAAAAAAAAACATAGCAGTAAAATTATTTGTAAAAAAGAATCATATGAAGGCTTCTAGGATTTGGGGTAGCTTCTACATTAAAAACTTGCAAAGAGATATGAAAAGTAATGATTTTTTGATATGCATTGGTGGATGTATATGACCACACTAATGAAATCATGGATTCATCTGAGGAAAGTGAAAAACAAATATAAAAGCAAGTAAGTGTAATGTCTGCCATACTAGGATTCCAATTTTGATTGAACAGAAATCTGAGAGGCTGGTAAACTATTTTTCCCTTCCTCAGGAACAGATAGACAGCAAAGGAGTGCTTCCTGTAGATACTAAACAGTTGACAGTTGCATGATGGAGAGGAAACTGATTAGGAGAACCATGAAGGAAGACATTTAAAAATAAGATCCTGGTATACTATTTTTACGGTTATACATAGGTATAAATGGCAGAAACAACAACTATGGCAACAAAGACAACAATGACAACAAAAAGCATATAAATAATGTGTAAAACTATAATAACCAATTATTTTTTTAAATTTTATGTTTATTTTTAGTTTACAACATTCATTTCCACAAGATTTTAAGTTACAAATTTTCTCCCTGTCTTTCCCCTACCTACTATCCCAAAACGGTGATCACACTGAATATCCCCTCCCCCAATCTGCTCTCTCCTATATCCACCCCCCGTTCCCCCCCAATCCTGAATTTCCAGTAGGGCAAGATGGATCTCCATATCCCAGTGCCTGTCTATCTTATTTCCCAGTTGCATGTAAAAAAAATATTTTTAAAAAAATATTTGATTTTAAAACTTTAAATTCCAGATTCTTTCCCTTCTTCCCTTGTCACCCACCCTTACTGGGAAGATAAGCAGTTCAATATAGGTTGTACATGTGTAGTTACACAAGTTATTTCCATAGGGGATATTTGTGAAAGACTGACTATATTTCCCTCTATCCTATCCCACTCCCCCACTTGTTCTATTTTCTACTTTGACCCTGTCCCTTTTCAAAAGTGTGTGCTTCTAACTACCCTACTCCTCCCCCCAATCTGCCCTCCCTTTTATCATCCACCCTCTTATCCCCTTCCCCCTACTTTTCTGTAGGGTAACATACCCAATTTAGTGTGAATGTTATTCCCTCCTTAAGCCAAATTCAATGAGAGTAGGGTTGATCCATTCCCTTTTGTCTTCCTGTTCTTCCCCTCCACTGTAACAATTTTCCCTTACCTCTTTTATATGAGATAATTTACCCTATTTTGTCTCCCCCTAGCTTCTCTCATTATATTCCTCTCTCTTATTTTTAAAATATCATCCTTTCCTATCCAACTGATTTTGTGCCCCTGTCTATGTATACCTGTACACACACACACATATATACACACACACTCACATATGTATTCATATGCAAATATACCCTCACATACATAAATATATATACACATACATACACACACACACATACATTTATATTCCCTTCAACTATCTCATACTGAGAAAAGTTTCATAAGTCACAATTATTTTTTTCCATGTAGTAATTTAAATAGTTCAACTTTGAAAAGTTCCTTATGATTTCTTTTCCCTGTTTACCTTCTCATGCTTCTCGTATTTGAATGTCAAATTTTCTATTCAACTCTGGTTTTTTCATCAAGAATGCTTGAAAGTCCTCAGTTTCATTGAATGACAATATTTTACCCTGAAACATTATACTCAGTTTTGCTGGGCAGGTGATTCTTAGTTTTAATCCTAGCTCCTTGACCTGTGGAATACATATTCCAGGCCCTTTGATCCCTTAATGTAGAACCTGCTAGATCCTGTGTTATCCTGACTGTGTTTCCACAATATTAAAATTGTTTCTTCTTGGCTACTTGTAACATTTTCTCCTTGATATGGGAACTCCAGAACCTGGCTATAATATTTCGAGGAGTTTTCTTTTTGGGATCTTTTTCTTTTTTTTTT
>CM053583.1:329722149-329769328 GCA_028627135.1 Pseudochirops cupreus
AGCTGGCCGAGAAAAATCGCTCAGTCCCCCTGCTGCCTGCAGGCTGTGGGCGGGAAGCTGCAAAGCCGAGGCGGGTGCAAAACCTGTGCCTTTCGCTTTTCCGCTCTGGAGGCCTCCCTGGCGGACTGCTTATCTCCCCCTTTTGCAAATCCCACTTGCAACTGCTGCTAATCCGCTTACCTGAGAGGCTTCTCAGCTCCTCCTGTCCAGCCGCCCCCGGGGCACAGCCATGGCTTCAAGTCAGGCTAGTTTCGGTTTGCAGTGCTGATATGGTTCCTCGTAGCCAAGCTGACTTTAGTGGGAAGTATCTTTTTGTGCGTTTTGGAGTTCCAGGATTGGTTTAGAGTCCTATTTTATGGGTATTTTGGGGTGGCTATGTGAGAGCTGCGATATGTTGCTGCTGCTATGCCGCCATCTTGGCTCCGCCCCCCAATAAGATAGATTTTATAGGAGTTGAATGGGATGGTGAATGTAGAGACATTAGTGTTATAAGGTTCATCAATGTAAAAACTGAAATTACCAACAATTAAAGTTGAGGGGAAAACAAGAAAAGAAGTAAAAAAAAGTCAAATGGGGGAGAAGGGAGTAGGAATCAGTAAAGGCCACGTGAGCTTTGCTTTGATGGGAGTCTGAGGTAGTGGTAAGGAAGAAGTGTTTATAGACAACAGGGACTACATATGTACAGCAAATTACAGACTAATTTGATTTAAATGCAATGGGTATAAAAAGAGTAATGCCAAATATCAAAAAAATACTAGATAGTTGTCAGATCAACATGTATTTATTGGATGATTACAATTGTGCTAGGTACTATATTAAGTACTAATATAGAAAGACAAAAATTGCACTTGACCACAAATAGCTTACAGTCTGGTGGGGGAGATGACATGCAAACAACTATGTACAAACATGATATGTACAGGACAAGTTGGAGATAATTAGCACAAGGAAGCATCCTTACAATGCCTGACTTGAACTAGGTGCTATATAAATGCCTATTCCCTCCTCACACCACTTCCTTATCATTATAGAGAACAATGAAAAATTTCAGGCAAAAAGTGGAATTTTAACTGAGACTTGAAATGGATCACAGTATCTAGGACACAGAAATGAAGAGGGAGTGAATTCTAGGCAAAGGAGACAGAGCCAGGGAAACAGCATGGAGTGAGGAGATTGAGTGTTTTATGGGATTTATAGCAAGGAAATCAGAGACAGAGGATTACAGAGTATATAGATGGGAGTAAACTGAAAGAAGACTGGAAAGGTGGTAGACAGGAACCATGTTGTAGAAGGCTTTAAATGACAGGCTGAAAATTTTGTATTTTATCTCAGGCATGAGGGAGCCATTGAAGAATTTTTAGTAGGGGAACTATATGAGTGGATCTATGTTTTAGGAATATCAATTTGGCAGCAGTGAAGAATATGGATTGTAGAGATATGAGACTGGAAGCAGGGAGATCAATTAAGAAGCTATTCCAGTAGCAAGAGGTGATAAGGTCTTGAACTAGAGTAGAGAGAATGTGAGTACAAAGAGGGGTATAAATGTGAAAGATGTGGAGAAAGAATTGATGAGGCTTTAATACTAATCCACTATGAGTAGAATCTGTTTTGAGTTGTGTTTCCTAGCTCCCAACCCCCAGGACCAAAGATGAATTTGCACTGAGCCATCAATATTCCCTCATCTAGGATACATAGTTGTTTTAAGAGTTGGCTAGGATTTTAAGGATAGTCTTGGAAAATAAGATTTCATTCCCATAAGGGACTGAATCAGCAGCCCTGGCCTCATTACTACCATTCTATTTCCAACTAAGCAAACTACTTCAGATTATGCATTTATAATGCCTTACAGGATTGTACACACACACACAACACACACATACAGAGACATAGGCACACACACACACACACACACACACACACACACACACACACACACACCTCTTCTCCTAGTCAGAGAAGTCACTTTAGATTTCAAAAAGTTGACACGAATTTCTAAGCAATTACTGATAACAAGAAAGCAATTTCTTAGCCTTAGATGATTACAGAATACTAAGATTCATTTCATTAAGAGGCTCCATACTGTTTTGTGGAGCATATTAATAATTAAGAGAAATTATGTTATCATGCCAAATAGCTAAGATAGGTATTTGAATAGCAGCATTGGGAAAATACTTTAATATGCATTTTTTTTTACAAAAATAATTCTTTTTTCTAAATGAGTTATAATAGAAAACCCATTATATGTCAATAGAGTTTATTTACAGGCTACAGAGCTGAAAGGGATCTTAGAGATCTAGTTCAATCCCCTAATTTTACAGAAATGAAGCCAAGAGAGTGAAAAAAAGAACTTTTTCAAGGTAAAAAAAATAGCAGATCCAGGACTGAGATACATGTTTTCCGCCACAAATTCAGTGGTCTTTTCACTACAGTGTACTCCATCAGTATACAGCTAATAGTGTCTTTGAGTTAAAATATAATTCTCAGCAGTCATTTTAAAGAAAACATTTTTTTTAAGTTTTCAAGTTCTTTTAATGATAGATCTCGTAATGTTTGCAAAGGCTAAAGTTAAATAATGTATCTTTTTAGCAAACCAATTCTGTAACCACACTAATTTTCAAAATTCAACAGTCATTAATGCAACCTAAAAACTATTAAAATACTCTGCTCAGCTTTCTTAAATTTTTTCTCCTTCATGTTCTTCCCTTTTGGTAAAAGCCAGTGTTTTTTTTTTCTTCTACCTCCTTCTGTTTTAACACCCCCCCTCCCCCCCAATCCACAAAGTAGGAGAACACAATCCAAAATAGCAAATGGCATTTTTTGTTCTTTTTAAATCTAGGTACAGAATAATCTAAATATCTATGAGATCGCATGATCTGTGGCAAGGTAGATTAGGCCACAATACTTTAAAGTGTGTTGACTAATTAAAAAACTACCAACAGGTCTTTACAACAGACTTCTCACTGAAAAGTTCAAAGTCTATGAATGATTTTAATTAGGAAAAGCAGCCATCATTATGAATCAAATTGTAGAGCCATTCGTTAAAATGGATAATTGGGTTTGCATGGTAATTATTACATTCCATATCTACATGGATTTGCTTTTCATTAAAAAAAAAAATTCTGAACCTGGCTCCTTGTGATGATTTACTGAGGATTCTACTTGAAAGAATGAAGTACTAATGGAAAGACCTGGAATTGTATTGTTAGCTTGCCACTTTTTTGACAGAAATAGTTGGAACAACTTTGTGGGAACACTCGTCCATTGGGTAGTTTTATACTATCACTTCATATTTTGCTTAAAATACTAATGAAATTAAACTGGGGAGGGGGAGATTTAGCTAAAACTTAAGGAAGGAATAGGAAGGGGGAAAATCTTTCATTATCTTTTCCAGGGCATTTCAGTCAAGAAAGAATAGATCAGAAGATGTCTGGGCTGGAAGAGTTCTTGGAGTAACCAGGTCCAATGAGCAACATTTTAGAAATTAAGAAATCAAACCTGTGAACAGTAAAGGGACTTGTCCAAGTTTATATAGGTTATTATGTTAATGAGAGAGCCAGGACTTCCAACTCATAGTCTTATCATTTCTCTCCTACCCCCTCTCCCATAGCTATGTTAAGATTTAACCAGAAGCAAATCTTTCTGCTACATCTGATGATATTCAAAGGACATTGGGAAAGGTATTTCAAAGTCCATGTCACTGACGCTACTTAGTAGCACCTGAAGTAAGTTTCAGTGTACTCTACAATTCCCACCATAAGGAACTGATATCCATTCTGTTTTCCATTATCTATCATCTCTAAAACTACTCTTCTATTCATTTTTCTCTTCCTTTTCCCCCTTTAGATATGCACAGAATAACAGTAAACATATTTATGTAGTGTTTTTGACTATACAAAATGCTTTCTCCACGATAATGAGATGAGAGAGATAATTTAAGAATTATGATTACCATTTTGCATTTGAGGGGCAGTCAAATAACTTGCTCAAAGTCATATAACAAGTAAATAGCACAGATAGAACTTACATCTAAGGCTTCTGGTTTCAAAGAACAAATGTTTCATCCTTTATACCACATTGACCCTCGTAAGATACTTAGCCCCATAGTGACCATGAAGGTTAGATTGACGCTTACAATAAAACATTTTAGTGAAATATTCATGCCAATTTAGACTCTCGTAAGGGCATTATATGAGGATGTAGGTGATGTTCTTTGAAAACCTTAAAGTGTATTACAAATGCCAGCTATTATATCCATTAAGATGTAAATTCCTTATGGAAAGGGTCTGTGTGTTTTTACCTTCATATACCCAATATAATAGTCTTTTAATATATGTCTGTTAAATTGAATGACGTTATAAGCACATTTTGATTAATACATGTTATATAAATCTGAGAAACTATTTGCCAAGAAGGGACAATTGTCATAAAGGTCTTTTAGACCAGAAGTGTCAAAACAAGGGGCCTGAGGGCTGCATGTGGCTCATAGCACTCCCAAATGAGGCAAAAACAGAATAACTGTAATTGGGAAATATTTAAAAAATAAAATACAGTAAAACAGATAATATTAACAAAGTTTTCTAAGTCAATATGCAGACATTAGGGATCCATATTTAAAGTTTAATGGTCTGTTTCTATTTGAATTTGACCTCATTGTCTCTCAAACCAGCACGATAGTGATTAGTTAGGAGCTGGGACAAGAAAGGGGTTGGAGAGCAAATGATTAAAAACTGCAAGTCCCACAATTAAGTTCATGCTACATTATCTACAAAAAGCTACATAGAGATAATAGGAAAAATGGTTTAATTTAGAAACTATTACCTGTGGATCTCAGACATACTTGGTTTCTTAAGTATACAGAATTACAGAATTTCCCAATTGAAAAGGAAACAATATCATATCACAACTAGAATTTCTTTAGCATCTTAAGGTTTGTAAAGTGGTCTATAAATACAATTTTATTTTATTCTTACAATAACCCTAGGAGGGAGGTGATTTTATTATGCCTACTTCAGAGAAGAGAAACCAGACTAAGAGACTTTAAATGATTTATTCAGGGCCATTCAAATATTAAGTGTCTGAGGAAAAATTTAAACTCAGGTCTTTCTGAAACCAGGACTTATACTCTATCCACTGTCCCACCTACCTGCCTCAAGTAAAGTAAGGAAGAAAAAAGCTTGGATAAGCTTGGGACTCTAAGTATACTTTATAACACTTCTTTTGAAAAAGAAATAGTTTGTAAATTAATTTTTTGTAATTTCATATTTAAATATGAAGTGCTCTATAAAATTATATATATTCTATGGAAAAATTTGACACACATGATTTTTACATGAAAAGAATGCCAATATGAATTTCATCCCAATATTGCTATTGTGTGATTTATTAGAAAATTAAGGCCAGGATAAATTAAATATTTATTATTCTCTCCTGCATATATCTGTACTAGGCAGGTGCTAGAAAACAAGTCAGCTAGAACTGTATTCACTTTTAGAGCTTACTATAGAAATCATTATGTAAACAAATGCAAATCACTTAATAGGCATTAGCTCTGGGCCAGGAAAGTAAATTTTGACAACCAAACTCCGGAAATTTCTGAAAGTTCCATTTACACTTATAGACAGATGCATTGTGGGAAGATAGCAGAGTAGGTCAGAAATTTCCAGACTCTCCAGATTTCCTCCACAAAGAGACAGAAAATTACCTTAAAATAAACACACAGTAACAACAATAAAGGGGTAGAGCAGTTGTCCTCTGACCTAGGCCAACCTGAGAGGACTTCTAGAAAACTCCAGCTGCTGAGTTTTGACTCAAATGAAGGGCAAACCCCTCCAACCTTAGGCCACTGAATTAACAAACAGTGAGCCCTGAGGGAAGAAGAATAGGCCTCAGAAATCTTACCTCAGGAATTTTTACCCCACAAATTTTCATCTGAAGAACCACAGATGCTGACTGAGAGAATATCATGGGATATTCTGGAAGTCAAGCCCAGCAGTGCTAACAGGATATGATCCTCAGGGGTTTTGATTGGCTGTGGGCTAGTAGGAAGGAGCACTAGGTGGGTTGGTGATATACAGCTGGGAGCTTTGTGGCTGGGGCTTATGGGAGGAAGAGATGAGTCCCTGAGGTGGAACTACCCCAGAAAGAATTTGGAAAAGAACAGTTAGAAGGACTTGAAGCACAGCACAACATTACCCACAACTCCTCAGGATTAAAACTTGATGAAAATATTTAACTGCTAAAAAGAAAATGAGAAAAATTAAAAATAAAAATGAGTAAGCAAAGGAAAAATAACCCAACCACTGATAGTTAACTTTTATGAAAAAGAAAGATCTGGGGGAAAAAAGGCACTCCTAGCCTAAAGAGCAATGTCAATTGGTCAAAAGTTTTCCCCCAAAATCTTGGAAGAACTTAAAAAGGAATTCAAAAATAAAATAAGAGAAAACAAGGAAAATTAGAAAAAGATATTCAAGATTTAATTCAAGAAAATTATAAAGAGGAATTCAAAATCAATTAAGAGGGAATGAGGAAAAATTAGAAAAAAATAAAAACAATACAAGAAAATACAAGAAAGCGAAATTAGAAGAAGAGATGTAAAATCTTAAAGATGAAAATAATTCCTTGAAAACTAGAATTGAACAAGTAGAATCAAATAATGTTATAAGACAGCAAGATATTTCTAGAAAAGCCTCTGGCAATTAGGCACAAAAGGTTTGGTGACTGAATGATAATAGATACCTATAAAATAAACTGAGTAAAAATGAAGGAAGGTACTAGAATTGAAATCCTAAAGTCAGTATGCAGGAAGTATACATCACTCAAAAATAAATATCAGAGAAAGTTTTACTTCAGGATGCCTCATAGATTCAGTAAATATTCAGTTTCAATTAAAAAATTATGGGTTCAAGATGTATATTTTTGAAAGGCCATATTTGTGGGGTTGCCCTGTGACGTCAATACAGAATTGATCTGTGAAATGCTTTAATGTGTTGGTACAGAATTGAATTTTTTCTTGTAACTCTTTGGGGAAACAGTGGGGAAAGCAAGTGCTTTCCTCCATTTCCATCATTGGCTCCATCTCCACATTTTTTTTCTCGTAGGGAAATTAATTTTGTAAAGATTTTGATAATGGTTCTGATGTTTGCCCTTTGGCTTATCCATTTCTTGAGCTGCTTAGTAATTTGCCAACAGAATGCAAATACTGCTGGCTGCCTTGTTTGTTCTCTCTACTTTCCTCCACTGATGCTGAGAAAAATTAATATCTGCTGTTAAATTTTACTTGGGGCATCACTAGTATGAAATATGTTACAATTGGACGGGGCTGAGGTGAAATTTACCTATGCACTATGAATATGGGTGTGCGGAGAGGCTTACTAAGCAAAGGAATGGTGTAAATAAGAACTCTCAAGAGTAATGTTTGCATATGTGAATGTATAAACTGTTTGTAGACACTCCAGAATGAGCCAGTCACAGCAAACCACGTGATTATAATGACTGCAGAGGTTGCTTAAGCAGATGTTCTGATTTAAGACATCAGATTATCCTTTAAAGAAAACAAAAAGGAAATAACCTTGGGGCGCTAGTTCAGCCCACTTCATTTTAAACAAATGAGACCTAGAGGTAAAGAAACTTGCCTTAGATCATACAAGTAGCAGCAAAGCTGAGCCCGGGACTCCAGTGCTCTGATCAAAATCTGCTGATTTTTCTAATACACTACCATTCCTGATTTGGTGATAGGTCTAGAAGAAATAAGGCCTACTACACCTTACTGTGCCTTACTACATTCTGCAGGAACATGAGGTGCAATCAAGCTGAGTCCCACAAAGTCAAGTGTAAGGTGGGTACCTAGGACCAAATTACTACACTGGCACAGAATAGAAAGCCAGAGATGAAACAAATAGATTAGAGAAAGACCTGGCACTGTGAGTGCTTCCTAATCTTTTTTCATTATTAAAATGTGTGTGTGTGTGTGTGTGTGTGTGTGTGTGTTTGTGTGTGCATGTGTGTGACTGGGCTTGAGTAGAGAGCGGAGATTACCTCAGAGAATGGGACTCAAAATAATGTTTAGAAAATGTCCTCTCAGGGCAGATCAGTGGAATAAAAATGCTGGGAAAAAAAAAGTTGTGTCAATTTAGTGTTTGCCAAATATTGAAAAGTTATTACGGGAAAACTGCTCATCAGAAGTCTTTCATATTCATAGGAGAGAGGCCTTGAGAAAACCTGTTGAAATTGTAGTGGAATGAAATTGGGCGAAGTACAAGAAAAAATTCAAGTTAAAAGGAGAATAGGCTATCAAAAGAAATAACATCATTCAACACCCAATGATCTTTCAAAATAGGGTAGAGCAAAAGTTTTTAACCTGGGATTTATAGATTTCTGGTGGTTTGTGACCTTGGATGGTCAAAAAGGTATTTCACCATGATTAATTTCCTTTGTAATCATATGTATTTTATTTTATGCATTTATGAACATTCTGAGAAGGGATCTACAGGCTTAAACAGATTACCAATGCACTATGACACCAAAATGGTTCCAGACTCCTGGAGTAGAGGCTTGTTTAAGCACAGAAAAAGATAGTATGTCTTGAAGTGGTACTCATCAACCAGATAAAGAAAATTTCAAAGATTCACTTGTTGTAATCTTGAGGGAAGCAACACTGCTTCTTTCCACGTACACTAACAGGATAGGAAGGCCTGATTGTCTACACAGGGTGCCCCCCTTCTTAAATTTCAGATTAGCTGGGGATCAATGCACGATTAAACTAGCAAAATAAAAACAAATAAAACAGCATTTATGAGACAGGATTTAAGGAAATCACAAGACAAGCAATTTTTCCAACTCATATCCCTCATCTACAACTCTAAAATATATGTGCAGTGTTTACAAATTAGTCTTTATTGGGATTCACACCTTATCGCTTGTTTGTGCAGAGTACTAGAACATCATAACAAAATGAAAACTTAACAACACCACTGTCACATTTGGTACTCATTCAGATCAAGAAAAAGCAAAAATTTACTGGCCAAAAACAGCCTGGATCAGTTAAGTCTGTCTTTCTGTCTCTATGTTTCTGTCTGTCTCTGTCTCTGTCTCTGTCCTCCCACCCCCACCCCCACCCCCCTCTCTCTGTTGGTGATAATCTCAGAAAGAAAGATTAAGGAGGATTTGGGAAGACTTCTTGAAGAATATGGACCTTGAGCTGAAACTTAAAGGAAGTTAGGGAACTATTTTAAACCTGATTTCCAAAAGCTATAAGAAATTGGTGCAAATATATATGGCCAAAAGCTATTTCCCAACATAAATTACTTAATTAAGTGATATGAATAAAAAGTTATCAAAAGAACAAAGACAAACTATCAATCTCCAAATGAAAATATACTCCAGGTCACTAATAAATGAGAAGAATGCAAATTAAAGAACTCTTAAGATTTCACCTCACACCTGCTAAATTGTCAATGATAAAAGACAGCTACAGTTAATGTTGAATGAGTTGTGGAGAAATAGGAAGAAAAAATATACTTTCAGTAATCCTATAAACTCTACTACAAGAGATTGTGGTCAAACTCAAGAACAATTACGGATATTTGGAACTATGCAAGAAAATTCATTAAACTATTCTTAATTAGTGATGCTATAGGCCAGTGAGACATGGAATATAACTTCTTTCAAAGAGAAAGAGAAATCACTATCACACTGAGAGCAATGGGGCAAAGAATGGTACATGTAAACAAGTGTAGCATAGGGTAATGAAGAAGTCTGAAGAAATGGAGTAGAATATGTGATTCAGGAATTGAATCACAAGAAAAGAAACTGTGCTGATTATATGGCAAGAACAAGAGGTGTGCAAGAGTGATGCTAAGAGAAAGGAAGATCTCTAGTTGTTGGATAGGTCCCCTGTGCAAGACTGGTGGGAGAATAGGGACAACAGATGCCATGTTTCAGTGTGTATGAATGCCTTGCAATCTTCATCATTGGAAGGAATTCATGAATTAGCAAGATAATAGATCCATTTGCATATATGCAAGTATATGTAGCATATTTACAAGTATATGTGTCATATATGTCCTTTAGGTACTTAGCCAATAAAACCATAACACTTCAAGGAAAAGGTGCTATAGCAGCAACTAGAATAATTATACAGTATAATTGTCATTTTTGTTTCCAATAAAATGTGACTTCCCTTGAGTAAGGGAAGATGTCATGGTATATTTGAAAGAATTGAATTAGGAGTCAGGGGGACCTTGCTTCTTGTCTTGGCTCTGTCACTTACCACATATTTGACCTTGGGAAACACTTTGCCTCTCTGTGCCTCAATTTTCTCATTTGTAAGATAAAGGGCTTGGAGTAGATAACCTCTAAAGGCCCTTCCAGGTCTAAGTAAACAAAACCATGCCATATCTTTGCAGTGGACTTCTTAATTGAAACAAATTAAAACTCCCCAACCTGCCTCAGTACACATTTATCATCATATTTACAAAATCAGGAATTCATTTTATAATATTTTAAAAAACAATTTTAAATTTATAACTTAATTAGGTAATTTAATTTATCAGCAACTACAATATGGATATAGTTTTCTACTTTAGTTATCTAGAGCAGGGCTTCCTGAACTTTTTCCATTCACAATGCCTTTTCTCATTTCAGCAGCATTTGTTGGCATTGCATGGCATAAGGGCATGCACAGTGCATAGTGTGGGTGCTTTGTATTCAGAACGAAGGCTGTAGTGAAGTTATGTGATGCTAAACAGGCAAGCTCTATCAGAAACACCTTGAATTCATTACATATTTGATTTTAATTAATTTTTCATTGTTCCACATTCAGAAAAGTTTTACTGTAGCCAAATTTTTCATGACTCCATATGGGTTTGCGACCACAGTTTAAGAAGTGCTGAAAAATGATCCTTCATATAGAAAACATTAATGCAAGTAGTGAGAGATAATCTGGGCTAGTAGATAGAGTACAGGTCTTGGAGTCAAGAGGAACAGATTTAAGTCCTGAATTAAGTCATTTAAACTTTCACTGTTCCAGGCAACTCTCTTAGACTTTATGTTAGAGATGAACTAGTGAGCTGTACTAGTGAAGGACATTTCCACACATAGAGTTCTCCACATTCCTGAAATCAGAGATCTGTTCTGCTCCCCAACAATAAATGGACAAACCAACAAAATAATATTGAAATTAAGGAAAATGCGTTTTCATAGCATCTTTTCCTTTCCCCAATAAAGATGGCACTGATGAAAATTTCAAACCAGAGATTTTATTCAATATTCCAATTGATTGATTGACATGAGTTGTACTGTATCTGGCTCCTTCCCTTTTGCCTCATATAACAGAATGAAACAAGTTTTAAAGAACCCATTGTCCAACAAGTTAGTGAGTTAAGGTGGCACAATGGTAAATACAGTCAAGTCCTGTAAGCTTCTTCATACAAATTCAATAAGTTCTAGATTTATGTAGGACACTATCAGTTGCTCAGATAAATGAAGAGAGCTTCTAAGCCAGAGGTTAGTGGCACAAATCAATAAACGGAAATATGCATTCAGTCCTTATGGTATTTCAGTAATAGGGTATTTGAAATTCACTGAACAGCTTTGCTATAAATCACCAACAGAAATCACATTAAAACCATGCTAGGCCTGTGACTTGAACTCAGAAATGAATGCCAATGGGTAGGAAAAATAAGACACTTTTAGGCACGTCATAGGAAAAGCCATTTGTTCCCAGTCACTAGTTTAAAAATTTTGCTTTTTAAAGTGAGCTCCCAACTCATGCTGGATCAAAGCCTACTCTTACCCAAGCTTCTCTCCTATATGAAACTTTTGAAGGATGCAAGAGTTTAACGAAGGGAAATAATATGCACATGTGATAGAAAATAAAATCTTGAGTAAATTAAGTATAACTTTGAGGAATATAAAGATTTTCAATCTCTAGAGCTAGAAAGTTCATTCAATACAATTCTCATTTTTTTAAAGGAAGAAACTAAAATGTAGATTAAGTGAATGATTTAAGATCACACTGGTAGTAAGCAATATACCCAGAAATGGAATCTAGAAGTTCACATTCCAAATCCAATGATCTCCCATGGTGCAATACTAAGTCATTGGAAACTCCAAGCAATTACAGAACTTTGGAAAAATGGGCTCATTATATATTCAGCATCATCTTCAATATGTTTTCTGCCTCTAAGTTCATGTTTTTGCTAATCTCTTTGCCTGCATGCTCTTGTTTTTCTTCATCTGCTGAACATCTAGTTTTTAAAGTGATATCCCAATATCACTTCTTCCATGAAGCATTTCCCGAACCCCAATGATTTTGTTGCTGTTCTGTCTTTTCAGTCATGTTCAACTCTTTGTGATCGCACTTGGGGTTTTCTTGGCAAAAATTCCAGAGTTGTTTGCCATTTCCTTTTCCAGCTTATTTTGTAGGTGAAGAAACTGAGGCAAAAAGGATTAAATGACTTTTCCAGGGTCACACAGATAGTAAGTGTGTGAGGCCAGATTTGAATTTAAGATTATGAGAATTCCTGGCTTCAAGCCAATCACTCTATCCACTGTACCACCTAGATCAGAGGTTCCCAAACTTATTTGGTCTACCATTCCCTTTTTGGAAAAAAAAAAAAACACAGGGTAGCTAGATGGTGCAGTGAATAGAGCACTGGCCTTGGATTCAGGATGACCTGAGTTCAAATGTGGCCTCAGACATTTAATACAAAAAACTAGCTGTGTGACATTGAGCAAGTAACTTAACCCCAATTGCCCTGCATTCTCCCCTCCAAAAAACAAAAAACAAACAAACAAACAAAAACCTCAGTGGCCCCCTGGTAATCTACTTTCTTTGACCCTTTATTTTATTTTTTTTTAAATTTGTGCCATTTCAAAAAAAAATATTTTTTTAAGAAAATTTAACAATTTTAAAGAGAATTTAACAATTTATTATAAATTTGTGCATTTTTTCTTGCATTAAAATTTTGATGATGCAATATTGTGTCATGTAACCATGTTTATTGTATTGTAAGCAAATCATTACACATACATATTCTTCCTGATGCATACACTGGACTCTCCAACAATGTGGGACACACTCACCTGCCAAAACTTGCTTGTTAAGACCTGTAGGCATCCTTGAATTCTGTGTGTTTGTTTGAAAAAAATTAATCACTATGATTTTAACTCTGTTACACAATAGATGAAACATTTACAAAATCTTATTCAAATTTTTCTTATCTTCCTTTCTTTCCTTGTCCTTCCATCACCCCTTTATTTTTATTCAATGTGCCCCCCAAATTGCATCTGAGGCTACTGTCATCCCCCCATTGTTCCAGCACCCCTAGGGGGGTGATATTGACCACTTTTAGAATGTCATTTGGGATGTTATTGACATTTTTCCTTAAATCTCCCCTCTTACATTTCCAACAGCCCTCTCTTTTGACACTCAAATGATTAGGAAATCCCCACTTACCATTGACCACTTAGCTGAAACTTGTAGTAGAACCAGGGTCAGGAAGGGTTAATTTGTGCTTCTTGGGCAGCAACGCCAACCCAATATTTGTTTCCCTTTCCCACCTTAGACTTAAAATACCTTAGGCTGTAAACTACCTAAGGGCAGGAACTACAATTGTGTCTAAACTTTGTATCTTTCAACAAATTGTAGGTACTGAAAAAATTATTAAATAAATACTTTAAGTCTCAAAGAGCAGCTGAAAGTGGTCAGAAGATTGTTGTCATCCCAACATAATGTTTCAGATTAAATTCAAGTTTTATAGATGTGACATCACAGCAAAACTTATTTTCTATTGGGCACTCCACAGTAAATTTCTGGGACAGATTCACCTGCATTTTTGCAAGCCACACTTGATATATCTAACATGACAGGATTTGAAACTTTCTAAGGCCTTCAAGGTAGTCTAATCAGGAGCCATTTGAAGCTCTTTGCTTATTGTTTTCAAGCATTAGTATTCTCCCCCTTTGTTCCACATATGCTAGCTATAGCTCTCCTCTGTTAGGCTGGGTTCATTCAGAGCTTGGAAGATAGCAAGGTCATGTGCATGCTCACTTCACTCAGTATTAGTTCATGTAAGTCCTGATTTTTCTGTTCTATCCTCCTGCTCATCATTTCTTATTGAAAAATAGTATTCCATTACATTAATATACCACAACTTGTCCAGCAATTCCCCATTGATGTTCTTTTAAACCCAAGAACAAGCAGCTCTCCTAAAGACTGCTGCTGTGAATAACTTTAAGGTTCTGATCACATAGTATAGTGAATTTTATTTATTCAACAGTAAACTAAAGGAAAACATTCACAGAAACCAAAGTACAACATTCACAGCAATATAACATAACAACTTATTACTAAAGTGGCCACATATTCTTAAACGAAAGATATTCAGTAAATCACAATCTGAATCAATCGATATAAAATACCCATCTAAAGTCTTCTTTCATCTTGATTGGAAACTGGCTTCCAATCATCCTTAACTCAGTCATCCTTAAGGAATAATCATCCTTAAGGGGTACAAAGCACAAAGGTTTCCCACCCCTAGGTTTCATTTTCTTAATCTCATCAATCAGCTCTAAGTACCTAAGTAAAGTTCCTTTCATTTTGACTCAAGAATGACTCCCCAACTCCTCTTCCATATTCTTGCCTGAATTCAGCCAACTGTCACCTGGATTCACAGATAAACAGCTCCCAGCTCCAAGTCCAACTCCACACATCATGCTTATCATAGTTACAACAATATGCACACACATTGCTGGCACCATCATCAATTCACTTTCTGCCTGTGAAATCAACACAGACCAGAAAACAGGGTTACTGTCTGAGAAATTAACACAGACAGAGGGACAGGGCTTTTGTCTGAGAAACCCAACCCAAATCATCAGTAAAGTCCCAGGACCACTGAAAACATCAGTAAAACCCTCCTTCAAGACTTCTGAAAAAAGACAACAGGAAAGTCCTCTTTCAGTGCTTCTGAAGCAGCAGTATGGTCCCAGGGCTTCTGTAACAGCAGCAACATTCTCTATCAGCAGATAGGTCTGATAAAGTAACACCACCACAGACAGAACAGACAGAAAGAGTGTAGGCACCACAGACATCCTTCCTTGTGTTCTGATCAGTCCCAGCTGGTGCTCAAGCTTTTATTTGCTCTTTTCCTTCCTGTTCCACCCTTCCTCTTATGTCCTTCCTGTTCTGGTCTTTGGCAAGTTTCTCCCACTGTGGGCTTCATAGGTTCTGTTTCTAACAAAGACTTGATATAAACATAGGTGAGGCTCAAAGGAACTTGAAGAGCTGAAACAAGGAGTTAAGCACCATTTTGCTTGCCATTACATCCCTCAATATACAATATACAAGCCTAGTAGTAGTATAGCTAGATTAAAGGGTATGCATAGTTTTATAGGCCATTCAGCATAGTTCCAAATTGCTCTCCAGAATGGTTGGATCAGTTTACAACTCCATCAACAATGCATTTGTGTTCCAATTTTCCCACATCTTCTCCAATTTACAGGACTTTTTTTTCCTTTTTGGAGGGGGGAGGGCAGGGCAATTGGGGTTAAATGACTTGTCCAAGGTCACATGGCTCGTAAGTCTCAAGTGTCTGAGGTTGGATTTGAACTCAGGTCCTCCTGACTCCAGGGCCAGTGCTCTATTCACTGCACCACCTAGACACCCTTTATAGGACTTCTTAAAGATTTACTATTCATAAAACAGACAGCTAGGTGTTGCAGTGAATAGAGTGCTGAGCCTGGAGTCAGGAATTCATCTTCATGAGTTAAAACACAGCCTCAGACACCGACTAGTGGGATGACCCTGGGCAAGTCACTTAATCCTGTTTCCCTCAGTTTCCTCATGTGTAAAATAAGCTGGAGAAGGAAACTGCCAACCACTCCAATATCTCTAAAGATTTAGATAGGACTGAAGAAAAACAATAATATGTAAGACAGTATGTTAAGCCCTTGGGAAACACACACACACAGCAATGAAGCACTCTCTGACTTGAAGGAGTATACTTACCTTCTTCTGGGCTATACATATACTGAGAAGTTTCAAGGTATGATCTCTGGTAAGGTAGGATGAAAGAGTAGAAAAAATTCCTCAACTAGGATTTGTGGGAACTGACTCTGAAACTTCCTCTCTCTACAATTATTGGCAAGGCACTAATCCTCTCTGAACCTCAGTTTCCTTCTTTGTAAAATGAAGGTAATAGGATCATAGATATAGAACTGGAAGGAAGTGATCTTAGAAGAGCTAGGTCGAGTCCCAGCCTTGTCATTTATTATCCATGTGAGCTTGGGCAAAATAGTTAAGCCATCTGGGTCTGTTAAATGAAGGACCTGGATTTGTTGACCTCTATAGCTCCCTTTAGCTCTAAAATTATCATTCTATGGTCCAGCTAGTTGGAGTCCCTCACTTTTAAAATTTGCTTTGCTTACTTCACAGGTTTGTGAGAAAACCACCCTTTTTACCTTAAAAGGTTATAAAAGTATAAGATATTATAATTAATGTTTCAGCCTTTCTCTAATACTTTCTTAGGCGTTAAAGTCACTCGTATAACTCTTTATTTGCCTGGGGTTCTTTTCTGATATATTATTTTCCAGTTTGCCCTCCTTAGACATGTTTATCCTTATGGTCATCCTACGCTTATCCCCACCCTGATGATAACTTTGTTTTCTTCTGCTCTGTTTCCATAGGTTTGTGCTTTCTAAGAAGTAAAAAAACCTAAACAAGTAAAAGTTCATGCTGTCAGGTATGAATTTGTCAAGTTGTTCCATAACCCAAATAAGATATATGAACTTAAATAGGCCTTCTAAAGAGAAGGCCATTACTTAAAGGAGTGACTCAAATTGAGAGAATTTCAGACATGTGGTAGACCAGCTGGGCAGATATTTTTGGCAGGATGAACATGGCAGTGCTTCTGAAATCATACCCTAAAGGCATCTGCAAGCACCTGGTAGTGATATTGACAAGAAGCACGAATAACAAACAAATCCACTTGACATGGAGTCATCAAAGATGAAGCAAGTCATTTTGAAAAAAAAAAAGACTTAGGACACCTATTGAAGGCTGACACCATCAACTAAGGCAGCCATTATTTCTTTTTTTTTAAATTCATTTACTTTTAATTTACATCATTCAATTCCACAATCCCTTGAGTTCCAAATTTTGTCCCCCTTACTGTCCCCTTCTTCCCACCATGGTGGCATGCAATCCAAATATAGGTTCTAAAAATACCTTCGCATTAAACATTAGACAAGTTGTAAAGAAGAGTTATAACCAATGGAGTAAACAAAGAGAAAGAAGGAACAAAACAAAATGAACACAAAAGAGAGAGCACAAGTAGTTTGCTTCAATCTGTATTCAGACTCTGTAGTTCTTTTCTCTGGATGTGGATATCCCTTTCTATCATGAATCTTTTTGAGTTGTCCTATAACCTTGCATTGCTGAGAAGAGCCCAGTCTATCAAAGTCAGTTGTCACAGGTATGATGTGTCTTTAATTGTGTATAAAGTTCTCCTGGTTCTACTCTCCTCACTCAGCATCTGTTTATATAAGCAGTCATTCTTTCAAGATACTAATTCTCAGTCTATCATGTGTCAATTAATTGAAAATTTGGGTGGGGAAAAATAACACTCCTATGAGTGTAGGATATAGAACTTGAAGGAATATCATAAATCATGTACTTTAAGCCTATCATTTTTACAGATGAGGCAACTGAGATGCAGAGATGTTTCAATGACATAGCCAAGGCAAACAAGTGGTAAGCTGGGACTGGGGCTGAAAACAGATACTCTGACTCCAAATCCAGTTTTTTTTTTTCTAAAACACTGTACTGTGGGTTCCAGGATCTTTCTGAAGCATAGAGTGAACCATGTCACTTCCACCCCACATACATATTAAGTTCTAGTGGCCACCTATTACCTCTTACTGAGGCCCAGATAGATTAAGTAACTCACCTAAAGAATCCAGTGAGTGAAAGAGCTGGAATTGGAACTCTGGCTCTCTGACTAAATCCATTGTTATTTCCAGTGCAGTCTGCCTCAAAAACATGCACAGATAAATATGATGCAAGGGAACATGTGATTAATACATATATCCCAATACATTTTATGAAAAAGAAGAGGATATAAATTCTTTCAACTAGGAGGAGCCAGGTAGGGAGGCATCACTGAGGGTTTAGAATCTAAATTGTATCCTGAAAGTAGGTGGAAACTGAGATACAGTTGGGGAAAGTCCAATCTTGTCAGGGTGGGAAGATATTAATGAAGGAACTGATGCAGAATATGACAGAAAAATAACTAATGACAGAGAATGAATCAGTTTGGATGGAAAGTGGAATGGTAGAGTACTTTGCATTTAGAAAGCACTTCTTCACCACAATTTTATTTGGTACCTAATGGTAGCTAATTATTGCCATTTATAGATGAGGAAACTGAGGCATAGAGAGGTTAAATTACTAGTCCTTTGTCACTAGTTCGTAAGCTTAGAATCAAATTAGAGTTCTCTGAGTCTGAGTTCAGTGTTCTATAGGAAAATTCTTGAATTTTGTACTGAATCTTGTAGCCTTCCTTGCATGACCCAGTTAATCCTTGCTGAGGGAATATCTAATCCAAAGAAACTGTGAAAGCAACTGGCACTGATTTCAGCAGAGTCTTGTATCAGGAGAGGCCATGCATTAGCGGAATCTTTTTTTTAACTTTAACTAGAAAAGAGTGGGAGAGAGAAATGCATCTCTCTGTAGTCATTTAATTCAATTTCTCACAAAGTGAATAACATATGTACTGAAAATCCTGATCTAAAGACCCTTTATCTCTAAAGTTCTACTTTATTAACTTATCCCTATTTTGAATTTGCTCATGTTATTATCTTTGCCTGAAATGTCTTCTCATCTTACCTCTACTTATTTATCTATATCTATGTATTAATTGTAATTTGTCCTTCCTTCTCAAAGAGGACCATGATATCAGGAAGATGATGGATGCCATGACTCACAATTGAATTAGATTTGAGTGAGAGGGGGCTGTGAAAAGTCACCAGCCTCACTTTTTCCTCCAGAGCTGTCTGGGTCTAGTAGCGAGATATTGATCAGGACAACTAGAGATGACCCAGGATGCAGTGGAAGACCTTGACCTTTTAAAGCCAAAGTCTTTGAGTTCCCATTTGTCTGAAGCAACACCTATTCAGTGATTATGCCTGTTTAAGAAGTGAGTAAAGGGATGGTCTCTTTAATGAAAAAAACCAAACAAACAAAAAACAAAAACAAAAAACAAAAAACCCTCAAACTGAGAGAGGAAGACCCTTAGAATAACTGGCTAAAGGAGAAACCATTACTATTTGTATTCACTCTAAGCCATCAGGACCCTAAAAATAACTGTGCACTGGTGCTTAGGCAGGGACCTATCATTGAACACCAATTGTGTGCTGGATGTTTGGGGGATTCAAAGAATAGCAAAATATAATTCTTATTCTAAAAGAGTTTATGATCTAAAATACTTAGGTGGTCAAAACATATCCATAGGAAATAGTTGAATACCTTAAGAAGTTCTCATTAAATACCAGTATGGGGGAAATGGATACATTCTATGTACATAACAGTAAGGGCAGGTGGATTTCTGTTTCATGGGCTGACATAACTAAACAATTAATTGATTACTGGCAAGATTTCAAATGAACCTATTTTCTATTTAACCCAGCAGGTTTGCAGAGAGCTTCTGCACTCTTTCCCTAGGCCTTTTCTCTGAGCTCATCCAGCTTTGATAGAACTTGTCTTACTTTCTATTGGCATTATTGTCAAGAATGAAGGATGACTTTTCTACTACAACGAAGCATTAATGTAAGATTTATCTCCTTTCCCCTACCTTCCACAGAAAAGTGTTCAGAAAAGAAATACAGAGTGACATCTAGATGGCACAGTGGATAGAGCACAGGCACTAGAGTCATGAGGACCTGAGTTCAAATCCAGCTCAGACACTTGACACTAGCTGTGCAACCCTGGGGAAGACACTTAACTAATTGCTTTGAAGAAAGAAAGAAAGAAAGAAAGAAAGAAAGAAAGAAAGAAAAAAAGAAAGAAAGAAAGAAAGAGAGAAAGAAAAAAGAAAGAAAAAGAAAAAGAAAGAAAAAAAGAAGAAAGGAAAGAAGGAACTAAAGGGAAGGAAAGAAGGAAGAAAAAAAAGCAATATATAACAATTGATGCTTAAAATATGAAAAACACACTATCTAGATTTGAAATATAGATGGTACCTCAGATTTAGTCCATTTCCCTCATTTCATAGATGAACAAGCTAAGAACCTAAATCAAGTCACTGAGAAACATCCACTGTGTCACTGTACAACTTTTTGTGCATGTAATTTGATGCAGGGGCTTTCTTCCTCTTGGTACATAATTGCATCCTTAAAGATGACTGCATGTTGTGTTAAAAATGCACACACACACACACACACACACACACACACACACACATACCCCAAAACACTCACCCATGAATGGCCCTAATTAACATCCCAGAAAGCATCAGGAGAGATTGGAAGCATTCTGAACACTCAATTACCTTCTGATCCCTCCAGGCAGTCATTTTTCCCATAAGTAGATCTGAGGCACTATGGTAGCAGACACCTTTAAGAACACTGTCACCCCTTTTGAGTCAGTACTTGTTGTATGACGCAGAGACTTTGATTCTCCATCACTGTCAATCTTGCTGCTTTCAAAAGCTCTAAATTAACTTTTATAAGGGAAAAGAAAAACCTTGCTGATGGCAATAAGAGGTTAATTTAAACTATTGTTTCTGTGACATGGTGCTGTTCCATGAGGTGTAATAACTTCATCAGACAGAATTCAAAACTTTGGGGCAAGAGAATTATGGCTTTTCAGGAGCTCAAACTACCTTTTGAGATGGATGTGAAAAAAAGATAATTGAAGAGTTCGAATTGTCCTTTGAGAAGATGTCTTAAAGCATTTTGGATCCAATCAGGCATTGTTTTAAATGAGAGGAGGTGAATTCTCAATGGAGCTATGTAAAATTGCCAATTTCCCAAAGTAAAAATAGTTTTGTAAAGGAAAATTCCATTCACCCAGCTGGGAAACCTCCCTTTCACTCTTAGAAGCCTTTGCACAGGAAACCAAGGACAAGTTTCGCATTGGTTTTGGTAAGCATATTGCTAAATTTTCAGAGGAAACTGATAAGACTTTAAATTGACCCCAAAGTATATATTTGGGGAAATTTTGAGTCTTTCCAAATAATAACTGGAAGAATTCTGACACAATAAACACTGTCCAACTGAAGAGTTCATTCTTATGAAGTGCTTTTAAATTTTACTTTAGAGAAAATATTGAAACGATTCTCTATGGACTTTTTCAATCACCTTCCCCTGCTCCAGAGCTTTCTGTATTCTTATTTATTCTCTCCTCTGTTTTTCTAGTCTCAGAGGCAGAAATGGCCTTCCTCCTTTTTAAGACTTAACCTTCTCAATAAACTTCAATGACTTCCTATTACTTCATATTACTTCCAAGCTAGAATAGAAAGTTCTCTGGTATTTAAAGCTCTTCAAAACCCATCCTCTTCCTATAGCATGAGATGTCCCTATATCATTGAGTGAGATGAGATGGCATCAAGAGGAAAGATGGGATTTATTAAAGACTATCAATCTATATTGTAGATTTTGGATAAAATATTAAAATAAATAAAGTATTAAACTATTTTAGGGACCTAGTATTTCAGTAGTTAGTCAGGAAAGAGTAGTTTCTGTCAAATTGCCTAAAAGAGAATTGCTTAAGACTAGGGGAAGGAGAAAAGGACTTCCAGGAGCTGTGATTTTACTCCTTTTGCTGTAGTATATGCTTAAATCTATATGTACTTGTGAGAAAGTGCACCCTCATTTGGTTTTATTCCAGTTATTATTACAATACCACTTTAGTAAATATCTCTAACAACTAAAAGCTAACTGAGAGTTTGGCCAATTGATAGCAACTGATAGGAGAACACATTTCATTGGGAGTTCCAGGGTTCTACTAGAAACACAACTTGCCTCCCCATCCCAACACATACACACACGCGCGCACACACACACACACACACACACACACACACACACACACACATCCTTTCGGGTTATTTCAAGAACATCGAAGTGAGAAATAGGTGCCTTCTTGGGACACAACATACCAAACAGTGTAAGGAATAGTTGAGAAGGTATCCCTAGAGTTTCCTTACGCTATCTTTCCAGTCTTCTTATACTTTACAACCTTCTATACATTCCAGGCTCTAACTATGGCCAACATACCATTCCTTGAACACTCCTCTTCTTGTTCCATCTCTGATTTATTTTCTGGCTATCTTCCATGCCAGCAATGCTCTCCTTTCTCAGCAACACCTTCCGGTTGCCTTATCTTCCTCCAAGACAGTTAAAATGACATCTTCTCCAGGAGGCCTTTCACTCCAACTACCATTGATTTCTCTTCCAAGATCATATGTCATCCCCCTCATGAAAATGGAAGCTCCTTGAGGGAAAGGACTGTTTTTACATTTTTTTGTATTCCCAGGGCAAAGAAAACTCCCAGCACAATGTCAGATGGATAGATAGATAGGCAGACAGACAGATGGAACATTTATTAAGCATTTAATATGTTCTAGGCAAGGCAGTAAATGCTAGGAACATAAATACAAATCAACACAACTGTCCCTACACCCAAGGAGCTTGCATTCTAATAAGGGATATCATATTAAGGAGAACTTACATTAAAAGTGGAATATGCAAGCCTGGTTGGGAAGAGATAGAAAATGAGTCCAGAAAGTCAGTCAGGATTGGAGTGAGCCTAGCAGGAGACCCTCACATAGCAACAGTTGTTGTTGTTTGTCCTTTGGTCTCAAAGATAACCATGAAATCAGAACTTAGAGCATAACCATATGGAGAACAGGGCTCAGAGGCTGGGGCATCCTCAGGGTAGTCCATAATAAGTGCTTAATAAAGGCTTTTCTGACCAATTGGTTGACCCTCAACCTGTTCCATCATTCTCATCCTCTATTGTCATTACAATGATTCTACTCTTTCAATTATCTGTCTCAGGCAAATGTCTACAAATGTTTTCAGTGTTGATGGCAATTCAGAACTGGAGCTGAGATTATATAGTTACAGACAAGTGAGGGAAGGCATAAAGGGAAAATTCAAGATTTTGTAAGTGGAATTAATTCAGGTTCCCCCAAATTGATTCCTGAATAGCTTATTTGGTTCACAGTGTAGATGTTTTAAGAACTAGCTCTCCAAAACACAAGACATACTTTTAAGTTTAATCAGCCTTATTAACATTTTCTTTATCACTTTCTTAAAGCAAGACAATCAATAAGATAATAAACAAGCCCTGATTTCTGGAATTTTCTAATTTCTGAGATGTAAATGAGCACATTGAAAACTTAAAAATTGGGTCTCTTAAGTACAAGCTGGTTCCAGTACACACCTGATTTCAGGTCTTCACCGTGTTTAAACAACCTTTGTGCTTTCATGAAGAGAAGTTTTGGTGGCTGTAACAAAGGACTGTTGGCTTGGTTGAGCATATCATTCTACCAAATACTCTATAATAAGAACATTTATGCTTTTAGTGGAAGTAGTTGTGATGGAAGGATTGAAATAGGAGGCAAATCTACATTCATAAAACTGTAGTTTTGATTTTAAATTCTCATCTATTGTAAACATGCATTGGTACAGAGTACACTGGGAAACATCAATAATTTTCCATTATGTTAAAATCAATTTCAATTTTCCATGACAACAGCAGATTTTTGTTTAAAATTACAGACCTAAGTTAGACCAAAATATTTATTTCAATGCTCTATTAAAATCACATTTTCTGTCGGACAAGAACTCAATTCAACTTAACAAATATTTTAAAAAATCACTTTTTACATGCAAAACAAAATATTAGGCTCTAAGGGCACAAAATTATAAAAGATATGGTTCTTACCCTAAGGAAGCTTACAGTCTATTGGGAGAATATATTTTAAAAAACGCACACACTGAAATAAGGCAGAATCATATAGTATATAGGAGAAGGTTCTGTTAAAGTACTTTAAGAAATATGAAAAGGGAGAGGTTGCCTTCATCTAAAGCAGGGGTTCCTGTTCATTTGTACCCCTTCTCTCGTACCCATCATTCATACACCTGTTAAATTAATAGTTTTCTTTAAAACAAAACAAATAAACAAACCCAAAGAACTAGTTCACTCTCCTGCTCAAAATTCTTCAGTGACTCCCAATTGTCCCTAGTACAAAATACAAATAGCTCTTTTTTGGTAGCTGAAGTCCTTCGCTATCTTGTTCCTACCTATTTTTCCAAATATTTCATATTACTTCCTTTCCTTCATACACTATATGGGCTAGCCAAAGCAGCCCAGTATCTATCTGTTCCCTGAAATCATCATGCCATCTCTCACCTTTATTTATCTGTACAAACTCTTCTCCAACCATAGGATGCAGTCCTAATCCTTAGAATACAAAGCTTTTTGTATATTTCAGCACATTTTAAATTCCTATACAAAGTCTTTTTCTGACCACTCCCTCTGCCTTTGGAAATGATTAGTGTTCTCTCTCCTCAAATTACTTATAAATTTTTCCAGCTTTAGCACATAGATCCTTAGAAGCTCTACACTTAGAAGCTCCTTTAGAGCATGTCTTCCTTTCTTTTACCCCTGGTTTGTTGTTGGTAATCATTGCAGTTATGTTCAACTCTTTGTGACCCCATTTTTGGGTTTTCTTGGGAAAGATACTGGAATTGATCACTATTTCCTTCTCCAGCTCATTTTACAATGTGTAACTGCTGCAAAAAGGGTTAAGAGACTTGGACAGGGTCATATAGCTGCTAATATCTGAGGCCAGCTTTTAACTCATGAAGATGAGTCTTCCTGATTCCAAGCCTCAAGCTCTATCCATTGCCCCACCTAGTTTCCCTTTTTCCCATTGATCTAGATAGAAAAAGTGAGAAATCACAGAAGGGAAGAATTGTTCTTTGGTGAGAGGTAGTTTAGGGAAGTCTTCCATGAGGTAAGAGTTGAGTTAGGTTTTAAAGAGGCAGACTAATATTGGAGATAGAGAGGAAGTTTGCATAGCATAAGATTGTAGATTTAGAGATGGAATGGATCTGAGAGATCATTTAGTATGATCCTCTTATTTGACGGAATACCATATTTTAAAGACAATTTTTATCATAATCATTTAAAAAGCAAATTGCACTGAAGAAAAAAAAAATGAGTATGTTCTCTACAAGGAAAGAACCATATAAAGAACTAATCTATATTTTTTGTTTGTTTTGTTTTTGTTTTGGGGGCCAATGATGTTAGAAGAAAAACAAAATTTGACTTGGGTTTGCAACACCCTCCTGATGAGTAGATGGGATTTTGAGATACTAAATGCTTAAAAATGAGAACTTCTTCTATGTTTGTGGGCAGAAAGAAGAAACTCATAGACATTAGAAATCATCAGAGTTGGGGCAAGAAGAGAAGACCAGAGCAGAAAGAAGGGACAGAGAAAAGAAAAGGATTTTAAAAATTCAAAAATAAAATATAATAATAATTGGTATTAATTATATAATGTCTTAAGTATTGAAAAATACTTACATACTTTATGTCATTTGGGCCTCAGAACAACCCTGGAAGATAGATCACTACCTCTGTTGAATAGATTCAGAAAGAGAAGCTGGGACAGATTGAGTGACTTGCCTGAGATCACAAAAGTAGTAAGTGTTTGATTTACGATTTGAACCCCAACCCTCTGTTTACTGTACTACCTAGTAGCCTCATGGTTTATTCTAATTACTGCTTACTGTCTGACCTTGGACAAACAACTTAATATTTTTGATTTTAAGTTAGATTAAACGTTCTATATGGTTCCTTCTAGTTCTTTTACCCTATGGTCTTATGATAAAAGGTAGATACTTTTAAAAATTACACTCACAAATAAGAGTGGCAGAATTTTAAAAAGTAAGTACAAACGAGTGAGTTTGTTCACTGCAGAGAGATAAACAATCTTCTTTCAAAAGAGTCATAGGGGCGGCTAGATGGTGCAGTGAATAAAGCACCGACCCTGAAATCAGGAGGATCTGAGTTCAAATATGACCTCAGAGACTTAACACAAAACTAGCTGTGTGACCTTGGTCAAGTCACTTAACCCCAATTGCCCTGCCTTCCCTCCTCCAAAAAGTTAAAAAAAAGAAAAGAAAAAAAGAGTCATAGAGTCATACATCTAGAGCTAGAATGAACCATATAGGTCAGTTACTCAAATCTCATTTTGCTAATGAGGAAACTAGTATGTATTGTTCTAATTTCATAAATGAGTTAATGGGATCACCTTACGAATAGAATGTAGAGAATTGAAGGGGGGGAAAAGGAGGAAGGGCAAACCAGGGAACTAAACCAAATGATTTGACTATCCATTATGTATAGATAGACAGATATAAATGGATACACAGAGAGATAGACATGGATAGAGGCATGTAAACACATACATATAGAAACATATACATGTGTGTATGCATATACATACACATATATACATATTCATGCATGCATACATGTATATGTGTGTGTATCTCACTACTTTAATTCAAGTAAATAACTTTTAGGTGATATTTCCCAGGGAAAAACAAGTGAAATTAATGAGAAAAATTATCTCCTTGAAACCTAATGAAACGATCATTTCAGTCTTCCTGCAATCCAACTTTCTGGACTGAATTCTTAATGATGAAAGCATAAAGAGGAAAGAGCAAATGGTAAAGCCGATGAGAAGCACTGAGAACATGAGAGGAAATAGAGGTGAGCTCTCCTGGGGATAGGCTAGCAATGCTCTAGAAGAACTATGCATGACAGATCTATGGAAGCTGAATCATAAGGGCAGAAGAAAGACTCCAGAAATCTGGTAGTCTAAATCATCTCAGAGGAAGATGTAGAGATCTTTCATTTCTGGGTTATACTGATTTTTCCAATTTACATGCCATCTTAAATGGACAAAATGGCCATATTTATATTGAGGTTGAGTACAGTTCACTTGTCTAGTTAATAGGTAAGGCCCGAGGGAGCAAAAAGACAAACTTATAACACTTAAAATTATTTCCCTAGGACCCTGTAGGAATATATTATTATTTCTCATCTGACACTTCAGCGTACAGAAGGGCAGTATTGATCTTGGAAGAAATAGCATAATTAGAAGATTTTCTGAAGAGCTAGATTTTTAAAATTCATTTTGCAGCTCTCTCTGAGGATCTTTTGTTCTCTTGAATAACACTGAAAATAAAACCCAACAGAACAGACCCATGCCTCTGCCGAAGGGGAAAATGTTTGGCACAAAGTAGAAATTAGCTATCATAGTTAGTATTTCACAATGCTGGGTAATATATATGGAATTTCTAAAGTATTCTTTAATGAATGATGAAACCACTTTAATACCTAAGAAAAGAATCAGTCTTCAAACACATTTCAAAGATTCAATTTAATTTGATTTCTCACATTTCCTGTGGCATCATAAAGGAAAGGACTACAACTGACACTGCAGAAAGAATTTTAGACAGACTGGAAAATGACCAGACAGTTTAGATCCACAGACAATGCTCTGCTTTAAAATTTTGTTAACTACTACCCTCAGATGCTGAGAGCAAACAAAACCAACAGTTGTTGGACTGGAACTGACTTGAGGAGATGGAGGGCAGCCAATAATTCACAGGCAGACCCCATCCTTGGGGATGACTGTCTGGCAAATTTGTCATTCATGTCTTTGTAAGGGATTTCTGATGCTGCTAGACTTGCAAGGCATTTTAGATCTCAGCTGGAATAGTTCTAGTATATTGACTCGTTGATCTTGTATCAGGAGTAAAACAGATCAGCTGTCTTCTTAGCACTACTGAGCTACCACACATGAAGTTAGAACAGTATTAAAGTAAAGAAATACTGCGGGAGGAAGCCAAAAAAGACAGATCCTCTCCTTAAAAGGGGATTTTCAGGACCACAATTAAAGACAAAGATAGTTAATACTCTGAAGGCAGGATTATCAAATCCTTAGTGATCTAAAAAGTTGCTATGATATTTAAAAATAATAATGAGTAAAAAGGATGATTTGCTGAGCATAAAAAAGAAATATGGTTCATTTCCTAATGGCTTATCATAAGTGAAGGTGAAAAAAATACTTGTATTAAGTTTTTCTTTCTTTTCTTCTGTTAATTCCACTTACTGACCTCCTGCTTTTTCTCTATTCTTGAAAATTGTGGGGAACAAAGCATGAAGGTAAATTGAGATTCACAGAGGATTCCATGATGTTCCTCCAAAAATGTTCACTTATAGAAAATTCTTGAGCATAGAAAAAAAATCTTTGGTCGCCCTAATCAGTACTAACTAGAAAGATGCAAAACAAATCAGGACTGCCGTGTTCTAATTTGTTTCAGTCTTGATGAACGATATTAGTTATCTGGCATTTATATGGCTCTTTAAAGTTTGCAAAATGCTTTTCAAATACCATCTCATTTTATTCTCATTATAACCCTAGAAATGTGTGCAATTATCATACCTATTTTATAGATGAGGTGCCTGAGGAAGACAGAGCTAAAGTGACTTCTCCAGGGTCACAAAACTTGTAAGCATTCTGAGGCTAGATTTTGACTCAGTCTTCCTCAAAACAGGGAGCTCTACCTTTAAGCACCTGCCACATTTAAAACCCTATATAAGTGGGCGCCAAACTTGCTTTCCAGACTTTTTAGATATTACTCCCCCTTTTTTAGTTTACAATTCATCTAAACTGACCTTCACTTTGTTCCTTATTCACAAAAGCCCACCCTACACTCTCCATACTTCCCATGCCTGGAATACACTGTCTCAGAGTACCCTTCTTCCTTAAGCATGCAGCTTAAGAACTATCTTCAACATTGCCTGCAATCTCATCCTCTCAACTTCCAGAGCCCTTTGTTAGAAACTACCTTTAATTTAAAATGCTTTATGCATATTAATGTATGTATTTACTAATTTTATATTTATGCTGTATATATTTTAAAATATACTTGCTATCTCCTTGGATAGAATGTAAGTTCATTGAAAATGGGGGTTTTATTCATTTTTTGTACATATATCACTAGAGCCTGGGACATCAGAGGTGTTTAATGAATACTTTTTTGAGGGGCTGATGACTATCACCCAATTGAGGTCCTAAACCCTCAGTCCTGGAATGAGACAGCCATTTTCTGCATTATGAAAGAAATCAGTAAAATGTAGACTATATTCAAGAGTCATCGTAACAGCAATGACATTCCTACTTGGAAAATCCACAGGAAGAGAAACTAAGGATTTATCTGATAGGCTACTGTATGAATTCCAGAGGTAAAATAACATTTTTTTTGTTTACACTTTCATAGATGATCTTTGTGAGCTCCTATGGTTGAAAAAAATGGTGATTAACCCTAAAATAAAACACTTCAAGTTTAGTTTGGCCATTAAATGACAGTTATACAATCTACTATACAATCCCTTCTATCTTGTTAAGAACTACAAAACCTTATGCTGTATTAAAATAGCTTTTTATAACCCAGATTCATTTTTACTTCACAATTCCTAAGATTGACTAATAAGAACCTAGATTTAGGTAGGAACATATATAAGAATAAATAATTTGCATATGTGAGAATATTTCATATTTATGTGACTTTATTGTCAGGCACGTTAAAAGTAAAACCTCAAAACAGGGGACAAGGTAAACACTTCAAGTGTTGTTTTTGAATTTTTTTTTTAAATTGCAAACCATGAAGAAACAGGAACATTTTAAAATACAAAGACTAACAGGTAAGAGGATTATATTAGAAATTGTAAAATTCTATTAGATGTCTGATACATATGCATATACACAAAGCATGTATATATATGCATATTATAAATGTTTAAATTATATAGACATATAATTTATACATATAACTTAACAAGGTAATAACAAAATTGCTCCATTAATATCTATTTCTGCAATGACATTTTTTTTCTTCTTTACATTTAAGTAATATATTACTGGGACTTAAAAAAAAAAAGGTCTACTATTACCTACTCATCTCCTAATACTGTCATCCTGAGAAAAATCTCCACACTCTTGTGACAAATATATATATAGTCAAGCAAAATAAATCAACACATGATGAGGATCTTGTACATATTGTTCGGATCCTGAGATTTTGAATTGGTTTACATGAGGGACTTTTTCTTAGGTACTTTTAATGATACACTATGCATTATTCCTTTTCTTGAAGAGACTAACCCTTGTTTGTTATGGTTTGTATTTTGTATAGTCAGGTAGAATAATATCTTGTACAAAGCAGGTGCTTAATAAATGCTAGTATATTTGAGTTCACCATCTCACTGGCATGAAAGAACTCTGACTGCAATACTTATGCTGGAGTTCTCCATAAACACATTTTTCCAGAAAGCAGTTCATAAAAAAATAATGTTAAGAAAAAGCCAACTTGTGACTATTTTAGAATCCTGTTCAAGAGGCAAGAAGACATAGTGGGAAGACAGTTGACCTTGAAACCAGAAAATATTAATAAGGTATGAAAAGTCATGCAAAACATTTTATAAATTATATCTCATTTGAAGCTTGCAACAACCCTGGCAGGTAAGTTATTTAGTTAGTCCCATTTTATAGACAAGGAAACTGAAGTAGAGAGGAGATAAATGATTTGTTTAGGGTCATATGACTAATAAGTGTCTGAATTTGAGGTCAGATCCCCCTGATTCTGTGCTCTGTTCTATCTAAGCCACAAAATAACTTATCTGGTAAATAGAGTGAGAGCTCAAGATAAGAATAATCATTGGCACAAGTGTGCTTGTCTGCCATGTGTGCATATGACACGGGGAGTACTATAGAATCCCTATGGGAACAACAGCTGTATTTTAATAATTATAAGTTCATACTTGATTTTTTGACATATGAAATGATATTAAATATAATTCCTGTTCCCAAGGAGATTATACCAGTTTTCCAGAGTATCAAAGTTTGGGTGACCCAAAGAACACTGAAAAAACAATAATAACTCTCATTATATATAGTGTTTGAAAAATGCTTTACATATCCTTTTCCCCCTCACAATAACCCTCCTATTTAGGTGTTATATTATCCCCACTTTTCAGATGAGTAAATAGATTGAGGGTGGGGAGAAACAAGCATTTATTAAGTGCCTAATATGTGCCAGGCACTAGATTAAGTGCTTTACAAGTTACATAACTTGCCTGAGGCTATATGTCTCTTTAGGAAGGCAGGGTTGCCGAGTGGAAAGAGAATTAATTCTGTTGTTGGAGGACCCAACTCTGATGCTTACTTACAACCTTTATGACATTGGGGAAGTTACTTAACTTCAGAGGCATTTCCTCACCTTAAAAAAAGATGGAGGTTGGATAAGATGGCTTCTGAGAGCTAATCCCCCTGTAGAACTAGGATCCTTTGAGCTCAATTCTTCCTGACTCCAAGTTCATTCAGTCCATCACAGTATTAAGTAAGTGATGGGCTTTATTAAGTTGCTAATACATTTCCAGTGATGACCTCTGTGAATGAAATAGGTTAAGGGATGTCAGCAAAGATATGAATGGTTGGGAAAAGAAAATGAACTACTCAATGGGAGAGAGTGGAATTAAACAGATGTCCCATCAAAGTACTACTAAATGGTACCCAAGAAATGTTACAAAAGAACTTTAGGACACTAGATAGATCTTCTGTGGAGGTTTCATTAGAATGGAAAAGAACTACACAGAATCAGGATAAAACATCACTGTGCCTAATACTTCATCTCCCACTTCACTGTCTTGGCTCAGAACATGCACCATTCATGGACATGCATGTCTTTTCTTTTCACCTCTGCCTCTAAGAAATGATAGCTCCCTTTGAGGTCCAAGTCAAATGTCACTTCAAGAGGACTATCTTCATTCTGTATTTGTTGGTGCTTCTCTCACCCTATTCTATCCCCCAAATCACATTAAACAAATTCATAAACATTTATTAAGGACCTATTATGCATGCCAGGCACTGTACTAAGTGGTGCACACATTTTATATTTTCTCATCTATGCAAAGATGTCAAAGCTCAAAAACTCCTTGAGAGCTGATTGTCTAGGTTTTGTCACTTCATACACAGACCATGTTCCTATAAAGCTGAACATGTGCAGGTCTCCTGAAGACTGCTGGTGTGAATAACTTTAAGGTTCTGATCACATGGTATGGTGAACTCTTTATTTATTCAGCAATAAACTAAAGCAAAACATTCACAGAAACCATAGTATAACCTTCACAATAATATCACAGAACAACTTATTACTAAAGTGGCCACATAGTCTTAAACAAAAGATATCATTCAGTGAGTCCTTAGCTATCATCCTTAAGGAACAATCATCCTTAAGGGATACAAAGTACAAAAGTCTCTCACGCCTAGGTCATAGTAAATCATGATCTTGTCAGTCAGCACTAAGTACTCAAGGAAAGGTCCTTTCATCTTGATTCCAGGCTGACTCCCAAACTCCATGGTTCCTCTTGCATGCTCCCAACTCTTGTCTGAATTCACGCAACCATCACCTGGATTCACAGATAGGCAGCCCCCAGCTCCTGGTTCAATTCCTCTTTCAACCCCTTGTCCAGCTCTCAGTCCAGCTCCACACATCAAACTTAACAGAGTTACAACAACATTCATACATATTGCCAGCACTATGATCAATTTACTTTCTCCCTGTGAAATCAACACAGACCAGCAGAGAGTGTCTCTGTCTGAGAAATCAACACAAATCATCAGTAAAATCCCAGGGCCTCTGAAAATATCAGTAAAACCCTTCTTCAGGACTTCTGTAAAAAGCAGGAAAGACCTCTTTCAGGGCTTCTGAATCAGCACTAAGGTCCCAGAGTTTCTGTAACAGCAATGTCCTCTATCAGTAGACAGACAAAGTGCCAGCACCACAGTCATCCTTCTTCCCAATTCTGCTCAGTCCCAGTAGTGCTCAAGCTTTTATATCACCAGCTCCTTCCTTCCTGTTATGGTCTTTGGCAAGTTCCTTCCACTGTGAGCTTCATAGGTTCTGTTTCTAAAAAAGACTTGATATAATCACAGGTGTGTCTCAAAGGGACTTCAAGAGCTGAAAAAAGGAGCTAAGTACAATTCTGCTTGCCATTACAGTGCCTTAACCTAGCACTTATTGAATGCTGACTGAATGAATGTAGAAAGGAAAGAATGTTGGGCTTGGAAATAAGCAACCTCTGTGTGTGAATCTTGGAATAGCTATTTACTACCTTCAGGTCTTTGTATGTCATTTAACCTCTTTGGCCTATAGTTTTCTCATATGTAAAAAAGGGGGGTTTTGGATGAGAAGATACCCAAAGTTCTTTCCAACTCTAAACCTGTGGTCCTAGAGAATGGATGAGAGAAGATGTGTATCATGTGGAAGAAATAATCTCATCAATGAGATCAACAACCTAGTGAAGTAGAGGTTAATAGAATATGAAAATGGAAGGACCTTGGAGAGCATTTAGCATGAACCCTTCATTTTACTTCTGGCACAAATTCTGTTTTAATATATTTGATACTTGGTTTAAAAAAAATTGCATCACTAAAACAAGAGGTTTTAAAGAATTGATATGTACAAATAATTCTCCTCTATCAAAGTACTGGGTTTTGGGGTAGATTTCCCCCCCCCCCATTTAAGCTCTACATAAAAGGAAGCAGGTGTTGGAGTATTTTGTTCATGCTTTTAAATATTTAGTAGAGTCATTAATTTTGCACAGCACATATGCATACATTTCTAGCCAAGCAAAACTGAGCCACAGAAGTCCTAGCACTTGTCCCATAGACTTTTTGTTGACAGAATTTCCCCTCATTGCTTGTCTATTAAATGAATATACCAAAGGCAGGACAAACAGAACTGTGGTACCTAATGGCACTCAACATGTTACAGAGATAAATACTGATAAAAATATCATTAATCCTCCTAATTCATTTCTCCTTCCCTTCTTGTATTTGTGAAGAGTAGAAAATGAGGAAAAAATATTTCCTTCCCTCATATTTTAAACACCAGATAAATAGCTGACTTTAAATGTTCTAGGTTGCTTTTTCAATGTTGCCTGTAAATGATGTTTCTTGATTCTCCTTCTCTTTATTGCTTTGTCCTCCTCCACCCACCCCCATTATCCTTTTAATTAGTACCTCCATCAAAGGGCAGAAAGAGCAAAGTTGAAGACATGAAATAGAATGAGAGCAATAGCTCATTTGCCAGACCATATCAAAGAATATGAGGTTTTACAAGTTAGGGGGGAAAATCAGAAAATTAAGGTAAGCCCTGTAAATGCTAAGATTTCTCAAAAATGTTGACTCTTGTAAGGAAATATTTATACAATAGTTTGCACACAAACAATGCCCTTTTAAATATGACATTTGATATAATGGGTCAGCTGGGTGGCATAGTGGAGAGAGTGCTGGTCTCTGGCATCAGGAGGATCTGAGTTCAAATGTGACTGAAGATACTTAGGAACTGTGTAACTTTGGACAAGTTACTGAACCCTGTTTGTCTCAGTTCCCTCTTCTGTAAAATGAGCTGGATAAAGAAACAGTATCTTTGCCAAGAAAACCCCAAATGGAGTCATGAAAAATTGGACACAACTAACTGATAACTATCAAATTTGCACACCATCCACCCACCTTGCAGATATTAACCCCTCCACATTTTATAGGATCATTAATCTAGACTCAGAAGGGACCTTATCTAGTCTAAAGTCTTCATTTTACAGAAGAAATGGAAGCTTACAGATGTGAGGTGAATTCTTCTAGTTACATAGGTAGTAAGCAGTAAGATGAACATTTAAACCCAGGACCTCTGATTCCAAATACAAATTTCTTTCCAATACACTGCATCTTAGTATATCATATAATTCTTATACTTATCTTTCTGCAAATGCCTTTTGTAGTAGAAAATAAAACAAAACTGAAAACAAAGGGGTACCCACTGGTCGAGGCAATATCTTAAATTGTAGTATGTGACCAAATTAAATAATGAATCTAAGAAATGAAGAATGTGGATAGTTCAGAGAAACTTAGGAAGGCTTGTAAAATGGGTGAGTACAGGCTATCAATCAGTGTGGCTATAAAAATTGTGGTACATGAATGTAATGAAATGTTTCTGAGCTACAAAAAAAAATTACAAAACTTGATTCATGCAGAGGAGCATGGAAAGACTGTAATGGCAAGCAAAGTAGTACTTTGCTCCTAGTTTCAGCTTTCCTTTGAGTCTCTCCTGTGATTGTGTCAAGTTTTCATTGGAAACAGTATATACTGTGTTGCCCTTCAAAGGCCCAAGGGAATTTGGAAACCTTCTCTGCCCTTTTTTCTATTTCTCATTATGATTTTTTTTTAATAGGGAATGGCTCACTGAAAAGGGGAGCAGGGAAATATAAACAATGTAAACATAGACATTATCAACAAAATTTATTAAAAAAAAGAATGGATACAGAGCTAAATAAGCAGAATTAAGGTAATACACATATTCAAATTCTTTACAGTAATATTCTTTCATATGCATATGCTCTAAAACATTTCAAAATTATTATCCCTTATTTTAGTTACAGTTTTTTATCATAGCAGATAAACCGTTATGAACATTTTTTGTACACATGGGTCTTTTCCATCCATAACTTCCTTGGGACATAATTCCAGTACTAGGATCTCTTTGTTAAAGTAATGTTTTTAGTAAATAAAAGTGCGATGTGTAATAATTTTTCTTGAACAATCCTTAATTGTTTTGAGAATGTTTAGACCAACTTACAGCTTTACCAATGAATTAACATTTTGGGCAGTACCAATTAAGACATGGTCCCTGCCATTATGGAGTTTGTAGTCTAGGCGTGTGAGTGGAAAAGACCTGTATACGTATACAAGTATACAGAACATAAGAAGTATAAATAACTCTGAAGAAAGCATTAAGAGGATAAGAACAAAGACGCACAGTAGATGCTTAATAAATGCTTGTTGACTAAAGGAGATCCATTAAAATAATCCTTTCTAGTTCTGGGAATCAGTTAAGACTTTATTGACATAAAAAGTATTATTCGAACACTTTATGCCTGGCTATTTCCTCTACCTCTTTACACTCTTATTTGATGTTTCTGATATTTTCTAGGATGGGAGCCAGATAAACATTATTGTTTTTGTTCAGGTTTTTTTTGTTTGTTTGTTTTCTGTTGTACTTTTCTTCTCTGGTAGGTAAACTGCCACCCTATATCTTGTCTAAAACCAGGCCTACACATTTCTTCCTCACCACTGTCAGACCATGGTTCCTGCTCTCTATCATTGGTTCTTATCCCTTGATCATCAAACAAACTTGGACATAACCTTGCACACACTCTGCACTCTAAAACGCAAACTTTAACTTTATTTTATTTAGAATTGGACTCCTCCTCACCTCCCAGCCATTTTCCTCTTTTCTTCCTTCCTTCCTTCCTTCCTTCCTTCCTTCCTTCCTTCCTTCCTTCCTTCCTTCTTCCTTTCTTTCTTTCTCTTTCTTTCTTTCCTTCTTTGGTCTCCCTATCTCAAACAGGCTGGAAGTACAACAGGCACTCCCAATCTGATACCACCTCTAATTGGCATGGAAATACTTACTCACATATACTAATCATATTAGCACCAGAGTTAGTCTTTTTGTCCTGAAGCTCTATATTCCTGAGCTCCAGCAACCCACCAACCCCAGCCTTACCATATCACACAGCCTGGCTCCCAGTGATTTCCAAACCATGACACCATGAGGAACCATGGCTCCATCTTTCCATTATGTGATATGTTGTCTTCTTCCATTAGAAAGTAAACTCCAAAAGGGCAGAAACTATATTATCTTTGTCTTTATCCCATATACTTAACACAGTGCCTAGCAGCTAGTAAGTGCATTATCTTTTCTAATCTACCTATTTTTCTAGCTTTGTTTCTTATTATTCCTCTTTCCAAAATCGGTGATTTGGATGAACTGAAGTATAAATTATTCTACAAATTCATTCCATCCCCAGGTACTATCTTTGTGCATTCTTTTAAGCTGTCCCCAATGGCTGCTATGTGCTGCCTCCTCCTCTTCACTTCTTAGAATCTTTGCCTTCAATCAAAGCTCAGTTAAAATGCAGAATGTTTCATGAAGATTTCCTAGATGTCCCCATTAATTAGTACCCTCCATCCTCAATTTTACTTGTAAATAGTATTAAATAAGCTATTTCCTCTTTATCTTTGTATACCTAGAGCCTAGTATAGTGCTTTGCAGAAAGAGGAAACTTAAAGTTTGTTGAATTCAAGGGAATTAGAATTATGGAAAAAAGGTTACTGATTTCAGTGAACTGCTTTCAAATTAAGACATGAAGACCCCTCCTATTGAATATTTTATGAGAGATAATTTGGACACTTCTGCTCCCCAGTTCATAACTATTCACCTTGGTTAGATGAGACTATACTAAGGGTGGAGTCTGTCCTTCAGATACCAATGTGTCTATTATTTGATATACACAAACATTTGATCCCTCCAGTAGATCATAAGTTACTTTCAAAAAGGAATCTGCCATAGATAGATAGCTTCTACCTACCCCACATTAGTTTTCATTGATTGCTCGATAAGTATAGGTTAATCAATAATTATTCCAATTTTAGCTGTTCCTTTGGAAAACTGCAGTTGTAATCCTATGAATGCATAGTTGGAACACATCTGCACTACTCACAGCAATGAGAAGTGTTGTTTGGGCAAGT
The DNA here is from genome assembly GCA_028627135.1 of Pseudochirops cupreus. Classification (NCBI taxonomy): domain Eukaryota; kingdom Metazoa; phylum Chordata; class Mammalia; order Diprotodontia; family Pseudocheiridae; genus Pseudochirops; species Pseudochirops cupreus. The sequence goes on from CM053583.1 coordinate 329,759,883, forward strand.
GTCTTAACCACAACTGGGCTTCACTTTTCTCATCGGTAAAATGAGAAGCCTTGTCTAGATGACCTCTTGGGTCCCCTCTAATTCTTTAGCTATGAGTCAATGATTCTGTTAGCCCTATATTTTTCTACTGCACAGTAACTGCAACATTATCTGTGGAAAATCATACTAAAAACAATCCATATAAATGTTTATAGCATGAATAATGGTTTCTTTGTATATGAAATATAAACGTTATAAATATTTTGAATCAGTATGAATTTCGCAAACTCTTTCAAGAATATGTAGTTTGGTGTCATACATGCCAAAGGATTCTTCCTTTCAACTGAACAAGTGAGATTTGGCTATAAAGAATGAGTTTTTAATAGATCATTATGTTTTTCATGGAATAATTTAAAATGGTATTAAGCTATTTTTATTTTTAACTGAAAGTTGAAGAGAAATTAATGTTATTTAATATTAAAATTTCTAGAAATAGTCATTAAGTAATTTGTGTAAATTAACAACTTACGCTAAAATATCTACATTATGAGTGGACACACATTATTTATACATACATACAGACAGACAGATAGATAGATAGATAGATAGATAGATATGTATGCAGAAAAATGTTAATATGCCATATCTTTAAACTAGAGTACAGAGGAAGAAATGTAGGCCAGTATCTATAATTTTAGCATGATCATTAATGTTAACTAAACACTAAAATATGTTGAAGTAGTACATAAAACATTGTTTCAGATCTGGTAGCTAAATGAGAAATAGGCAGTATTTTCCCAAGTATTAGACTCACAATCATTTCATAAATCCTCTACATTTATCCTTTCCCCTTGTAACAGTAATGAGATTTGAAGTTCCTTTTGTATGGCTAAACTAAGAGGTACTTAGCAGTTAGTTCAGATTAAGCCTCTGTTAAGGAAACAGAAAGTATAAACTCCTGTCTCTTGCTGCTGCTGCTGTAACAGGAAGGGGCTGAACAGGGAGGGACAATACTGTATATAAGGAAAAACCCAGAGAGGGAGAATCAGATCTTCTTGGAGCAAACCCCATGGAGGGAGAAGTTGTTGCCACTGGGGAAGCTGAAGAGGGGCCAAGGAGGCTGTAAAGGAAAGCGCCGCCCTCTCCCACCCAAATCCCCAGGTTGGAGAGAATGATTTTGATTTGGAAAACGTGGATGGAGCGATTTTGTTTCGGGAACCAGCTGAAACTTCTGCTGATTCCAAGGGCCAGCCAGAGCTGCCAAAGACTGAGGAAGCATGATTGTGATGCTGGTACTTTATATGAACCTGTTTGTTGCTTTGTTAAGCCTTATCTTCCCAGGAACAGAGACTTTGAAGGATTTGAGATGGATTGGACACTGTGAGCTCCAATGTGGAGCAGGAGCTGCCCAGAGAGTTGGACAAGGACCTGGGAGCTGTTTGCCTTTGAACCCAGGTGACAGTTTGGTGAATCCAGGTGGGATCTGGGATCATGGAAGGGGATCCAGGGAATCTGAGAAACCACCCTGAGTCAAGCTGAAAGAAGACTTTACTTGAATACAGTGTACTGACTGAAAAATTGTAAATTTACTAGTGACCTAGGGGTGGAGGATCTGTGTATTTTCTGATGATTGAATAGTGAATGATGAAGGATGATTGAATGACTGAGCTGATTGTATGATTGATTGACTAAATGATTGTACTCAGTGATTAATGACTGAATAAGTGACTGATTGAGTTAACTTATTGTGCCCCATGAGTGGAGATCTTTGGCTATTGTACTTTGTGTTCCTTGATGAGGCAAACTTCCTTAAGGATGATTGAATAATTGAGTTACTAAATGACTGTTCTTTGTTGAAAACTTTGTAACCACTGTGGTGGAAACTATGTGGCCATTTTCTGTGATAAGCTGTGATATTGTGAATGCTGTACCTTGATTTACTGTGAATTTTTTGCTCTGATTTGTTATGGAATAAATATAGTATTTACTATACTGTGTAATCAGAACCTTAAAAAATTGTTCACAGTTGCATTCTTCTGGAAAGCTGCTTGTGTGTGGCATTATACTCCTAGAAGAAGCAATCGCTATAGAATTGAACATGAACAAAGATCAAAACCTTGAGAATAACTAGGGAGCCTATATTAAGTAAGTAATGGAACACATTTTTTTTAACAAAATGAAAATATGAAGTATGAAGTTTGTAAAAGATATTAACAGTTCCTAGGAAATGAACAAAGTGATCCTAGCTAGAGCTGTTTTCTAATTCCTGATTCCTCTCTCTTCTCTCCCCATCCCAATATACATCAAACAAACAGACATATGCTCCCTTACTCTCAACAAGTAATGGCGTATTTGGAAAAAAAATGAAAGAAACATACACACCCCCCCCCCACACACACATATGTATACAATACCTATATCTATCTGTCTGTCTATCTGTCTGTCTGTCTATACACACACATAACATATACTGATGTAGGGGGGGGTGAAGATTTTTAAAGATGTCAATTAAGGCAAAGAAAACTGATGGGAAATCACTGGAAATATGAGTTTTGTGACTTCTGCTTATTCTGACTGGCTAATAATTTTATAACATGGAATAATTGATGAGGTGGAAAAATAGGATAAGCCATTTAGAATCATATTGCATTTCACTGTGGGACAAGTGGTTTACAAGTGATTGCTATGAACAGCCCAGGTTTTTGCTCGTGTTGCCTGTCCCTAATATTTAGAAGATAATTTCCCCCATTCTATTTTCATCTATTAAGTCCCACCCTTTCCTCAAAGCTCTGTTCGGATAATCGTTTCTCTATGAAGCCTTCCTTGCTCTTGCCATAGGAAAATGATGTCTTCCCACTTCAGCCATTTGAGGGCACTTTGCTCTATCACATTTTATTGTGTCATAACCTTATTTGTGGACATGTATTATTAGATTTAATCTCCTTAAAGTCAAGGACTGGACTTTTTTTTTTTTTTAGTTTTTTTGCAGTCTCTACTACTTAGCACAATTCCTTGCAGAAAGTAAGCACTTAATATAAGTTTGTTGAAGGGAAAGCAAAATTGCTTACAATTAAATCAGCAAGGGAAAACAATATTCTTGGATTATCACACCCCTAATAAACTTCTGAAATTGATAGACTTCTGGGTATTACTTAAATATAAGGCAGGTGAAACAAATCTCAGACAAAATATATCTGTTCCGTGAAATCTGGATTCAGACAAAGCACCACACTTGAGGATCTGGAGGACACATGTTCCCCACTCCTGATAGATCTTTACGGTAAGAATTCTGGCCTATTGGGCAAATTTGGTTATGTGCAATGGCCCTTGAAAGAGACCTTGAACTGTGGCACACAAAATTCTGTGGAAGGAGAGACCCTGGAACGATACCTTGTAAGGAGGAGAGACCACAGGATGACTACTACAGGCAGAGAGTGCAGTGTGGATTTGAACTATGTTCAACAATGGCATCTTTGTGAACTATAGAAGGTCAGAATTGTCAAGCCCATGTTTGGGAAAGCAGAAATAATTGTGCCCATTTTCCCAAGATAAGTGGCATGGCAGAAGTTGGAGGCAGAAACTAGTTGCTGAGCACTGGGTGTGTACAAATAGAATGTAGCTTTTTTCCCCCTGTTCCATGAAATCAGGCTCATTTTCATAAAGCAGATTGCTGCACAGGCAAGTGGAATGAGGCAATTTGTTGGCATGCTGAGGAAAAGCATTCAGTGGCCTAGAGATACAAAAGGCAGCCAGGAGAGTCAACAGAGCTTTCATGAAGGAAATGGAAATGCCCCATGTTCCTGTCTTCAAAGGCATTAGATATGGGCAGGGAGACAAATTATCACATAATGAAAACGGAGTTTATACAGATGGAAACAGTGTATCTAAGAATTCAACACCATGGACCAATAAGTTGAAGGAAATTTTACTTCCTCTATGCATTATGTCAAAGTGGCCTAGATCCAAGAAACAAATTAATCCTTCACCAATGCCTTTTCACAGGTACTTAGGAAGATGGTGTTGTACAGAGGGAAAAAAAAAAAAACTACAACGAACATTGGGATCAAATCTCAACTCAACCACTCTGCTACTTATAATCTGTGTGGCAATGGGCAAATTATGTAATTTCTGAGGACCTCAGCTTCCTTATCTTACATAATATGAGAGGATGAGAGAAGATGATTGTGAATTTCATTTGGAGTAATTATAGAACCTGCCAAAAGGAATTCATGATCATTTCAATGTGTTTAGTCTAACTATCCACACAGAAACAATACAATGGATGAAGAATATCTCTTATGTTGACTATAATTTTAGAGTTTATTATAATGTCAAGGAGAATAGGATTTTTGATGTTTTTCTGGATTAAGTTTTAGCTAATCAAGTACCTTTGAGGCTTGCCTTTGATTGTATCAAGAGCCTTTGATTGGAGACAGAATACATTGTATGGCCCTTAATAGGCATAAGGGAATTTCAAAATCTCTCCTGCTCTTTTATAGACTTAATGTGATCACATGGGAAACCATGGTGGGAGAAGCTTGTCAAAAGGGTAGAACAGGAAGGAGCAGAGAAAAGCATGAGCAGAGCTGCAAGCAGGCAGAACTGAGAGAGAGATTGTGATGTTGGTGTTCTGTCTGTTGTTCTGTGTTACTTTCTTGCACAAAAGTCCTGTCTGTTGTTCTGTGTTGATTTCTCAGACAGAAGCCCTGTCTATTGTTCTGTATTAGTTTCTCAGACAGAAAGTGAATTGAGATGATGGTGCTGGTAATGTATGTAAATATTGTTGTAGCCCTGTTAAGCTTTGTTTTCCTAGAAACTGAAACTGCAAAGAGGTTGGAGTGGAGCAGTCCCTGTGAGTTGAGATATGGAACAGGAGCAGAGAGCTGCCTACATGTGACTCCAGGCAAGAGTTAGGAGTGATCAGCCCATGGAGGAGAAGCAATGGGATTTGGAAATCAGCCTCAAGTTAAGATGAAGGAGGATTGTACTTGGATATTCTGTATTGACTGATGAGATTGTAATTTACTGTGTCCTAGGGATAGATGATATTTGTACTTTCTGCCACCCCTTAAGGATGACTATAAGATATACCGAATTATATATTTTGTTTAAGACTATGTGGCCACCTTAGTAATAAGTTGTTATGTTATGTTGTCATGAATGGTATGCTTTAGTTTCTTAAATGTTATGCTTTAGTTTATTGAAGATTAAATAGAGAGTTAATTATACCATTTGAATAGTTCCTGAAATTTATTCACAGCAGAAGTCCTCAGGAGAGCTGCTTATGCTTGGCTTAACATTTATTCAACTTCTAGAAGTCATTAATTATTAGCAAAAAGATTTGGTGGAGACTTTATAAATGGAAAATGAGTCAGACTCATAGGTGAACAAGAGGTGGTGAAGCCAGATTACATTTGGAAATTCTATATGTTTTTTATAGACCTTGATTCTTCATGTTATGAATGCTCAACATTTTATCATAAATACTATTACAATGATGCTGTCCATTTGTGAGTTCTGGAATTCTATTCAATCTGTAGAACTAGTTCTGGGTTCCCCAAAATGGTACCATGAGTAGGCTTCAACATATTTGAAACAACTTACTTCAGAGAAGTTGTAGAAAGTATTGTCATAAGAGAAATGTATGAACAGAAAAAAAAATTCAGTCAACTAGCAATGTCAAGAGACAACCAATGTACAACCCCATACTTTATTGGCATCCCCTTAAAGTCAAGAGAATGTGATAAAAATCATCAGTAAGTTTCATGGATACTCTGGAAAGAATTTATAGGAAAACAAGGATAAAAGCCATAAGGTAAAAATAAACTTGGGTGGGCTATAATCTCTACAATTGGAGGTCATGCATATGCGAATGAGATCATCTATCTGCTTGTGTTTGAAGACCTTGGCTAAGTCTGACATTTTATGAATCTTGGATCTAGTTCCAAAGGCAGCTCCTTTAGAGAGGTATCATAAAAGTTTTCAACTAAAATGTTCAATTTGGTCACCTTGGAATAATTGATGGTTGGAAGAGAAAAATGTAACTTTGTCAGCATAAAAAAATTTCAGCTGTTGGTTTTGATATTTAAAAAAATATATTTGCATCAAAAAAAAAAAGAAATCATTACATGTAGTGGAAGCTATTAGCTTCCCACTGAACCTTTCTAAATCTATGCCATATTTATGATGATTATTATAGATGTTATAATTGCTTCAGCAGTAACACTCTGCTGTGTGCCATGGGATTTTCCTATCCATTTAGCAACAACAAGAGTGCTTATTACTATTGGGGAGAATATCTTCCCTTTCCTCCATATACTTCAGTGAGGAAGTGCTTACTTCCAGAGACCAGCAAATACCAGTGGGTGAAGAGATGTATACATCCTTTCCAAGTGTTAGAATTCTGCAATAGCCACCGATTTTATTACAGCCACTGTTCCTGATGGCCTACTCTCATTACAGAGACAAATATCCGCTAGTGACAGCAGGTAACTTTTCATTCCAATGCGCCTGTGCTACTGATGTCTGTGCTTCTGAGATATTCTATTTTGCACCTGAAATTAGTTTCTGTGTTACTGCTTCAGACGTGTGATAAGAAAAAAAGATACAGTCATTTAGATAAACTCTGCTAAACGGCTTCACTGAAATAAAGCTAAAATGAAGGTATAAATGGCTGAAGTGATTAAGACTGTCAAGTTCTCTTGGGTACTGTTAGAGAATGAAATAGCTGATGGATTATTATTTATCCCTGAATGTGAGTTTGGGGGATTTAATTAAAGATGTTCTATTATATTTTTCAAAGCCTATTTGAGGCTGTAAATCAAAAACTGCAGCAACAGTGTGTGCTGCCATTAATGGAAAAACAGACAACTAGGCACTTTGGGAAAAGATAAGTTATTGCTGTTGTTGTTGTTTTAATTCTTATATTTAGATGTTTGTCATCCAGATGCAAACCACAGAAATACAATAAATTCTCTTTTAGTGTCTACCCCATATGGTTAAAACAACAGAAACAACCATTCCAAAACCTAACTTTTTCAACCGTAGTATTGACTATTCCATTTTACAACTGACACATAATGTGATTTTTTGTACAAAGTAGGCAGGAACTTATTTATTGTATATTCAATTGCTGAATTAACTGATCTTATTTCTGAAAGTCAGTTTGAAAGTCCATCAAGAAAGGCCGATAAGTGGTTACACTTATTGTAACATCTCACTGATGACTGAAAATCATAGAATTTACAGACTTCTTTTCAGAGAAATTATTTTATATTCTCTAATATCCATAATGTAAAGAAAATCTAAAGAGATTAAAATACTGAATAGAAATGTAGATGACATCTTATAGGAACACATATTATGTTCATACAGTTGTCGTGTACCTCAAAAGTCATATAGTCTAAGTCCTTGATTTTCCAGATAAGGAAAATGAGGTTTGTAGAGGTTAAATGACTTTCTCAGGGACATACAGAAAGTATCAGAGAGCAGACTAAAATTCGGGACCTCTGAAATAAATGTTACTGTACGTTCAACTGGTTTATGTTACCTACTCAAGTGTAATTAAACATTTTACCCAGTAAGCAATATATTGGGTATGTTTCCTTTTCTGAAGAACCAAAATGATAATGTCAAATCATATCTCAATATTTTAGAGAGGAATAATTAGGATATATCAAAACAATGTATGGTATAAATTAAAGAAATAAAAATACTAAGATTAGCTTAATCATCATCTTTTACATCACGTTTTTCATGATTCCATCAATTGCTAGGTCCCTCTGTTGTCAAGCTACTTTATATTTAACAACCTTGTATTCACTTTTAATATCTTTATTATATATGTATGCATGCACATATACATGCATACATACATACACATATACATATATATGTATCTCCACATATGTGTATATACTTATACATGTCCTTATTGTCTCCCCTATTGTAATGTAAAGTTCTTGTGATTATGGATTTTTTTTAAAACTTTCTTTGTATACCTGAATTAGCATGGTGCCTAGAAAGTAGGAAGAAGTTAACAAATGCTTTATCATTGAGTGAGTGAGTGATTGATATCTACTGAGGTGTAACAGGGTTATTGGAGATTGTTTACCCAATGAAATGATGTTGGGCAGATTAGGTTGTGAGGATTGTGGACTATAGATGGACCCTCAATTATAGAACAGACTCTACAGAACAACAAAAAATGATCAATAAGTGAAAATGGCACTGGGATGGTCCAGTGGTTTAGTCAAACAAAGATGGAAATGTTTAGTGTGAGCTCAGCAATTTGAGAGATTATTGGGTTTCTTCTTCATTCATGACAAAATATATAAATCTATGAAGATGCAGGGTTACATAATAAAATTTAAACCTTCCCAAATTAAATCCCCATTTTTATAACCACAGATAAAGAGCTCTGGAATAACAGGGACCATCTTCTGTCTAATTCTTTTTTTTTGGAGAAGGGAAGGCAAGGCAATTGAGGTTAAGGGACTTGCCCAAGGTCACACAGCTAGTAAATGTGTCAAGTATCTGAGGCCAGATTTGAACTCAGGTCCTCCTGACTCCAGGACCAATGCTCTATTAACTGTTGCCCCTGTCCAATTCTATATAATGCAGAGAGCCTTACAGATAGCATGTGCTCATTCATCATTTACAGAATAAAAATAAAGCTTTCTATTCTAATGATCCATATGGGTGAAAAATATGGATATGAAAGCAGAGGGCTCTCTTTAACAACAACATTTAGGTTGTGAAACATTTACATGTATCCTTGCTTCATCAACTAGGTACTCATTCCCCGTTATTTATACTGTTTCTTAAAAAGAGATCTACCAAGATATAATGCCAACCAAATGCAACTTTCAAGGTTTGGATTACCAGCATAGTAAACCCCATTTATTCAGCAATCATTCACAGAACAGAGAAAGTCAAAATACAGTAAACTTTTTCATTTAGGAAGTAAGTTCTCAATTCAATTGCAATGTATCAAGATCCAAGTATCCCACCCCTGGCCAGTACATTAGTCGAAGTATCTCACTCCCGGGCAGTACATTTAGTCAGTCAACAAAGTCTCTCCTCTCAAATGGAGATTAGTCTCCAATCATAAACAAAGTACATTCATCTGGTCAATCACAGAGCACAAAAATCTCAAAGGCTTCCCACCCCTGAATCTCAAGAGGGGCAGGAGAGCACAAAAGGCCATCTATCCTTAAGTTACAACAAGGTTAAGATATCATCTCAGCATTGAATACCCAAGGATAGGTCCTTCTTTCATCTTCACTTGGAGCAAGCCCTCAGCAATCTCAATTGCTGGGGAGACAAGGCTCAACAAAGCCATAGCCAGTGTCCTCATCAAGTCACTCTCTCCCTGTAGAACAGCCCCAGAACCCCTGAAAACATCAGGAAGGCCCTCTTCCAGGATTTCTGTAAACATACAACAGGAAAATCCTCCTTCAGGGCTT